>CM064519.1:31699698-32072198 GCA_032716605.1 Paralithodes platypus
CAAGGGGAGGAGGATTCCTAGCCTCCTGCCCCAAAAACAGATACAAATTAACTTATGGTTTAAGTACAAAAATAAGTTTACCTTACATATCCTTCCAGTTTTTCTAATCAATTATCAATATCCTCCCAATAACTATTTCTTAGAACTAACTTTATATATAAACAACAAATTAGCAGGAGAGGAATTTGAAGGTGGAAAGTATTTGGGAGATTTAGACTGCAGTGCAAGAACAGTAAAAATAAAGATAAAATATGCAATAGAAAAATGTGATTGAAGAGCTGAACATTATTCTGAATGGAGGATTATAAATTTAAGCAGTAATTAAGTCACCGAGGAACATTGTACAGACCACTTCAGAGATTTGGCGAGTTATTTCCTTATACCAGCCGGTCTGAACAGGCTACAATCTTTAAGGTATGTCCAGACGAGCGGGACTAATAGACGGACATGCTAGTCATCTGGCACATTTGACGGGCAAACCATCAAAAAGCCTGAGCCCCCGTATAGCGAAATCACCAGTGGGTGCCCGGTGGCTTGAGGAGCTACGATGCTGCCAGATGTAAGATAACATTGGAGGTTTATAGAAGGCTTATTTGTCTCCCACTTCTCACAAATCTCACTTCGTTATAACATGGTTGTAAGTGGTTTAGACTAGAAATACTAGGTGACTCACTGAATGCCTGTAAATTGTCTTGCCCTCGTTTTAGTTTGTTTATTTTGCAAGTTTTACATTGTAATCTATAATTGATATTGATCAGAGTTGCTAACAAACTGTGTAAACAAAATTATACTGCAAGTCAAAATACAAAAAGATAAATGGCAAAATTGTAAAGAGATTACCGGTACTTCCAGTACATGTCCTTCCCAATCTTAATAAAATCTTCCGCTTAAGCGTCGTTTCCACATAACGATTTTGATAAGTTTTGTCTTTTAACTGTGTTCGTCAAAGTTTTGGGTTGTTTAGTTTTAAAGTTTTACATAATTAACAATAAAATAATTCCCTATTACCAGACGCCTTGGGTGTATTAAATTTCTTTATTATATACATTTTTATTATTTCTTTAGTTTCCTCCCTAGACATCCATCAAGCTTAAAAAACACACCAAGACCGACCTAAAAGATAAATTTGTAAATTTTGATAAATTTTTTCCGGCTGAAGACCGTTGTTATATTAAATAATATATAAAAAAACAAAAATGCACCTCAATTGCATGAAAGGTCCGAATATTGCGCAAAGAAACTGGGTTAAAGATGTTAAAATTGCCAAATTTTATAAAATTTCAGAACTAATGGGGATAAACATAAAGGAGAAGGGAGTCCAGAAATAGTCAGCCATCCCCCCCTTAATGCTAAAGGGGGGAAGGCCGTTTTTTCTGGGTCCCAGTCTCCCTCAGGGTTAGCCCCATTAGTTTAGAAATCTTCGGTCTATGCCAACTGGTTTAGCGATTTTAATAACTTTAAAACTTTTCTTTGTCAATATTAGGACCTTTCACGCCACTAAGGTGTAATTTTTTCCAGCCGACCGATAGCGAGCCTGTAGTTTTAGGAGGAAACTCCTTTCGGTTGGGTTATGTATACCAAAAAATTTATAAATTTAACTTGACAGGGGATCACTAGTCTGAGCGGGTGATGGTGGATGGAATATAATTCCAAATGAAGCCACTACTTTTAAGCTCCTCGGTGGTCTAGTGGTTTGGGTGTTCGAGTGCTGCAGCACTGGCCTGAGTTAAAACCCTGGCTGGGGCATGACAAAATATTAATTATATAAACAAAAATTTACCTCAATTGCATGAAAGGTCCGAATATTGCTCAAAGAAACTGGGTTAAAAATGTTAAAATTGCCAAATGTTATAACATTTCAGAACTAATGGGGCTAAACATTAAGGAGAAGGGGGTCCAGAAAAAGCCAACCAACCCCCCTTAATGCTTAAGGGGGGAGGGCTGTTTTTTCTGGGTCCCCGTCTCCCTCACGTTTAGCCCGATTAGTTTAGAAATCTTCGGTTTATGCCAACTAGTCTAGCGATTTTAAGAACTTTAAACTTTTTGTTGTCAATATTAGGGCCTTTCACGCCATTAAGGTAATTTTGTTTTCCTGCTGACCGATAGCGGTATAATTGACACATGGATGGGGATTATAATGTAAAACTTAAAAAACAAAAAAAAACAAAAAAAATATACGAACACAGTAAAGACAAAACGACTAATCAAAATCGCTATGTGGAAAAAACGCTTTCTAAAATAAAATTTATGAAATAAAAGAACGCAATCCACCACATGGGTGTACATTACTACAAGAGCAAGTTAATCTGTTTCCCAAGCAAAGTAATCGCACACATAACGCACTAGTCACGTTCAAAAAAAGACTTTAGAGCTTAATGCATAAATGCGCGGAATTTCGGTGCGCGAGTATCCTAGGTGCGAGTCTTTTGAGTACCACATTTATTTGTCGATTTCATTGACTTTTAGAAGTAAAGTTGGTTGGTTGGTGAAAAAATATGAATTATGGTCTTTAATTTCCGGTCAACTCAGCCCCTTGTGTTTAAAGTTAGTTCCATTAGGTTAGAATAAGTGAACGTTGGTTAATTAGGGGTTAAATTAGTTAAACTGGTTAGCTTACGAGCAGGAGTCTAGTTGACAATTATATTTATAGGCCTATTGCTCCCTCTATGAATAAGTAACACTCCGTTCTAAACCCTCTCCGACATATGACGCGATTTTGAGCCGATGAGGGATACTTTAAAGCCTTTGTTACCATCAGGGGTATTTAGAAACCTTTAGTTTAGTTACTTCAACCTCTGCAGTTGTCTTTGAGTTAGCTGTGGGCAGTAAACTAATTTTGGAGAGGTAATTATAAGAGTGAGATAACTATATAACTATATAACTATATTTCTTATTGCTAATCTTGCAACCTCTGCGTCATATGAGTCTGAAGGGGTTAACAATCATCAATTACAAACCGCAATGTACTTTAATAAACTAATGAAAGCATATGGTCCTTCCAGGATTCGAACTCAGGACACCACACAAAGAACTCAAGATAATGTAATTATGTTCCCGTTCAATACATGCCTAACAGTCCCCACACATCATGGTGCCAGAGAAAACCATCTCAACCGATTTATTTCACACCAATAATGAAAAAGTTGCAAAATAAACAAACCAAAACTGGGACGACACCGTATAAAGACAAAAGAACTAATCAAAATAGCTATGTGGAAACTACGCTTAAGCAAAATACAATTTTTGAAATAAAAGAACAATCCACCACATTGGGTGTAGGCTACATTACTACATGAGCAAGTCAATCTGTTTCCAAGGACAGAATGCACTGGACGCCGAAAATTCAGAATTTATAACTGGCATATGGAAGTAAAGAAGTCCTTGCATGACCGTGTGGTAATCCTGACACCGACTTACGAAAGCGAAGGGGTGGAAATTAGTTACTTGAGAAGTGTGTGCGGAGTTACATGGAGGGATAGACAGTCTAATGAGGAAGTAAGGAGGCGTGGTGTGTATGTAGACTGGAAAGTGTGAAAAGAAACGCCTTGAGATGGTTCGGCCATTATGCAGTGTATGTGAAGCGAGAGAATGACTAAGAGGGTGTACGAGAGTAAGATGGAAGGACAGAGGGAGGTAAACAGAGAGAAATGTGGAAGGGTGGAGTGAAGGCGGTGCTGGTTGGAAGGAGGGGCGTCTACCGACTTGGGACAGGTGTACATGGGGGCGTTTCGTTCGTGGCCATCCCTTCAGGGATCACTGCATCAAGCAATAGATAGACATGTCAATCTTGGCCAACATTTAAGTCGCCTCATACGACATATGTGTCAGTTTATCCACTTTACCCCATAGTAGACTAAGAGGCCCATATACCACAGGTGATAATTAACACCACGTTCTTAACATTAATAATCAATTACAACCCCCAATGTACTTTAATACACTAATGAAATCATATGGTTCTCCCGGGATCCGAACTCGGGACACCAAACCCAGAACATAAGCATCTAAACCATTACACCACCAACACAGTTATAACAAACTAGTAATGTACTTATCTTTGTCAAGGTTTAGAAGTACAGCATAGTTGGCTGCCATGAAAGGTCACTACCAGTCCCGTCCAAACACCAACACCATCACACGCTACACCAAACCACCACCATCGCCATCTGCGGACAAAATTTATTTGCTAGTATTTGAACCAAAAGTTCACAAGCTAATAATAATTATATAAAGAAAATGTTTATGGTTCAATAGAAAACTTTGTAGATAATATCAAAATATAAATATATCAAATTTTCCAATGAAACTTCCAATGAAATTAATTAAAGCATATAAGTGATCCACCTGGATTCGAACCTGGGTTATCACTCAGATTTTTAGACACCTTAATTATAACAAGTAATGTACTTCTCTTGAAGGTGTAGAAGTGTAGTTAGCGGCCAAGAGGGGTCATCGGTCTCACGTAGTATGTCAACTTTACAAGGGGAGGAGGATTCCTAGCCACCTGCCCCAAAAACAGATAAAAATTAACTTATGGTTTAACCCTGCTCAGGTAATGTTCCAGAAGTGTAACGAAATTAGCAATGTGGCCCCATATGGGGACCGGCACTTTAAACGGCTCTCACCCGAAAACTGATTGATGGATTTTCAATTTCTTGTTACCAATAGAAACTACAATTAATGCTTAATATTTTGTTAAGAGCAAATTACACTACTGTAAATATTAAGTCATATATATATAAAAAAATAAAAATAAATAAAAAAAGGGTTAACAAAAGTGAGGCATATCTCATACATTACATAAGCTGGATTAATTTGGTTGCAGGGCTGTGGAGGGTATGGCCGAGGGTCTTGGGTGACAACAAGGCAGAACTCTGGGGCTAAAATAAAGTTCGATAGGAAGGGGAAATTTGTAGTACACATTTGGGATTATGGACCCCATATGGTGACCGGACAGGTTGGTACAGGAAAGGGGAGGAGAGAGAGCGGCGGCTCACACCCTCTCCCAGTTGTAGGACGATGCGGACTGACTGCTCTTCTTCAAAACTTCTTGCCATCGGCCTCTGGCCGTGAAATATTCGCGAAAAACCTGTTTTACGCATATTTTTTGGCCAATATGCCTGAGCAGGGTAAGGACAAAAATAGGTTTACCTTACATATCCTTCCAGTTTTTCTAGTCAATTATCAATAATCCTCCCAATAACTATTTCTTAGGTCAAATCGGGTTTTAGGTCACGTATGTGTTTTTTGTATTATAATCCTTTTTCTCATCAGTTTCTTCATTGATTAGTGTGTTTTAAGGTGTTTTTCCTTCTGGAAATTCATATTTACCCATTATTTTGCAATATTTAAACATGCCCCCTAAAAACATATTTTGTAATTACCCTAACCTAACAACCTAACCTAACCTGGGGGCTGCTGCCCCCCAGACCCCCGCACGGTTAGTATTGATATAGAATATGACAAAATACTAAAACTACGGTAAAAAAATGTAAAATATTAGTTCTTAGCTGATCCAAGATGGCCTCCATCACCCTTATTTAACCCACAAAGTCTAAGGAAAAATAATATAATTTGCAGCGGTAAAGACATAATATTGTGGTGACTAATACTCTAATACAAAGCTATAGTATACATTTAGAACATTATATCCCATACGTGACCTAAAATCCAGTTTGTCCATTTCTTAAAACTAACTTTATAATTATATATACAAATTAGCAGGAGAGGAATTTGAAGGTGGAAAGTACTTGGGAGATTTAGACTGCAGTGCAAGAAAAGTAAAGATAAAATATGCAATAGAAAAATGGGTAATTTTTTTGAAAAGACTCGCAGCGTTATTATACATAATGTATTAGGGAAAGTGAAGCTCTATGGAATCCTTATAATATACTCACATAGATTCCACTGTGGGAGAATAGTTTTGATAGTTAACTATAGTTTTGATGTAAATACTACCGCAACTACGAATCTTGTTTCCGAGACCTAGTCTATGAAACTTACCAAACAACCTAACCTAACCTAACCCTAGAGTGCCCTAGACCCAGTACGTGGGATACAACACTAGCCCTTGCAAGTTGCATGAGAGATACTGTGGGTTCATATAATTAGACATACAGTAACATCTTTGTAGAACAAAACAATTTACCGTAGCGAGTGTACTCCATTTCGAACACGTCCGTAGCAGAGTTCTCAAGATTGCGGGACTGAGTTTGTTTACGCGCGGGACTATTTATATCGACAAAATCGAGTTACAAAACTTATCAAAACTATTCTACCACAACGGAATCTATGCGAGTATATTATAAGGATTCCATAGAGCTTCACTTTCCCTAATAAATTATGTATAATAACGCTGCGAGTCTATTCGCGATAATTATCGAAAAATGTGATTGAAGAGCTGAACATTATTCTGAATGGAGGATTAGAAATTTAAGCAGTAATTAAGTCACAGAGGAACATTGTACAGACCACTTCAGAGATTTGGCGAGTTATTTCATTCTGTAACCTATTCCCGATCAGGTCTCAGTACAGTAGTTCAAATGCACTACCTAACCTGCTGCTTTATGCTTGGGGACTTCCATTAACCCCCTCGTCTGCACAGGCTCGCTACACTACCAGCAACCCCCTTGTCTGCAGGGGCTCGCTGCACTACTACACAAAGCAAAACAACAGCAACAAAACAGGATATGGAGACAAGAAATCCACATGATGGTCCTTAGAACACACACAAATAGTATAACCAAAAGAACTTCTAATTACTTCTCCTAAACAGCTACCCAATCCTTCCTTTCAGCTGGTTCAGTACAGAGTGGCGGCCGCTCTCTCTTCTGGCAGCTTGTCATTGGTTCTCGGCGCTCACACCACCGGCGTGACTCACCAACTCATTGGCTTCGAGACGACATGGCGCGCAATATTGAAGATTCGAAACACCATAATTATTATGAACCATTTATTCCAATAACTTCACGTTTACAGTAACATCACGGGGTATTTAGTTATATATTAAAGAGTATCCTTCAGAGTGGATAACGTAATGTTGGAATACATTCATAGCCCCTATACGGTTCCCGTCCTTCATAATGATCCACCCGACTCTGGTAGCCACTATTGTGTCACTTCGGCAAACCGACGCCATATTGGTACCACTGGTGTCATTAGTCACTCTTTACACTCAATATGTCCATAATTATAATACATATTCGGCAACACCGGTATGGGATACATAGTTTATTCTTCAGTACGATTTTAGTTTCTGGACACCTATTTGACAGGTACTACCGCCAACGATTTAATACATATTTTGTTTCGGTTTCCACGCATCCAACACCAAGCTACACCCTATTCTGGTGTACGAAACACTAAAAAAGCAATGGGGACACTTTAATAATGATAATATGAGACGAAATATAAAGACAACTCTGTTGCGTTCGTGGAAGTAGCGTCGCTTTGTTAACTTTACGCTCGGAGTGACTTCCCGGCGCCTTGGCGGTCGACTTAAAATGGCTAAGCTTATAACCAGTTGTTGGGTACATTTTTTGATAAAGACTTGCGTTATAGGCCGTTGGATACAGGACGGATTGAGGGTGGGCTTTATAATTATATATACAAATTAGCAGGAGAGGAATTTGAAGGTGGAAAGTACTTGGGAGATTTAGACTGCAGTGCAAGAAAAGTAAAAATAAAGATAAAATATGCAATAGAAAAATGGGTAATTTTTTTGAAAAGACTCGCAGCGTTATTATACATAATGTATTAGGGAAAGTGAAGCTCTATGGAATCCTTATAATATACTCACATAGATTCCACTGTGGGAGAATAGTTTTGATAGTTAACTATAGTTTTGATGTAAATACTACCGCAACTACGAATCTTCTTTCCGAGACCTAGTATATTAAACTAACCAAACAACCTAACATAACCTAACCCTAGAGTGCCCTAGACCCAGTACGTGGGATACAACACTAGCCCTTACAAGTTGCATGCCAGCTACTGTGGGTTCATATATTAGACATACAGTAACATCTTTGTAGAACATAACACTTTACCATAGCGAGTGTACTCCATTTCGAACACATCCGTAGCAGAGCTCTCAAGATTGCGGGACTGAGTTTGTTTACGCGCGGGACTATTTATATCGACAAAATCGAGTTACAAAACTTATCAAAACTATTCTACCACAACGGAATCTATGCGAGTATATTATAAGGATTCCATAGAGCTTCACTTTCCCTAATAAATTATGTATAATAACGCTGCGAGTCTATTCGCGATAATTATCGAAAAATGTGATTGAAGAGCTGAACATTATTCTGAATGGAGGATTAGAAATTTAAGCAGTAATTAAGTCACAGAGGAACATTGTACAGACCACTTCAGAGATTTGGCGAGTTATTTCATTCTGTAACCTATTCCCGATCAGGGAAAATGCACTAGTTCAAATGCACTACCTAACCTGCTGCTTTATGCTTGGGGACTTCCATTAACCCCCTCGTCTGCACAGGCTCGCTACACTACCAGCAACCCCCTCGCCTGCACAGGCTCGCTACACTACTACACAAAGCAAAACAACAGCAACAAAACAGGATATGGAGACAAGAAATCCACATGATGGTCCTTAGAACACACACAAATAGTATAACCAAAAGAACTTCTAATTACTTCTCCTAAACAGCTACCCAATCCTTCCCTTTAGCTGGTTCAGTACAGAATGGGGCCCGTTCTCTGCTCGCAGCTCGTCATTGGTTCTCGCAGCTCACACCACCCACGTGACCCACCAACTCATTGGCTTCGAGACGACATGGCGCGCAATATTGAAGATTCGAAACCCCTAATTGTGAACCATTTGTCCCAATGACTTCATTTTTAGCAGTAACATCACGGGGTATTTAGATATACATCATAGAATATTCTTCAGAGTGAATAAAGTAATGTAGGAATACATTCATAGCCCCTATATGGTTCCCGTCCTTCATAATGATCCACCCGACTCTGGTAGCAACCTCATTGTAACACTTCGGCCAACCGACGCCATATTGGTACCACTGGTGTCAATAGTCGCTCTTTACAGTCAATATGTCCATAATTATAATAAATATTCGGCAACACTGGTATGGGATACACAGTTTAATCTTCGGTACGATTTTAGTTTCTGGACACCTATTTGACAGGTACTACCGCCAACGATTTAATACATATTTTGTTTCGGTTTCCACGCATCCAACACCAAGCTACACCCTATTCTGGTGTACGAAACACTAAAAAAGCAATGGGGACACTTTAATAATGATAATATGAGACGAAATATAAAGACAACTCTGTTGCGTTCGTGGAAGTAGCGTCGCTTTGTTAACTTTACGCTCGGAGTGACTTCCCGGCGCCTTGGCGGTCGACTTAAAATGGCTAAGCTTATAACCAGTTGTTGGGTACATTTTTTGATAAAGACTTGCGTTATAGGCCGTGGGATACAGGACGGATTGAGGGTGGGCTCTGCCCCGCTCTGCCCCGCTCTGCCCCGCTCTCCCCCCCCCCCCCCCCCCCCCCCCCGTGAATTATAATAATCGTCATCTATGTTGCCAGCAGGGGGCAAGTAAAACAGCTGGCCGTAACCTCGAGCGTCCTGGGTAAACAAACCGCGACGATCCGAAGCGACGACGGACTCCCGCCGATTTTCGGCACAAACGCGCCGTTTTATTCTCGTCGAAAACCAAATTTAAAAAGATATTATATCGTTTTCAATACTACTAGCAGGGGTACCCGGCGTTGCCCGGGTACTACCACCACTACTACAACCATAATCACCATCATCAATCACTACTATCACAATCATCACAATACTACTACTACCATAATCACCGGCCTCAACCTCCCTGTGCCTCATTAAACGGCGACCTCGATTTCGGCCGCTAAATGACCTCCGATTTTAGGTCTGACCTCATCCGTATTCCCATTTTGGGGGGCTGCGAACAACTTTCGTTCCATACACCTTTTCGATCGGAGGCCTCCTTCTGCCCCAAACGGCTATTTTGTTCAATTTGTTTTCAATTTCGGCCTCGAAACGACCTCCGATCGTGGCCTCGCCCCCTCTATGACCTGACCCAGGTCAATTGACACCCACATGCAAAGTTTCAGCTCCCCAGATCCAAAACTGCGGCCGCCTATTAAGAACACACAGACAAACAGACACACGAACTGATTTAATAATATAGATTACCGGACCAGAAAAAGGTGTAGCTTTGTGTTGGATGCGTGGAAACCGAAAACAATATATGTATTAAATCCTTGATGGTACCTGTCAAATAGGTGTCCAGAAACTAAAATCGTACCTAATCTTCAGGTTTAAATTCTTTATAAGCAAAACTAAAATATAATATTATAATAATTATAACCACGTCGTTGATAATCATGGCTCTAAAATGGCGTTAAAAGGAAAACATGGCGCCAGTCTCCCTTACGTTAAGATTTTTAACTCGGAGGTTGAATATCGTAAGCTATGAATAATGATTTTATTTGACTATATTAGTAACATTACCGGAAGGAATTGCAATGCAAATATCGTTAAGTTGTATTAGGCCTATATTATATTTTAGAATATAAAGGGAGTAGAATGTTGTCATAGCCCGTATTCGGCATAAAATAGGCCTAATCATCCTCCCCATCCCCCGTAATTCAGTAGTAAAGTATAAGTGAACTGAAGACGCTCTGCTGGCAAGATGTATGGCCAGCAAAACAAAAACACAAAATTAACGATAGTAAATATATTTGATGGTTCACCAGCCCAGGAAAGGGTCAAGTAGACAATTTTACCCAGCGGTTTTGGAAAATTGCTCAACCCCTTGAAAATCATAACGCATTATATATTTTTTTTTAACATCATTATATGATTAGCCTCTATTCAGAACTTCACAAAATGTAATTATTTAGCTTCAGTTAGCTGCAATTTGAAATATATTTATTCTTAATTATTAGACAAATCATCATTTGTCAATTTGTATTTTTATTTTTTTTTGTACATACTTCATGGCTCATAGGCTACAGAACAATTAGTTTAGTTAGCTCATCATATTACCCTACTTCATGGTTCATGAAGATTACTACGATTAAGCTACCCTGTTTGTTTCACTTCATTATCGGAAAGATACAGAGGAAATTCATGACGACTCTTGGGCAGGACCCGGATTTTTTTTGATTGCGAGGGAAACGTTTCTCAGATCTTTTGGTTCAAGTTTCCACTGTCATCCGTTCCAATTCTTCCTAATGAACCCTCTGCTTCATTTCTTCCTGTCTCTCCTGTGTTCGATCCTGTTGTTCAAGTCCGTGTGTTCCTGCGGCTCCCACTACTTAGTCAAACTACTCTTAATTATCAGCCATCCTTGACAGACAGTTCTATAGCATTTACACTGTTGTTGCCTTATTCTGATTTCGCCCAAATGATAGTTATCATTTCACAGAATGACTGATGTGTTGTCGCCCAAATGACAGTGAACTGGCGCCCAAATGATAGAGTAATAAATCAAATATTTCGCCCAAATGAAATGCGCCCAGTGGTGGTGGAGGTGGTGGTGGTAGTGGTAGTGGTGGTGACGGTGGTGGTGGTGGAAGTGGTAGTGGTGATGGTGGTGGTGGGTTTCCTTTGTCTCCCTGGGTATAATGTTATGAACTCTTTACAAGCACCCCCCCAGCCATCTTCTTTATACGGAACCAAGCCAGCAGGGGAACAAAGGCGGGGCTGGCGGGTATCAAATGACCAATAGTTGTCTCTGAAACAATGCACCTCATTAAAACACATTCGTTCGTTTTTAAGCTAACGAGGCCCCATTGTTCATGTCTTTAAACTGCGGGGGTTATCAGGACGAGACTGAAGCAGGTGAGGACGGACCAGATGAGATAGTGGTGGGTGATACTGATGTGAAGAAGGAACACACAACAGAATCAATTAAATAGATCTGAGATAGCACTCAATAAAATATGAGGGGAGAGACACTTTCTAAAGCATGCTTGATGCAGAAATATGAATGGTTAGCGAGATGAATGAGTGAAGCAAAACGTTCTTACAATAGTGACAATATGATTGCTTAGAAAATTGCTTTACGGCGACAAAGTTTTATGAGGAACGGTTGCCAAATGAAATTGTTTATGCATGTTCCTAGCACGATATCATGAATTGATGATACATATTGACTCGTTCATATCTGCACAATATAAATTGCAAGCTATATTTACATATTACACTATTGTAATACACTATTGTAATAATAAACATTAAAGCAAGCTATGAAGTTTAGGCGTACACTCGGATACCATAGTCTCTAGCCCACTTATAAATATTCGTAGACTTCACCTATTTCTAATTATGGAAGCCTATATCTGCAAATGAATTAATTAATATGTTTCTCTATACATCAATTACAAAACTATATATACTATTTATTGAATAACAAGTTCTATCCAAAAATCTATTCAGAGAGTTATAATTGCATTCAGAAAACATAGGGGGTCCACGAATTTGTATAAGTGGGCTAGAGACTATGGTATCCGAGTGTACAACAGGCAATCTATATCAGACCGATGAACCAGACAATTCGTAAACAAGAATCATAGTTGCATTCTTGTGAGCGGTCTACATCACCAGTGATGGATGATCATTGTTCCTCATTCACAGGCAGGGAAGAGATTGTGGGAACTTCTCACTTTCTTCCTATTATCCCTTGTATGAGCTTCCCTTCTCTCTTACACTACCTTACTTCCTGTTTTCCACACATTATCCTCCACTCACTGTATTATCTTTGTTCTGTGTATGCGGTATACTCCCTTATATATTTCCTATTTATACGATGTTCTTATTATATTTATTTAGTGTCAGTATAGGAATGGCTACCTATAAACATTTTCTAACATTAGAATGTACCAAATGAGAGAGTGTATTTTAATCCTTAAATTATTTACATGACATTATATATAAAACATATACATGGATAACAGGAAATTTAGTGATTACATTAAATTAATACCTTCATGAAATTGACTATTTTTTGTTATTAAAATGTGTTGTACTTGTTGTATTTGATCCTGAGTTCCATGGTTCTCATTCCCATTGTTGCATCTGAAACTCATGCTTACTCTCCAGTTTCAATATATATTTTGCACCATTGACCTTTTTTTATCTCATTATTATATGTAATGTTGCGTTGTGTTACGGCCTATGGAGATAATACACAAACCCTAGAAGGCCTAATGGCTAATACAATCAAGGATAAAAATTACCTTTCTCTGCTTATTTACAGAATTCTATCTCTACTTTTAGTACAAATTGAGTCCGTATTCGTAGAACACTTTTACTTTTAAGTATAAAGGTCAAGAATAGTTAATTTAGATACATAACAAACATTTGGTTTGCACTAGATCAACTGCGTAGCGCAAAATTAGTCTTCTGTTACAACTAGTAGTAAGGTTATGGAATGGACAACCTTATGCAAGGAGTTGAAGTGGGTATATCAAATACAAATTATAAGCAAGAAAAGAACGATTGGTTAAGGTACATAGGGTGGAGGTCCAACAAAGTAGCCTACCCTGCATTAATATTAAATTCCATTTGCAATATCTATCAATCTAAATCTGCACAATAAAATTAAACACCCCACAAAGTGATTCTTGAACAATTTTGAGAAGATAAGGGGCATATGCATATGTGTTTTAACGAATTCCTTTTGTCGTGTAGTGGCATAACGGAAAATGGAGCAAACCCAACAATTAAAATTACACAGTTCGAATATGGGATACGCCGAGAGAAAAAAAAATGGAACTTACTCTCACTAAGATAGGACTATCCCACCACTGTTAACCCTCTCCGACATATGACGCGATTTTGAGCCTATTGGGGATACTTTAAAACCTTTGTTACCATCAGGGGTATTTAGAAACCTTTAGTTTAGTTACTTCAACCTCTGCAGTTGTCTTTGAGTTAGCTGTGGGCAGATAACTAATTTTGGAGAGGTAATTATAAGAGTGAGAGAACTCTATTTCTTATTGCTAATCTGGCAACCTCTGCGTCATATGAGCATGAAAGGGTTAATGATTCCCTCAAACCCCTAGGGTGACACTAAGTAGTCCGCTCCCCATTCATTCACTCATTATAATAACCTTTAGTTCTTCGTGACATCAACTTAGCATATCCTAGTGATGACACAAAACTCTGTTCTGTTTAGAATATATTTGTATTTTATATCCGAAAACATATTCCCGATAGTTAATCAAAATTACCACTAAATCATATAATGGAACATCAATGCAGTTCTGTTTGTGTTAGTTTTGATTTGCTGTGTATAATAATTATTTTCACTACCGGTTCAATCATAAATATCGAACTTTTACCTCAGATCCGTCTCTCTCTCGCTCTCTCTTCCCCCCCCCCCTCTCTCTCTCTCTCTCTCTCTCTCTCTCTCTCTCTCTCTCTCTCTCTCTCTCTCTCTCTCTCTCTCTCTCTCTCTCCTCACCTCCCTAGGCCTAATGTGATCGTCGGACCTTCCTATCACTGATCACTGTGAGGATCCTGCACTCGTGTGATTGATCGTGGTATCGTGTCAGTTTGGGGAAATAGATTGTGCTCGTGTGGGCGGCTTCCGACCCTTAATGTGCCCTGTGGAGCTTTTGGGGGCGTGGGTGTGGATGTGTGAGAAGGAGTATACGGTAGATATATTAGTTTGTTATTGATATAATAATAGTAAATATGTTGGTAACAATTAGTTACTGAATGCGCTGCGTCTACATATATTGAATAATCTATAAATTATGTACCGTTTGCACTTGTGCGTGTGTGTGTGTGTGCGTGTGAAGAGAGAGAGAGATATATAGAGAGTGAGTGTGACGCACTTAATTCAGTGTACTTAAGAAAATATAAGTGTATTATGCTTCATATTATGCCTATTATATTATTTTGCTATTAAAATACACAATATTTCATGTTCATTGTTATGCTGCTATTTTAAAGAGCACAAACTCGGTTTGTAATGGAGTCAGCAGGGTTTTGGCATGTAAAATAAAGAATATTGGACAACAAGCAAGAATACTTACTAGGTACAGTAGGAAACGGATCAAATATATCTTCCAGTGTGACGTGACTTAATATAGATAGCAATATATATATATATATATATATATATATATATATATATAATCTACTAATAATGTTATTGTTTATTGTTATGTGCACACAAATACTGTATGTACTGTATATATATTGGCAAAGGTTAGAGTAATGGTTACTGAGAGTAAAGGTTAACTATGACTCTATTAGAGGATTAGCGGCTACTGCCGTCCGGCCACCTGTGAGGATCCCACCATACACATGATGTATGCATGGAAAGATGCACACAAACGGATACAGAAAGAACACTGGAGCGACTGGGCAGAAAGGGTTTCAGCAGGTGGTTCACTCAAAGGGTTAATCCCTAATTTGCAGACAGGTGCAAATGATCTTAAGGCGCTTGTCCAGGGGAAAAGGAAATGTGTCACGACGCTATACCATACACAGTTAAGTTTTAAAGAAGGCAAAAGGGGGTAACGGGAATCTATTTATAACTGGCTGTGATGTCAAGGCATTGTTGGATGTAGTTTGAATCGGCCTCCACGTGTATGACTTAAAATTGCGTTACTTGTATCTAGGCCTATTGGGAAAACACAAATACACAATAGACCATAAACACAATATACATCAATGTGCATACAAATACATATATAGATCTATATATACAGTATACGTCAATTTAACACCGTTATACTTCGGTCATAATGATGCACTATATAAAACACCTAGTGGCAATAAATAGAACACTTAGTGGCGGTGTTCACCACAGATTTCTCCACTGGTGAACACTGGCCTTTGCTGATGATCAAACCACTTGAAATCACCAGAGCCACAAAATCATGGCTTTAAACTCATTAGCACTCTGAATGAATGGTAGCTCTTGTTTCCACTCCACAGTATTTTAAGTTGCATTAATTATGAGGGATACACAATGAGGGATTCAACGGAACATTCCAACTGGGGAATACTTCATACATTCTTCTTAGCGGGGACTTACATCAACGTCCAGAATCGCTACCAAATATAGTTATTATCATACAAGTAATATCACAGTTGCGAGGTGTCAAAACAGGGGTTACTAAGGCTTGAATTGGTACATGAAGCATCAAGGGGAAATAGTTGTTATCAATGACTTGGTAAGCTTTCTCCTGGGGATGTGGAGGAACACTAACTGATAGCGTTCCAGAAGAGGCAAATAAAAGTACCAAGAAGGGAAGCACGCCAAGAGGGGGTGTCAGGGTTATATGAGTCTTGTGTTATACCTACTTCAGTACAATATGCAGTATACAGTATATTTCTTTGAAAAAGAGGGATAAGAGATCTTTCTCTAATTAACCCTCTCGTGTATAGGAGGATGTACAGTTGTGGACAGATGAAACAGATACAGCCTTGGTCTGTCCAAGACCTCAATAGAGGGCAGCACAATTAGTGCCCATAAATTATCTGGTAACAGTGATGGTGTGGGGGTAGGAGGTGAAGATATGGGGTGGAGGGAGGGATTTGATTTTGCCCCGAGGGGCGAGTTTATTGAGCAGCGCCCCCCATCCTGTGAGGGGACAACCACTAGTAAGGCGATACATACTGCTCAAAGAGCCATTATTCCACTGAAACAACAGCATCGTCGTCTGGTTACATTCATATTTGTGTTTATAAATCAGGTTGGCATTATTCAGATGTGTTATTATAGTTTCCTCATTTAATTGTCACATGGTCTGTATATACGTATCTCTAAAAAAAAGGAGGGAGGGAGGCAAGGGAGGGGGAAGGAGGGTACAGGAGTGGGAGGGATAACCAGCGGCAGGTGGGAGTGGAGGGAAGTGGGTGACCAAATACTTTACTGTGAAAGAACAATTAATTTTGTGTTTTGATCATTATGTGGTACCGGGTATTATGATTGCAAAATAATGGATTGCTGGTATTAATGAAACATATAATACTGCTAAAGTTGTAGAAAATTGAAACAGACCCTCCAATAAGAAACTGTGTGTTTCTACCTCGAGAATCATAGATGGGGGAGGGGAGAAGGTATTATTATTATAAAGACTAGCACCAAGCCCATTAAAACTATGTGGCACTAAAACTCATGATTAAAACGGCAGAGGTAAGCTAAGCGAATTCAAGAAAGATACAAAGCTATGGGAAAAGACGTTACAGAAAGGTAAACGACGAGCACGAAACAGGAAATGCATAAAGAGATCCAGATACAAAGTGCGGAGTAACAAATTATAGAGGGCAACCTAGCAGTAGTGCAAGATAGGGGTAGGTGGTGGTGGATTACAAAGAAACCTGTAGCTGGAGTGTGAATTATTATATGAAGAACAATTAATTTAACTTTGGTAATGGCTTAATAAATAAGTTGTCTAACATCTCACTTACCCACCATTGATTGTGATAGTAATATAACGAATTCTTATGCATTAAATATTCAACTATGAAAAACATCTTCGCAGAGCCTCATAATACCATAAACCTTGATAAAATTAGGTAGTGTGTGTAGCATGATAAACGCGCTATAGGCAACTTGCTCTTGCTAGCTCTCTCTCTCTCTCTCTCTCTCTCTCTCTCTCTCTCTCTCTCTCTTTCTCTCTTTCTCTCTCTATTGGAACATAACCACAAACTGTTTGTCGGTTGTATATCTAATTTACTTTGAAACATTATATATATATAATATATATATATATATATATATATATATATATATATATAATTATATACACAGTATTACAGTAAATTAAGCAAGCTTTATCTACCTATTTATCTTTGCTATATTCATTATATGTTTTAGTCTGCAGTTTTACTGTTATAGCAAACTTGGTCGACCGTGATTATATTTACACATTACATTATATGTATTTGCAGTGCAGTTCCTTGATTTTGTAAAATAAATACTACCATATTGTTTTAGACATAATTGTATGCATCTGACAGCAGCCCCTTCTCTGTATCATCCTACTTTCTCTATCCTACTTTCAAAGCCAAAGGCGGATGCAGCAAACTCACAGGCTCTCATGTTCCCGATTTTGACTCCTCTGAATTCTCCACTGTATGGCTCAAATTATCCTGTCATTCTCATACTAAATAATTCTGTTTTGTCTATCTTTCCCTTAACTCTACTGACTTTCCCAAATTCTTTGAGTATCTAAACTCTTAACTGGAACACATCCTAGCCATCTCTCCTTTCTCAGAAATCACCATCTTAGGAGATTTTAACGCTCACCACCACCAATTGCTCTCCTCTCATTCCACTGACTAACCTGGTCAACAATCTATATTTTTTCTATTCTAAATGACCTAGAGAAGTTGGTTCAGCAACCCACCAGTATCCCGGATAGCTTCGGAGATCGGCCTAACATTCTTGAATTGTTTCTAACTTCTAACCCTTCTTCTTATAGGCCTACTGTCGATATTTTCCCTCATGAAAGAGTGTTGGTGAGTCAAAGAACAGATTTGGCTTGATTCTGGGCAGAAACATAGGAAGAATAAGATTCTTGAGTTTGAAGGTGTCGGTACCGTTTGAATGCTTCATCCTTATTGCGGACAGAAGTTGAACAAGCGTGAGTAAACCAAGTTTTTTTTACATTAGTCTGAGGGAAAGAAAATGGAATGTATGCCTCCATGCCCGAGAGGATTACCTCAGTAATGAGTTCAGCACTCTCCGAGGGTCCCCGGCAACGGAAGCAAAAGTCATTCCATGGGAAATCAAAGAAGTACTACCAGAGAGCCTTCCAGTAGGCAGTGCCAAAGTGCTACAAGTGCCGCCGGCTGGCTAGTTTGGCTCAATCGGATGGCCATACTGGAGAGAGACAGGTAAGAGAGATAGGTAGGACCCTCTTACCTATCTCTCTTACCTGTCTCTCTCCAGTATGGCCATCCGATTGAGCCAAACTAGCCAGCCGGCGGCACTTGTAGCACTTTGGCACTGCCGACTGGGAGGCTCTCTGGTAGTACTTCTTTGATTTCCCATAGAATGACTTTTGCTTCCGTTGCCGGGGACCCTCGGAGAGTGCTGAACTCATTACTGAGGTAATCCTCTCGGGCATGGAGGCATACATTCCATTTTCTTTCCCTCAGACTAATGTAAAAAAAACTTGGTTTACTCACGCTTGTTCAACTTCTGTCCGCAATTAGGATGAAGCATTCAAACGGTACCGACACCTTCAAACTCAAGAATCTTATTCTTCCTATGTTTCTGCCCAGAATCAAGCCAAATCTGTTCTTTGACTCACCAACACTCTTTCATCGATTCTATATTAAATGCACTGAACTATCCAATATCTAATGATAATGTCGGACATGCTGGGAGAGAGGTATCTTGACCAGGATTCGACCCCACTCACTCCAGGTATATATATTTGGAAGGGCTGAGCACCATAAGCACTCAGCCATATGCTCATGGCCGAGTGGTTATGGTACCCAGCTCTTCCAAATATACCTGCTGTGAGTGGGTTCGAATCTTGGTCAGGTTACCTCTCTTTGAACTATCCAACTCTAAGCTCTTCCCAAGCTTTCTGGTATCTAGCAAAAAACCTCTCCACCAATTGTTCTTCTTCATCTTTCCCTCCCCTTTTCCACTCTGACGGCAGTACCGTCACTTCTTCCTCTGACAAAGCTAAACTCTTCGCCCAAACTTTCGCTAAAAACTCCACCTTGGATGATTCCGGTGTTATTCCTCCCCCGCCAACCCCCTCTCTCCTACTTATACCTAATATCCTAATCTCTTTTAAATATGTGCTCTCTACCCTCTCTGGGCTTAATACTAAGAAGGCGTGATCGTGTTCCACCTGTTGTACTAAAAAAATTTTTGCTTCCGTGCGGACTCCCTGCCTAGGCAAACATTTCGTCTCGGTCTCTCCTCTAATGTCTTTCCTTCTTGCTGGAAGTTTGCTCTCATTCAACCTATCCCAAAGAAGGGATGATCGCTCTCAACCCTCCAAATATCGTTCAATTGCTCTCATTTCTTGCATCTCCAAAGTAACTATTCTTACTTCAAAATTTCCTAAGCATCTCTCTGCCCATATAATCTACTTTCAGATCGCCAATATGGTTTCCTTAGGGGTCGCTCTACTGGTGATCTTCTTTCATATCTTATTCATATCTTACTAACTTTTGGTCATCCTCCTTTCATGTTTTCGGTGAAACCTTTTCTATTGTGCTAGACATATCTATGAGTCCTTTAGTAGAGTCTGGCACAAATCTCTAACTTCTAAACTACCCACCTTTAGCTTTTGTCCCTCAAATTGTGTCTTTATCTCTATTTACTTACCTGGCCGTTCCATGGCTGCAGTTGTGGACGGCCATCTTTCACTTCCTCAACCTATCAACTATCAGCTATTCATTCATATGCTGATGACTCTACCTTACACTATTCAACTAGGTTTTCAGAACCCCCCAGCAAGCAATCTCTCAAAAAGTCACGTGACCATGCCATATCTTCTGACCTATCAACAATTCCCATTTGGGGCAGAAAATATATTGTTGCTTTTGGTGCTTCCAAAACCCATTTCTCCATTTATCTACCCATCAAGAATTCCCACAGGACTTTCCCTTATACTTCAACAATACACAAATCAACCCTTCATCTTCTCTCAGTATTCTCGGTGTCTCCTTTTCTCCTGATCTCACTTGGAAAGATCACATTACCACCCTTGCTAAAACAGTTTTCCAGAAGCTGGGCATGCTCAATTGTCTCCGGGGGTTCTTTACCCCGCCACAGCTTCTTGCTCTGTACAGAGGCACAGTGCGTCCATGTATTGAGTATTGTTCACATGTGTGAGGAAGATCCTCTCACACAGTATTTCTTGACAAAGTAGAAAAGAAAACCTTTCGTCTCATTAACTGATGTCCACTCCCTGAATCTCTGCGATCTCTCTCTCTTCGCCGCAAAGTTGCATCTCTCTCCTCGCTATTCTACTGATATTACAATAATCAGTGTTCCTCACCATCTCTCAATGTATACCACCTCCTTTTCGAAGAGTATGTAGAACCTGTCTTCCAATACAATCCCACCCCTACCTACTCTTTGCAACTCTCCAACCATGAGTGAAACGATATTCCCAATCTTTCCCCTATTCAACAGCCGAGCTCTGGAACGCTCTACCCTGAATCCATTTTCCCCTCATCCTATGACTTTAATTGCTTTAAACTCCGTGTATCCAGGCATTTTGGCTCGAACATTCCTTGATTTTGGCCCTGTCACTCTTTCAACTATGGGGAAGGAATTCGTCAGAGACAGTTCTGCCTTTTGTCTCACTAACTCACATAAAAAAATTATCTATTATATAACTATAATATGACCATCCTTTTATTTCAATCTCGCTCTACAGGTTTTGTGCGAGTCAATTATTTAGTAAGATTACGATTACCCTCTTTATTGGTTAATAAGGATGTATAAAATCTAGAGTTACCAATAATGCTATTGTTAAGTTGGTTTGTAACTAAATATATTGAGAAATCAATGGACCTTATATTATTGATTGGCAATATTTGTCAAGATTGTATTATTGGTAACCTAAGAAAATATTGAATTAAGAAATGTTATGTTACGTGCAATAGTTTAAAAGCCCCGTAAATGAAATATATGTGTATATATTCCATACCAAGTGTGTTTTTTCGTACAACAATTCTGACAACAATAAACACGGAAATGCTGCATCTCCTCCTTTGCAATCATTTTTTAGATACTGACCTTGTTGTTAAGCTTTGTTATTAACAATTTACTGTTAAATATTATACGAAATCACAGGTCATATATTCACATACATGAACATTCACCCTGTTTTTTGTGAACGGATTTAAATTATCAATGAGGACTGATCATTACCAATGAGGACTGATAATTCGTTGCTCCCGTTTATCTTTTGCGCCTTTAATCTCTTCCTGTTTTCTATAATCTGTTAAAGTTTATTTATCAAGCTTTATGTATCTCTTGGTTCATCTTTCTCTAGATTGTTAGTAGCTATATCTCAAACATTCAAAGTCTACTTTTGCCTAGGTCATGATATTATGAATTTCTCTAATTATCTTAAACACATTTATATATCATAAAGCAGCACAATGCATTATTTTCGTTTTGCTAGTTGTATATACCATGCATCTTTGCTCACCATAATTATTACAATCCTATTCAGTATATTTATTTTAATGTATTCCCAACCTTTTCTTAATACGTGTAAGCTGTTTAACTTTAATTTCACGATCATTATAGGATGTTCCTCAGTTTTGGAATGCTATTTATCTATAAAATCGGTAATGGCTATCTCAATTACTCCTCCAACTACAAGACGTCCCGCCAAAAATTAATGAACTAATTTACTATATGCCATAATAAGTGAAGAAGCGTATCCTCATATCTCTGAGGCATTAACCAACTGTATACAGCTTAGAACCCGTAGCAAGGAATGGCCCTAACGCTATCTCATTTAACGCTTTCACTTCTACTGATGCTGTCAAAATGTGACAAAAAATACCTGATATACCGGAAAGGTTCTGCATAATCGTGTTTTCATATCATATTATTTAAGCTTACACCACCCTTGCGTCATTATTGTTGAGCATATCTACCAAGAGGTTTGACCAATAAATGTAACTTAGTTTTTAATGTGGGGATATTATTTTATAACATGGTCTTTTGCGCGTCTATACCGAAACTTTGAGGATTGTATTGAGGCATTATATATAACTGGTTGCATTTCTTGAACAGGCGTATTGCTATGTAAATATATATTAGTCATCCTTTGTTTCCTGGTTTCTGCTTTGGAGTGAAATAAAAAAATATATATATATTTACAGACACATTGAATACTGTGTTATTAATTTGTAATATTATATTGTTTAAATTCTTATGGACGTATATAATGAAAAGCGATTATATACCCGTGGCAATGTCAACACTGATAGCACCTCCAGTACACTTGGAAAACACTTTAATTGGCGTGTCATTGATACCGTATTATATACACCATATATGCATTAGGCTACATACTTTCGTTACTACTATGACCTATACACTCACCATTATGCTGAAACACTAAATATAATATGTGAACTTTGACTGACTCACCAACTGACAAATAATAACAATTACTATATTTCCCCTTGTTAGGTAGGCTAACCAACAGGTAGTTCAGTTGTATCTGACGCTCCCATGTTTGAACAATACCACATTCCCGATATCAAAACTCAGTAGGCGCTCTAAGCAGAACAAAAATGAAGTAGTATTACGTTATAGATTTAAGATATCATATATTTGAATGCCTATATTTCACATATATATTGTATATAATTATATATATAGAGAGAGAGCAATAGCATGTTAACAGCCTGTAGCGCGTTTATTATGTTACTCATACCTCACGACTCCAATATTTCGCAATCATAATCCCACATAATGTTCAAACCACAAAATTAATTATTCTTTTACAGTATAGTATTTGGTCACCCACTTCCCTTCACCCCCACCTGCTCCCACCTGCCGCTGGTTACCCTCCCACTCCTGTACTTTCCTTCCCCCTCCCTTGCCTCCCTCCCTCCACCCCATACCTTCACCTCCAACCCCCACACCATCACTGTTACCAGATAATTTATGGGCACTAATTGTGCTGCCCTCTATTGAGGTCTTGGGCAAACCAAGGCTGTATCTGTTTCATCTGTCCACAACTGTACACTCGGATACCATAGTCTCTAGCCCACCCCACTCTGGCAAAAGGTGAGGCCAGGACCCTTTCTGGATGGCGGCCCACAGTGATGGTGAGGGGTGGGGTTTGAGAGAGAGGGCAACACACAAACGAGCACAGTGTGAAGCATTTGAAGACTTTGAATCCTGTCCCAAATGTTTCACGCTGTGTTCGTGTGTGCGTTTCTCTCTCTCCCAAACCCCAGCCGTAACTAGCACTGTGGGCCACCGCCCAGAACGGGTCCTGGCCCCACCTCGTGCTAGAGTGGGGTGGCCTAGAGACTATGGTATCCGAGTGTACCTGCATCTTCCTGAGATACATAAAAGCTTCTGTGACCATCAGGGGAGCTTAGAAACATTTAGTTTAGTTTTTTCAACCACTGCAGTTGTCATTAAGCGAGCTTATTAGCAGAAAAATAATGTTGGAGAGCTAATTATCAGATAAGGAGAATTTTCTATATGTATACTAAGCGGTATCTTAGGAGCCTGAAAGGGTTAATAGTCACCATGGGAGAACTTCTCGAATAAGGTTTAATAATCACGACACAAGGGGAGGGAGTTTTACTGGCAAGGCGCACAATCCTAGGTTTGGTACTCATATGGTGGTTGAACTGTTGCAATATTGCAGTCCTGGGGCAGTCTTCTTGCTGGTCCAAGGAGAGGGGCTTCGTTGCTTCACTTGGAGGGATGTTTCACTAGGGCTTTGTATGCTTGTGGGTCGGCCACACTTCTAGGCCGAGTTCAGCATCCCACAGATACACAGCAGGAATACTGTTGTTGTTGTTGTTGTTGTTCCCTAAGCTGCCTGGCCGAACAGCCCCGAGTCCCTGAGAAAGGCCATGGCCACGATCGGGCTTTCCCACAGAGCTCTCATTGAGTGTAGATTGTGTTGTTGGCGTAAGTGGTTGTGTGAAATGCAGTCTTCTATGATGTGTTTAATGGTATGGGGTGCTGTGTTACATCCCGGGCCCCCTCTCTGGGGGCACGGGTCCTTGGAGCGGCTTCGGTCGCGCCGGGAATTTCCGCAGGAACACTGTCGTCTTCTATGGGTATGCCTGCTTGTCTCCAGACTGTGCCCTTTTCTGCAGAGGGTTCAACTTCGCTTCTCCAAGCATAGCCATCTCTGGGGATGGAGCCTCCTCACATCCTTAGATTATTACCTTCTCATAGGGCTTGGGCCTCGTCCTCCTATCGCCACTCTTGTAGGTTATTAGTCAGGTTAGTTGGCCACTCTTCTTCAAGTTGCAAGAAGTAGGAATCGGGAAATGGGCCAGTTGGCTGCCTTAGGTCTCTCAGCTCCTCGAAAAGGTGTAGGTGGTTGGTGTGGGTTGAGGTCAGTGCCATTCAGAATTATTCTTCTTCTTCAGGCTCGGTAGCAGGGGTTTATGAAGACTGGGGGTTCAATGTTGGGGAGTCAGGAAGAAAGGCCTGCTTAAATTGCAGGGGAGGAGAAGACGGAGACGGCTGTTGGCTGGGGTGGTGACGAACAAGAGCTGAAGAGTTCCTTGTATCTCTTCGGTGGGTTCTGGATTTCCTTCCTTGGTATCTGCCCTGGCCAATCACCTGCTTGGGTTTCTGATGACATTGAATACTATAGGTTCACAGGCTATTTGAATAGTTCAGGAGCTAGCCTAGGCTTGTGGGCTAGCTGGGTAGGAGGTTTGGTGGCTAGTTTAGGCGGTTCATGTTTTGCGGAAGGACATCAATGACACCTGGCAAGAAGTAATGGGTATTCTTGGCGGGTTGATGGGATAGATTCGAGTACTCTAGGTGGTCTTGGTAGATTGCCCAGAACGTTCTGGTCCACTGCACAGTCTCCTGATAAGATGTCAGGGTGAATCTTGGTAGGTGGAGGGTGGAGGGTAACTGTACTGCCCAAATGTCGGCTGAACCTACGATAGGGGGAGATGTTATGAGCAGTGTGGAGGTTGTAAGAGTTGCAGGGAAACCTTCTTGTCTATCCCCAACACTTGTCTTCATTGTGTGTCTGTGTGTGTTGGCATTTCAAATTATAAATGTGAATTTGTGGTAATTCTAAATCGCGAGCAGATGATGATTTGAACAATTTCGTCTTAATACAAATATTTTTTAACAATTTGCTAATATATTTATTTGTTATTGCTAAAACCGGATCATTTCATGTTGACTATTTTCAAGATAAAGGTTCTGAAAGTGAAGTGAGTAAAAATATATGTTTCATTTTATTTATGTTTTCATTTGTGTACTTAACCCCTTGAGGATTATAACGCATTTTGGCAGTCTATTCTGGCTATGACTAGACGATTGTATTACGCAAAGGAGGGATCTGCGTGAGTCAAAGGGTTAAATAATATCCACGTTATCCCTTTGATTGTTAGAGGTCCTTCCTAAGCAGTACGGTACACAAACGCCTAATAATAGCCAGAAGAAACGGCAAAAAACGCGTCATGATACTCAAAGATTTAATATCAGTAATCCATATCATCTCTCACTACACCTCAAATAGTCCTGTGTACAGTATTTTCGTGCGCGTCCTTAAGGGGCCCACCTAATTTTTTGTTTTTGGGGGGAGGGAGGGATGGGGGTCCATTCGGCCCCATTCAGCCTACTGTTTTAAGACGTTCATCCCTATCCAGGTGTCGATATTTTCCTGGCGAGCGGTAGCGAACCAGTATATTTTTAAAATGTATTTGACAGCAGGATAAATTTGTAAATTTTTCGATAGAAAAATTTCTCCGGAGAAGCCGGATTTTTCCATACAATGCTGAAATCGACACCTGGATGGGGATAAACATATTTAAACAGTAGACTGAATGGGCCCGAATGGATACAAGCCAGAGAAAGAGAGAAAATGAGAGAAAACAAAAACAGGTGAACCCCGTTAACTCGGGTAATCTGCGTAATCGGTATAATCAATGTATCAACTTGAGCCCAAGGGAAGAAGAGCAGTTACCGAGAGCTGCTCCCCCGGTCACTCATTAAACACTAATATCATCTTGATTCCTCGCCCGCAAATGACTGAGGCGCGATGGGGGAGCAGAGAGGGGGAACAGAAGAAAGAGAGAGAGAGAGAGAGAGAGAGAGAGAGAGAGAGAGAGAGAGAGAGAGAGAGAGAGAGAGAGAGAGATTAAAATAGAGTCGAGGAACAAAACTAGGTTGCACATGTATTATATATTTTATTGGCAATGTTCTCTTCTTTACAATATTGTAATACAAAATTAAGTGCTGATGTTGCATACAATGGGATGAATGTTATCTTATTTAAATGACCCATTGTTTAATGACCAATTACTGACAAACGGTTACATTTGATAATATGAGTATAGTTCCTTGAACCAATGAGGCCAATCTAGGTTATCAAACCTCCTTTGTAGACCGTATAGTTAACTCGGAATCATATTTCCAAATTTTGGAAGAGAACATAGACTAACACTACTTTTCATTTACTAAGATGATCACAGTAACTTTACCTAACCTGACTGTTAAGTCAAATGAGGTGGGGTTAGGTTAAGTGAGGGTAAACCACATTAAGCTGGGCTAAGTTACTATAATCGCTCTGACAAAGAAAGAGTAGAGCGAGATATTTTTGCCCCGTCCAATCTCAGAGACTATGCAACCCTGAACCCCACCAAGGGAGAACCCAATAAAGTGGGAATCCTGGAGCGCCGAACAAGGGTCTTCTTCCCCCTAATGAGCCGCCAGCAGCCACCCCCGCTCGGAAGTGGCGCCCGCAAGAGAGGAATCACCAATGAGGATAGATTTGGGCTGGTTTCCTCTTGTTTCCCCTTATCTTCTTTTATTTATTTTTGTATATATTCTTCTTACGCTTGTGTTTCGTCTTTTTCCTTTGTTTGCTTCTGTCATTGCTGTTTTCTTGCTTTTTCCAAGTTTCTTCCACTGTTTATGTTTTCCTCTTCATCAAAGTTTCCCCTTGTGTACTTAATTCCCCTTTGTATATATAGTGAGCTCAATTACGTTTGAAACTTTCCACTGTTCTAAACTGACTGAAGTGCTAGGCAATCTACTCCACATATCAACATCCCTATTTCCAAACTAATTCTTACCTATGTTCTTTTTAAAGCGGAATTTATCTAGTTATCTAGTGTGGGCTATTTCGCAACCATTTACCTTTAATACGTTAGTAATGCCCCTTTATTGAATCTCTTCATGCACTTAAATAACTATATCATATCTCCTCTATATCTTTGTCTTTCTAGTTAATGTAAGCCAAGGTTTTAAACCTCTCCTCATATGATAAATGTCTATTATTGTGGATATATTGTTGTCATTATACGTTGGATTGACTCTAAAGAGCCTATGTCCATTTTATAATAGGGACACCAAAACTGAACAGCATATTCCATATGAGGTTTCTCTAATGACAAGTAAAGTGTCAACATAATGTCAGTAGTTCTGTTACTCACACTCCTGGATATGAATTCGAGAAGCCTGTTTGCCTTGTTACGAACGCTGCATATCATTGCTAACAAACACACCTAGATCTTTCTCCTGATTTCGTATTAGCTAGTTTATATCTTGCATTTCTATTCAACTTTCCTATCTTTTATACCATGGTTTATCATTATTAAAAATATTTGTCATCTGCCACTTTACTGACTATATATTTACGGGGGGATGGGCGTATTTATTTCCTCATATATGTAACTTTCTATCATTATTTTAGTGTCCTCCCTTTCACCTCCATGAAGCTTAAAAAAGCACCCTCAAGATAAATTTGTCCATTTTTCGTTATAAAAACCAGCCGAAGGCTGGTTTCTCTTAAATTACAGGCTCGCTCTCGCTCGCCAGGAAAAAAACGATATCTAAATTATACGAAAAGTCTTAATATTGACAAAGAAATGGGGCGAAAAGTCTTAAAATCGCCAAACTAATGGACCGAACGTCATATAATATGAATAATAATGGGGCTAAACATGAGGAAGTGGACCAGAAAAACGATCCATCTCCCCTTATGGCATATACAGTATGTTCTGGGTCGCTCTTTCCTAACCCTTCCACTGGTTTTCGTTCTTGAATTATGATATTTATAAATTTATCTTAATTTGTGCTACCCTTATTATTCAATTTATTACCGGTGTTTTAGTGCACCGTAATAGTTATAATTGAATCCTTGTTGAAAGATTCTTGGATGAGAACAAAAATTAACAGAAGGTAAGAATAAGCCAAATCAGAGAGAGAGAGAGAGAGAGAGAGAGCAAAGGTAAATATAAAAGCAAGGGAAATGTATTTAGGGAAAATGAAAGAAAACAACCAAGAGAGAGAGAGAGAAAGCAAAATAGATTAGTCGGAGTACCCTTCATGTGTGGTCTGGGGAAGGTGAGATGAAGCAGAAAAAAAAACAAAAAAACAAAACAAAACAAAAAGCAATAATATACAAGTATGCCCAAAAATGAATAAGCCCTTGCGGGAAATTCACCCTTACTGTACCGGCAACGTCTTTTATTACTTGATTTCAGCTACATTTAGACGATTTTATAAAGTTTTGGAAGGATGTATGGTAACGGAAATGATGAATTGAGAGTCTGTAGCCTTTTTAATTGGTTGACGTCCTTTCTACGCGGCATAAAATCGTCTAATAGTTACCAGAATACAATGCAAATTATGTCACCGGTACTGTCTTCAAGTGTATTGGTTAATAGTCTCAAGTCTTCATGAAGGTAATATGAACAAGCACGGTGCCTGATAACACATGTTGACCTCTATAAAACGTTTTATTTTTTCTTGAGTCACAACTACTGAGCATCATTTGTTTATATATTTCCAACCTCTAGGTTCTCTCCAGCCTGTGGATTCAAAGCAGCCTGGTAAGCAACGATGTTTTTTTAAGTAAATAACAGATGGCGTTCGAAGGCTGCTCGTCACCTTTATCGCTACCTATAGATGGTGAGTAATTCTACGTTTACTTCAAAATATATACCCTACCAGGAATTCTATCCAAGTATGTACATTTACAATTATAGTGGAATGACTATAGTCTATTCGTTGTAAGTAGGCGAGAAATCATGACCTCCATCCTTTGTAACTCAAAAAGGGCTAGAAGAAATTGGCTGTAAATTTCCACATCTATTCCTTGACTGACTCTTCCCAAATGGTACAAATATTAGCTCGATTACCCTAGTCGCTTTTTAGTTACAGAGGTTAGGTAATTAGTTCTCTCATACTTACAGCGAATAGACTATAGTCTGTTACAGCCTTATAGAAAACGAATAATAGTTATAACCACATCCTCATATTCACAATGTTCTTTCAACCATACATGTTAATAATTACATATGTTAACAAAGTATACTGGCATTGATAACAGTAATATAAGGCTTAAAATACAAATATTTTTTGAGCTAGATCCATTATGTAATTTATATTCTTATTAACCATGGCCGTCTTCCCTGTGTACAATACTTAATGATAATAATGACAGGATGTAAGTAGCTAATTGAATTATTGCAACGTACAATAACAGCTTAGTGTACTTAGTGATTGCACGCTTTCCCTCATCATAAACGTCCAATAAATCTGCCCAAAATTAATTTGAGCTGCGTAGCAAGTAAAGGTTAACGCCCTAAAATACATTTCTGTGGGTCCCTTAACGAATTGAACTGATTAAAATGCCAATTACCGTAATCAATTGTGTGTGGCTGTTATTTCTGATGTTGTTGTTGGTGTTAATGCATTGTGTGCGATCTTTTTTCTTATTAGAGGAAGACGATTCTGAACGATCGGTGTATTTTCTGTGAAACTTACCTCAAATTTGGCAAGCATAATATGTAGAAAGGATCTACAAGATGGTTCCAACAACATTTGCATCACCAGGGTGAATTAACTGTCACGGAGGTGAAGGAATCGCACACTCGATATGCTTTTGTTTTCAATAAATTGTAAACACAAACATCGTCCTCAGTATGAATTTACATTATTCTTATTGTATGTGTGCGAATCATTGTTTGTGTTCCCACTGGAACCCATATACTGTATATGAATCGCAAGAACATAAGAAAACGGGAGTCTGCAGAGAGCCGATTGGCCCACACACGGCAGATCCCTTTCACACCCGTCTACTGTTGGCTTCCATTCCGTGACTGTATAGTGTTTGGCCCACTTAGTGATTATAATGACACGGGTTGTGGAGGTACCCCACTGGGAGTGAGTTGTGTTGGGGTGACTGGTGCTGGAGAGTAATGATTGCGATTCTCTACAGCCCCGTGTAAACCCATTAACCAGTTTACAGGATTTGTTTGTTATCTTTCTCTCCTTTTCTCTCTTTCTCTGGCTTATATCCATTCGGCCCCATTCAGCCAACTGTTTTAAGACGTTTATCCCCATCCAGGTGTCAATGTCTTCCTGGCGAGCGATAGCGAGCCAGCTTTGTATGGAGAAATATGCGCCAGAGACATTTTTCTATCGAAAAATGTACAAATTTAGTTTGCTGTCAAAACAAAAATATATATATGCTGGCTCGCTACCGCTCGCCAGGAAAATATTGACACCTGGATGGGGGTAAACATCTTAAAATAGTAGGCTGAATGGGGCCGAATGGATACAAGCCAAAGAGAGAGGGAGAGAACGAGAAAACAAGCGAGGTGGGCTAGCTCCCTTAACCAGTTTACAGGCTTTCATCTGTTCCGCCGGCCATCAGCTCTTACTCCCAGCACGAAGATTGTCATTAGTATAAATATTCCCAGCTTCCCATATATTTAGTGTCATTTGCTCGACGGTTCCCGATTCTTAAGGGGAGGCAAGCCGTTTTTCTGGACCTCCTTCTCCCTCGTGTTTAGCCGAACGCCCATTAGTTTGGCGATTTTAACACCTTTCGCCCCATTTCGTTGTCAATTATAAGACCTTTCGTACCATTTAGGTGTCGATTATTTCCTGGCAAGCGATAGCGAGCCTGAAATTTCAAGAGGAACCGGCCTTCGGCCAGGAAATTTTTCTACCGAAAAATGTACAAATTTATCTTGAAGGGGGTTCTAGGGGGTGTTTTTCTAAGATTGATGGAGGTCTAGCGAGCAAACTAAGGAACATATGAATTAATAGACCAAAAAAACAAACAATAAACGGTCTGTCTCCCCTTAATTGTTAATATTTTGACAAGTAACTAGTGTTAAATCCTTGAACGCCCCTGTTCGCCCATTATCCCCATAATTTGCGTTTATTATCTCTTAAAAGCATACACATTATCTCTTACTAGCATACACATTATCTCTTACTAGCATACACATTATCTCTTACTAGCATACACATTATCTCTTACTAGCATACACATTATCTCTTACTAGCATACACATTGCACAATATACATTTTTGGTGTAGCTATAAAATAAGATATATCTGAAATATTGCATTTAAATATGCGGTCTAATATTAGTTTATACGCTAAAAAAAGTATTCTGAAACTGTTACTTCCATAAGTCAAAATATATAATTATAATAGTTCTAAATTATGATGCAATTTTCTAAACACCAAGGACTTAAAATGTCTGTCCTATCCTTTCCAATCCTTGAGGATTAGAATGTATCTATAAATACAAAGTGAAAAGGGACAACAGAAGCGAAGGAAAAGTCACGTCGGCGGACAATAAATCAAGGTATTGATGGAAAACCAGATAAAACTAGAAGGGAGGTAAATCGGTTCACACACACACACACACACACACACACACACACACACACACACACACACACACACACACACACACACACACACACACACACACACACACACACACACACACACACACACACACACACACACACACACACACACCTCCCGCTTTAATGAAGTTAACTTAAAGTTTCGCTCACAGATTCACTTTAATTTACAGTAGGAAATTGAGTACCCTAAATATTTACAAGAAGGTTGCAAATATCAACACATATACCTGTATATCATATGCGAGATGCAAAAAAAAAAAAAAAAAATGCAATCAGATTATATCCATAGTAGTCAGATATTATTTTATATACGCTACTTATAAAAGAAAAAGTGCGAAGTAATATGGATAAATTGCGAATTACTGTGGGAGGCGAAAGGTCCTGGACCGGGATTGGCCTCCACCCTTTCCTCCTCGTGGATTAGATTTTATGAGCAGGGCTTAGCAAGGGTCGGCCACGGAATGACCAGTGGTTGGGGGGGTCCTTCCTTGGGGACCATTGGGGGGGGGGGGGAGAGCAGGGGGGGGGGGAATTCAGGTCGGGAGAGGTGACGGACGTGTGAGAGAGAGAGTTACAAGGAGCTACAAGGAATACTTAGTATCTCAGAGACCTTGCGGTCCATTCCGGGGAGATACTCTAAGTGGAAGAAGAGAGACTGGTGCACTACACTCATTATAGATTGTGCAAATACTATCTACTCTCTTCTTGAACTGCTCTACTGAAAAGAAGAAAAAAAACAATTACAATTTCTGAGGGAAGTTTGTTACAACTAGAACAGATCATATATGGGAAAAAGTGTCCACAAATATACTGGTGTTGAACCTTTTCAACTATAACTCCCAGCCATGGTTGCGTGTTGTATTCATCTTTAGTCTAAACATTTTGGTATAATCCACATTATCAACTCCTTTTTCAAGTCAGTCACTTCCAGAAGCAGTGACACAGAGAGAGAGAGAGAGAGAGAGAGAGAGAGAGAGCATACGTAGATTACACACAGTTTACCATGAAGTTATTACGTAAGGTACTAGATGTCGAAATGCAAAAAGTGCCAGATGAGCCCATCCTCGCAAGGGAGCGAGCTGTCGCTTCAAACAGTCTACTGCACCAAATCACCACCCATAACGAGGGGCGTCGCGCTCCTTGGTGCCGCTAGAGGAGCGGCGAACACATCCAAAGGTATCCAAAGGTAAGGTAAGGTATTCTAAGGTATTTAGGTTTTTAGATATCAGAACTCCCGGATCTTTAACTACTGTAGAATGTTGTATTGTGTTGTCTTTCCAATTTATATTAATATTTTTGAATTATTGCTTCTTATTAACCGAGATACACAGATTGATATATATTAAAGATAGGGAAGACGAATACTAATGCAAAATATAAACTTGCTAATACGGAATTAGAAAACTCAGACTGCGAGAAAGATTTGGGTGTCTTTGTTAGCAACGATTTGAAGCCTAGAAAACAGTGCATAAGCGTTCGTAACAAGGCAAACAGGATTCTCGGGTTCATCTCAAGGAGTGTGAGTAACAGAACTGCCGATGTTATCTTAAAACTTTAATTATCACTAGTGAGACCTCATATGGATTATGCTGTCCAATGTTGGTGTCCTTATTACATAATGGACATAGATTCGTTGGAGAGATTACAACGAAGAATGACAACAATTATTCATAATATTAGAAATCTACCATATGGAGAAAGGTTGAACAAAATTAGGCTTACATTCGTTAGAAAGACGCAGAGTTAGAGGGGATATGATAGAAGTATTCAAGTGGGTTAGTGGGATTAATAAAGGGGACATGTACTGAAGCTCAGTGATAGTGAAGGAACTCGAACAAATGGTTTCAAATTGTATACATTTCGTTTCAGAAAAGATATAGGCAAATATTGGTTTGGTAACAGAATTGTAGACATGTGGAATAGGCTACCGAGTGACATGGTAGGATTGAGAACGATAGGGAGCTTTAAGATAAAATTAGATAGGCATATGGGCGAGATGGGTTGGGTATGAGGGGGGATCTGCCGGGTGTTGGCCAATCGGGGCTCTGTAGAACCCCGTAATCTTGTGTTGATCTCTGACCGTTTTGGAGAGGTCGGTCCTCACGGTATTGGTGAGTTGGGTCTATAAGTAGGCCTTGTAATTGATATTGGGTGTGACAGGGATCTACCTTGTGTGGGCCGATCGGCTTTCTACAGACTCCCATTGTCTTATGTTCTTATATTATATAAAATATATTAATAAATAGATGGATCGGTTGATATTAGAATTACACAGATGGTTAGTGTGTGTGTGTGTGTGAGAGAGAGAGAGAGAGAGAGAGAGAGAGAGAGAGAGAGAGAGAGAGAGAGAGAGAGAGAGAGAGAATGAGAGATAATAAAATAATAATAATACAAAAATTATTTCCACTTAAAAGTGGTTATTCTGCTCATAATTACAATAACAAAGTGTACATTAAGTATTAACTTAGGTATAAACTTAGATATAAGGTATAAACTTAGATTGTACATACACATTCAGATGCATAATTTTATATACACGCAATACATACATATACTGTATATACCAATATGCCCATACATACAAACATATATATACCTGTACATACATATACAAAGTACAAAGGAGTACAAAGGAAATCAAGCAACAACAGATCTAGTGACCCTTCTAGTTTGCTTGTCCTCCAAAACACTGAGGATCAAGTGTCCAAACAGTGGTTTAGAGTGGGTAAGGGAACATTGGAAAGGGAATTACTGCCCTGGAACTAATGTCCGTGGCATGATTAGGAAGTTAGTAGGGGACAGATGGGTTAGTAACTGAGGGGGGGATAAAATAAAGTTATTCATTTACAAACGCAGTCAGTCGCGGGTTTGATGCGAGATATTTGTCTAGGCGGAGTTTAAATGAATCAACGGTGATGCAGTCACGGTGAATACACGGTGATGTGTATACCGTACATACACAACGCACACATATATATATACATATATACGCACATATACACATACACCGTACACACATAATTATACATCCACACACATATACGTATATACACATACTGTACATACACATACCCACATGCGTATACATATATATATATATACATACACATATACACATACATACACACTCACATATATACAACTGTATATATACACAAACACATACATACACATAGATACGCACATACGCATTACATACAGTACATACCCATACAACATATCTACATATATATGCATACAATTTTGTAGATATTAATAGAAGCATATATACATACTTGAATACATTCATAAATATGTACTACATAATAAGGACATACTGAATACTGTACATACATTACATAAACATGTGCGTGGACTTACATACTTTCACACACACATTCATACTTGTTTGACTGTATACAGTTTATATGTATCCATACTGAATTACCCACATATACACAGTCATAAAAATATGAATAAGAATTTAAAGGACATCATATTACCATAGAGAACAATGAGGCCCGATATTTAGATTATGTATTATTTAATAAGTTCGTTTTCAACTTTGATTTAAATGAATGCACGGTATTTGCCTCTTTGATGTCCGATGGTAGTTGATTCCATAACTTAGGACCTGTTACAGACATAGCTCTGGCTCCCGAGTCAGTCTTGGTTCTGGGGACATAAAGATTGTGTCGTTGTCTTGTATTACTATCAGTCATATTGTTAACAGTTGGGAGAGGTAGGAAGTGATCTGGGTAGTGGTGGGTGACTTTAAAAAAAATAGTTACTACTGAATTAAAAGTAATTTGTTTCTTTGTGCTTAGCCATTGTAATTCTTTGAAAATGGGTGTAACGTGATCATACTTCCTAGCTTTACCATCTGCAACTCTTGTTGCGAAGTTTTGCAACCTTTGAACCTTCGTGATTAGTGATGCATTCGTCGTCCCCCAAATCATATTACAGTAGTTCAGAATGATTAATACTCGTGATTGTACAACTGTGATTCGAGTTGATTTATCAAAATAATTTTGTCTTCTATTTATGTATAATATGGCCCCCATTACTTGTTTTGTTGTTTGGCTTCTATGTTTGTCGAAGGCCATATATTGATCCAAATGAACACCGAGGTTTTTTACGTTGGATTTTAGTATCACCGAATTGAATGGTGGTGTTGCTTGGTATTTTGTATATGATTTGACGTGTTCCTATGGAGATGCACTGAGTCTTTTAGGTGTTCAGCAATAGACCATTTTCTTGGAAGTAAGTATTTGCAATCCGTAGGGTTTCTTCACATCTAGCGATTAGATTATTTAATTCGTTTAATTTACCACTGTGAAGGAACTGTGTGTCGTCAGCATACTGTGCTAGTAGGCAATTTTTAATGTATTTTAGCATATCATTGACAAAAATAATGAAGAGAATTGGTCCTAAAATAGACCCTTGAGGGACTCCGTAAGGGGTTTTTGCTATGGAGGAACTAGTATTATTTAGGCGGACGGACTCGGTTCTTTCACAGAGGTAATCCTCGAACCAGAAAGAGTCAATGTTATTTTGTAGGAATTTTTTTAATAAGAATATTATGGTTTACACTATCAAATGCCTTAGATAAGTCACTGAGGTTTAAGAGGGATATCTGTTTGTTGTCCATGTTGTCATAAATCGTGTCTGTGATAACTCTGAGTGCTGTTTCAGTAGAGAGTTTGGGTCTGAAGCCATGTTGCGAGTATGAGATAATGTTATTGTTTTCTAAGAAATTAACAAGTTGGTTAGTAACGATCTTCTCGATGATTTTAGAAACAATTTGGAGAAGAGAAATTGGGTGACAATTACTAGTATTATTAGGGTCTCCAGTTTTGTACAATGGAGTAACTAGCGCATGTTTCCAGGATGAAGGAAATTTACCTGTGACTATGGATGTATTGAGAGAGATAGAGAGTGAGAGAGAGCGAGGGCAAGAGCAAAGAGCCAGAGAGACACTATAATAAACCTTAAACACGTAAATACACCTGTATTACATCTCCCACTCTAATGACTTCCGAGAGTCCGAATTTCCGATAGATCAGTGACATATATCTGTTTCCCTAATATAATATGAGAGCTAACATATACTATACGTATACTGTATATGTAGGCCAAAACTCTTGACCATTAACCATTATAGCTCCCAAACAAATAGCGTAGCCGAGCTAGTATTTCTACCATTTGGGAAGGGTCCACCAGGGAATAAGGGTGGAATTGTACACCCCATTTGCTCTAGCCCCTTTGGAGTTACAGAGGTTAGAGTTCACTGGTATAATAATAAGCCCGAGGTAGGGAGAGTGATATGAGCCGGCTGCGAGTAGGCCAATATCTCACTGTACAGAAACTCATCAAAGATACTTTAAGGGGAAGTTCGTTTTTATTGTGAACCCCCTTCTCCTTCATGTTTAGCCCAATTAGTATTGACATTTTAAGACGTTTGCCCCATTAGTTTGATGATTGTAAGACCTGTATACCATTTAGGTGTCAATTTTTTCCTGGCGAGCGATTGCAAGCCTGTAATCTAAGGAGTAACCGACCTTCGGCCGGAAATGTTTTCTACCGAATAACAAATCGATCTTGAAAAGAGGTCTTAGGGGTATTCTTTTAAAGTTGTATATGAATGAACCAATTATTACAAATCTCCCCTTAACCAGACATAATCTCACAGAACTTAAACTCACTGAAAAAAACATTGGTGCTGCATTAGCTTGCGGTCTACTGGGCACCCGTGGTCTACCTCTACGGTTTAGTTGTGTATCCCATGTACTGGGTACTAGGAACCCGCACTAGCTGGTAGGCAAGGCATAATTTTGTATCCCACCTACTGCGTACTATAGGAACACAAGAACTTAAGAAAATGGGAGTCTGCAAAAAGCCGATTGGCTCACACAAGGCAGATTCCTCTCACACTCAACCCCTATTATAGGCCCAACTCACTAATAATATGAGGACTGGCCTCACCAAAATGGTCAAGGTCAACATAAGAAAACAGGAGTCCACAGACAGCCGATTGGCCCACACCCGGCAGATCCCCCTCACACCCTTGATTTTCAAAAGGCCTTTGACAAAGTTCCCCACAAACGTTTACTGCTAAAACTAAAAGCGCATGGAATACAAGACGATGTGTTGAAATGGATAGAAAATGGGCTAGCGACAGAAAGCAAAGAGTAGTCATAAACGGTAAGGCATCTAAATGGACAAATGTAAGTAGCGGGGTACCCCAGGGATCAGTACTAGGACCAATTCTCTTTCTAATGTACATCAACGACATACTGTAGATGAGGGTCTCACCTGTACAATCTCAAAATTTGCTGACGATACAAAAATTGCAAATACCGTACTCTCAAAAGAACAAGTTAACGATATGCAACACAATCTAGATAAGTTGTCATGTTGGGCCCAAATTTGGCAAATGAGTTTCACTGCGGATAAATGTAAAATACTACATATCGGATACCAAAATGAGAAAGCAAACTGTTTGATGAATGACACTCAGCTTAAGAATGTAAACAGAGAAACCGATCTGGGAGTAACAATATCGAGTAACCTAAAACCGAGTCAACAATGTTCAGAAGTTGTTAAGAAAGCAAACAAAATAATTGGCTGTATAGGCAGGTCATTTGAGCATAAATCCAAAGAAGTTATCCTAACCCTTTACAATTCCTTAGCCCGCCCTCTTCTGGAATACTGTGTTCAATCCTGGTGCCCCTATTACCAAAAGATATAGACAAACTAGAACGAGATCAACGTAGAGTTCCCAAAATTATACCTAGCTTAAAGAACAAACCATACGAGGAGCGTCTTAGAGAATTAAATCTATTTCCTTTAACCCAGGGCAGATTAAGAGGAGACTTAATTCAAGTGTTCAAAATCATCAAAGGCATCGACAATATGAACTGTAGTAAGTACTTCACTATCGACCAATCTAATTACACGCGGGGAAACAGTTGCAACATTATTGGTACATCTTTTAACTCACACGAATCTAAGAAATTTTCTTCAATCGAGTTGTCAACTTGTGGAATGGGCTTCCCCGGGACGTTATAGACTGTAATACCGTTGATTCATTTAAATTTCTCCTAGACAAATATCTTGCATCAAATCCGCGACTGACTGCGTTTTTAAATGAATAACTTCATTTTATTCCCCCCTCAATTACTAACCCATCTGTCCCCTACTAACTTCCTAATCCTGCCACGGCAATTAGTTCCAGTGCAGTAGTTCCCTTTCCAATGTTCCCTTACCCACTCTAAACCACTGTTTGGACACTTGATCCTCAGTGTTTTGGAGGACAAGCAGCCTAGAAGGGTGACTAGACCTGCTGTTGCTTGATTTCCTTTGTACTCCTTTGTACACCTAACTCATCTCGTCCATATGCCTATCTAATTTTATCTTAAAGCTCTCTATCGTTCTTGATCCCAATATAGCACTCGGTAGCCTATTCCACCTACAACCAAACCAATATGATATACTGTATATATAATATTTTTCTGAAACGAGATGTATCTAATTTGAAACCACATATTCAAGTTCTCTCGCTACCACTGAGCTTCAGTACATTTTTTATTTCCCCTTTATTAATTATATTTTTTTCTCCACAAGCAGGCAAATAAACTTCTAAATAATCCAAATGATAACAAAATATTTTGGTCTACTCTTAACTCATTCAAATCCAACTTCACTACTGCTTCATCCATTCCACCATTAAAATCTCCGACTGGCAATCTTGTAAGTGACCCACGAGGTAAAGCTAACCTTCTTGCGGATATTTTCTCCACCAACTCAACCTTAGATGAAATAAATCAAGATGTCCCTGTACTTAATTTTAATTCGCCTGAAATTCCCTCACTTAAGATCCACACCAGACATGTCAAAACTATTTTGCAGAATCTCTCAGTAGATAAGGCTCCTGGTCCAGATGAAATTCCTCCAATAGTACTTAAGAATTGCTCCTTGGTGCTCGCTCCTGTATTGGCAAAAAATTTCCGTCTGTGTACTCATACCTCATACTTCCCAGTACCCTGGAAAGAAGCAAACATCCATCCAGTTCCTAAAAAAGGTGCCTCTTCAGATCCATCAAACTACAGACCAATAGCTATAACTTCCACTCTTGATAAAGTCTTTGAAATTATATTAAATAATCACATAATTAAGCATCTTGAGAATAATAAATTAATCAATGATAGGCAATATGGGTTTAGACGATGTCGATCAACTGCAGACATTCTTTGCCTTCTTACGCATCAAATCAACCAAGCTACACACCAACATGGTGAAACACATACAATAGCACTGGATATATCAAAGGCATTTGATAGAGTCTGGCATCAATCCTTATTGTCGAAGATGTCACACTACGGCCTTGCATCATTAGTTCCATTAATTTCTTCTTATCTTCATAACAGAAAAATACGTGTAATGGTAGATGGCCTTTATTCTCAATTTCACTCAATAAATGCTGGTGTTCCCCAGGGATCAGTTTTGGCCCCAATTCTGTTCCTCATTCATATCAATGATCTCATATCTACCACTCATAATCCAATACATTCCTACGCAGATGACTCAACAATCCACAGTTCCTTCACATTTACCAATTCTTTCACCCAACCCGATCTTATAAATTCAAAAATAAACACTGCAATTTCTCTGAACCAGGACCTTTCTAGAATTAATGGATGGGGACAAAAGAATCTAGTTTCCTTTAATGCACAGAAAACCAAGTACATTCAATTTTCTAACCGACAGTATCTCACTGACTCCCATATATTTTTTAATGATGTAAATATTCCCACTTCCCCTAGTATTGACATTCTCGGTGTAACATTAACTACTAACTTGAGCTGGACACATTATGTTAGAAGCATTGCTAAGAATGCCTCTAAAAAACTGGGACTCCTGTACAGAGTTCGAGAATTCTTCACTGACGAGCAGTTGGCCGTAATATATAAAAGTCATGTGCGTTCTCAGATGGATTACTGTTCACCTCTGTGGGGTGGAAGTGGAGTGGTTGCATTGAGGCAGTTGGACAAAATTCAAAATAAAGCTATTAGATTAATCAATAACCCTGCAATCACACAGGACCTTCCTACATTATCCATATGAAGAAACGTTGCATCCCTTGCATTATTCTACAGATATTTTCACAGCCATTGTTCCGAGGAACTTGCTTCAATTGTGCCACCTCTCCACATCTTTCCCTGTAGAACTAGGGCAGCTGAGAGCGCCCATGAATTTACACTTTCTCCTCCACAATGCAGAACTTCTGCTTATCAGAATTCATTTATCCCCAGAGCTACTACTCTTTGGAATTCACTTCCCTCGAATTGCTTTCCACAAACTTACAATCTACAAATGTTTAAATCCAGTTGTTACAAACATTTTATGAATGGAGGATGCCTTTAGGCACATGGACCTTTTTGTTTTATCTGTGTTTTTCCTTCCTCCGTTCATTGTCTCTTTAAAAAAAAAAAAAAAAAAAACACTAACCCATTCGAACGCCTCTATCATATCCCCTCTAACTCTGCGTCTCTCTAACGAATTTCTTCAACCTTTCTTCATATGGTAGATGTCTAACATTATGGATAATTTTTGTCATTCTTCGTTGAACTCTCTCCAAGGAATTTATGTCCATTCTGTAATAGAGACATCAACATTGGACAGCATAATCCAGATGTTGTCCTACTAACGCTAGATACAATTTTAAGATTATGTCTGTTGTTCTATTACTCACACTTCTAGATATAAATCCGAAAACTCTATTTGCCATATTTCGAGCACTAATGCATTGATTTCTAGGTTTCACATCACCGTTGACGATGACTTCCAAATCTTGTTAATTACCCGAGTTTCTTATATTCACGTTATCTAATCTATATCCTACATTTTCTATCGATTTCTCAAATTGTACTATACTGCGTTTATCTACATTGAACTTCATCTGCCAATGTTAATGCCCATTCGTGTAGTGTAGTTAGATATCTTTGAAGAGCCTGAATATCATGATCAAAATTGATCACTCTTCCTATGTTAGTGTCATCTGAAAATTTACTGATTTTGCTAGTTATTCCTACATTAAGGTGATGATCACCATGTGGTGATGGGCTGGTCTATTAGAGTGAGAACTGAGCGATCTCTGCCATACCCATAGCTTACTCTGACTGTTCCTTTTACTTATATATTTTCTAGATCTCAAGTGACGGCGTCTCTTCCGTGGATTGACCTCGCAATCTGCCAACCTAGAGGTTGGCAGATTGGAAGCCAAAGCGTCACATTTTTCCTTTGCCCCTCAACTTTCTCTTCATAATTGCTGAGGGGCACAGGGCCCTGGGTAGGGCTTTGGTTTCCCAGGCGTTTCCACACCCTCCTCAGCTCCCCGCCATGGAGTGGCTTCGGTCACCCAGGCTTTATTGTGGTAGGCAGGGAGGGTTATGTGGGGGCGCTCGGTTATGGCCTTGGCCTTGCTCGGGGCCTTGGGGCTGGTCAGCCAGGCAGCCTGGGGAACAGCAACAACAACAACATCAAGGTCGTTAATATACCTGTAAATTGAGGGCCTAAATCAGATCCTTGTGGGACTCTACTCTAAACTATACCCCAGATTGTATACCATTTATGCTAAATCTTTGCTTCTCTCTACACACGCACTATAGAGTTGACAAATTTCCTCTAAGAGACCCCAGGGACCTGTGGTGGTTGAGGCCTTTACCTCCATGCCTCCAGTCTCTCTCTATCTCTCTCTCTCTCTCTCTCTCTCTCTCTCTCTCTCTCATAGGTTAAGCATCAGCAGTATATAATATTTCGCATCTTCGTTCTTTACTACAAATTTCACAGTAGAAGTTTTTCTCATTCTGCTGGGAGACTTCTTTCCCCAACTAACTTCATACCGACCAACGGTCGGAGGGAGAGGTGGGTGGGGAAAGAGCCTTCTTCTTTGCTATCCTTGCCTTCCACTTTGTAGCAAATTCTATTTTAGCATTAAGTCCAGATTACCTAGTAGGGACCGCAAGGTCCGTATAGTCTGTGTATCTATGTAACTTTATGTAAATATATGTAACTCTCTCTCCACCGCCTCTTTGTTTCTCCCATCCCCTTTCTTTACTACTCCCTCTCGATCTCCAGCTCCTTTCCAGTCATGTCACCGCCGCCTTTCCGTCTCCCCCACCCCTTTCTTTCTTGTCTACTGCCTTTCTTCATTATCAGGTATCCTAATGTTCTCACCCTAGTGCTAATGGGTGACTACTACTCTTCAACGATCACCCGGTCTCACCCACATTCACCTATCTACTTATTTCCTCATTAGCTCGTGTGGGGTTGTTAGCTTTTTCATTGAACTATCTACGCGTTGTTATTTATATTCTCTTTTGCTATGTTTTAGTTTTTGTTTTGGTATTTGTATTAGTTACCGGTATTCTATTTTTGTTACTATGTTTTGCCCTTGTTACTACTATTGCTATTTTGACTATATATTGCGATGTTTGTATCTGTTTATATATATATATATATATACATATATTGAGCTATGTATTTACATATTGATATCTACTGTATATCTAAATAGTTTGCTCTCAATCACCATCTAGCTAAACAAAATCGCATTCTACTGGTACTGATCGATATCGTATATTTGTATAGCATATTATGATTTGTTCTACTTCTAGATACTTTAGCTAACACACACACACACACATTTATATGCACTGGATACTACATAATAATGCAGTACTTGAGAGAGAGAGAGAGAGAGAGAGAGAGAGAGAGAGAGAGAGAGAGAGAGAGAGAGAGAGAGAGAGAGAGAGAGAGAGAGGCAATGAAACTGGAGCTAACTTGATAACTTCGAACCTGATCTGTCCTAAAATACAATATTCAGGTAAAGTACAAATATCAATAGATTGATTTGTTGCATTTAGTAATCACCTGATAAATGAATAAGAAAACAACAATTAAAACAAAAACAAATAGTAACCAACAGGACGCCAGACCATATAGTATTATTATTTGTTTTTCGATTTTCTATATTATATTTTGCTTCTGTGTTTCATTGCAATCCAATAATTTTAGGTTAAGTACGCTAGGTCAAGCTAGGTTAGGTCATAAATTTCGCACTGGTTTAGTTATCCCGCATTGATTTGGCACTGGTTGAGCTCTACTGGTTAATTGGTACACAGGTTGAGTCGTCTGGGACCAAATAAGGAAGTGCCGTCTATTATAGCAACACACGCTGGAGAAAGGGTTGGGGGTTGGCAGGTGGAAGGGAAGAAGGATTAGGAATTAAAGAGGCAAAGCATTCCTCATCAGCTGTGGGATTAAGTACCTCAGTAATTATCCCCTCATTGATGAATTTTAACATTGGCAAATGCAAGGTATTACAGATTAATACAAATGTAAAATATATATTAACTAATATGGAATTAGAAAACTCAGACTGTGAGAATGATCTGGGTGTGTTTTTTAGCAATGATTTGATGCCTAGAAAACAGTGAATAAACGTTCTTAACAAGGCAAATAGGATTCTCGGGTCATCTCTAGAAGTGTGAATAACAGGACTGCTGATGTTATCTTAAAACCTTAATCGTCATTAGTGAGACACCATATTGATTATGCTGTTCAGTGTTGGTGTCCTTATTACAGAATGGACATAGATTCCATGGAGAGAGTACAACGAAGAATGACGAAAATTATCCATAATATAAGAAATCTTTCATATGAAGAAAGGTTGAACAAATTAGGCTTACATACGTTAGAAAGACGCAGAGTTAGAGGGGATATGATAGGTGTTCAAGTGGGTTAGTGTGATTAATAAAGGGAACATGAACAATGTACTGAAGCTCAGTGATAGCAAAATAACTCGAACAATTGGTTTCAAATTAGATCAATTTAGTTTCAGAAAAGATGTAGGCAAATATTGGTTTGGTAACAGAGTTGTCGACATGTGGAATAGGCTACCGAGTGATATGGTAGGATAACAAATGATAGAGAGCTTCAAAATAAAATTAGATAGGCATATGGACGAAATGGATTGGGTTTGAAAGAGATCTGGCTTGTGTGGGCCAATCGGCTCTCTTCAGACTTTCCCTTTTCTTGTCTGCATGTTCTTACGTTCTTCCTACCAATTAACCATGACCTAATCCATCTTTATAGAGTTCCCCCTATTCCATGAGCTTCTATTTTCGTCAACAATCTATCGTGGGGGACTTTATCGAATGCCTTACTTAAATCTAGATAAATTGTATCATATGTTTTGTCATTATCTACTGCTTCGTATACTTGGGAAAAGAAAGTCAACCAGCACTATAGCTGGTAGGTATGGGTTAGTTTTATATCCCATTTACTGGGAACTAGGAACTAGGTCCTACAGACCTAAACAGGCGGCTATGGGCGCGGTCACCTACCCTTACACTGGTGCCGGTTGTCCTTTTGACCCTTTACGTACGATAACCTTTCCAAATTACTCTCGCTATAACTTTCTTCCTCCCTCCCCCTCCCCCTGTTCAAGGTACAGTCGCGCTAATAAGAGATGTTTCGGCACCATATATGTTTTGATCAATAATTAGTATCAGCAATATCTAAGCTTCATTTCTTCATATCGAGTAAAATATACAAACATGTTCCTACACTTACCCACCCTATTCAACATCTGACAGACATTAATACAGCACAGAGCAAGCCAAACGTAATGCCAGCTGGGACATGACTTATTAGCGCGATCGTACATTGACCTTGGGATCGTACATTGAGAATGGGAACGCACCTATCACCGTATTACTGTGTAGCCCACATAAATGCATAGATAATTATTATTGTTATAATAAATTATATTGCTATTTATATAGCTCTCTCTCTCTCTCTCTCTTATATATATATATATATATATATATATATATATATATATATATATATATATATATATATATATATATATTACCAGATGTGAGAGTAATGATGAAAGAATCTATGAATTTATCAATCACCACATCTTTGTTTGCATCATCTTCTTGTAGATTTTCCGCATGTTTAACAGCCTTTGTCCAGTTTTCCTCTGTGATGCTCTCAATTGCTTCGCGGGCGAGTGGATCCAAATGGGCGACCTTGAATGTGTTCCTCCTTGCCACATACACTTTCACCTGAGCCCATATTAATTCAATTGGTTTGTACTGGCAGTGATACGGGGGAAGGCGCACAACCTTATGGCCATGGTTTGATGCCATTTTATCAATTACATAGCTGATGTCTGTGGTGTGTTGCTTCATAAGGTGCAGAAGCTCAGCCTTGAGGAGATGTGTAGACACTTTCCTTGAAGACGGTTGGGGTTTATCTATTTTTCTAGAGTGATATGATGCATTGTCCATCACAATTATTGAAGATGGATGAATGTTTGGGAGAAGTTGATGCTCAAACCATTTTTCAAAAGCCACAGCATTCATTTGATTATGATAGCCCCCATAATTTGTTGCCCTGAAGATAAGTGAAGCATTGGGAATAAATCCATGTTTTGTTCCAGCATGGAGTACAATCAATCGGCTTCCTTTCCCTGTTGGCACCTTCACTCCCACAGCCTTATCCGAAGTGTTGTCAACCCAACATTTAGGAATTGTGTAATTCTGGTTAATCCAAGTCTCGTCTAGGTAGACAATGTTTTAGTTTGAAGATACATGTTTCCTCATTTCTCCCAAAAACCTGCAGCGGGCATATACAACATCACTACGTTCCATCAGAAATCTTCTTCCGTCAATCAACCTTTGCATACTGGAACCCAATTTTCTTGAGAACCTGTCTTAACGTTTCTCGGCTGCCGGGGTGTTGTGCGTTGTCGTTTCTTGGGTGACATAAATTTGGGCGATTTATTGTTTTCTTCCTTAATTCTTGCTTCTTTCGTTATTCTTGAAATTGTTCTTTCACCCAGTTTTGTGGCTGCAGCTGTCCGGGAAGTAGCTTTTATTACGGCAATAAAAGGGCATCCAAGCTCCTTCTCTTTCTGGAAGTATTGGTGAACGTTATTATAGTCCATCTCTTTTACCTGACTATGCAAGTGTGTGGGGCGATTTGGAGAGGCTTCCATTGTGGATGGTGGCAAAGTCAGGAATGAACTGATTTAGTTTAGACGTGACAGTACTAATTTCGTGCGCCTGGCAGCACGCCATCACGTCATGTTTTTTTATAGTTTAAAGGGATAATCTGTGAGGGAGTTTTTTGCCCAGAAACCTGACAACGTCGCAGTAGCTACGTTGCCAATTTGTGTACAATGTCCGTTGTATTTACTAATAACAAGCGAATTAATTATAAAAACAAAGCTTTTTTGTACATGTAGAAATTGCCTGAGCATTTCAAACCGACTTAAGGTACTTAATACCGAAAATAATATATTTTTGTAGTAAATAATTATACATATGGCACCAATGTAAAGGGAGTAACCGCGGGTAGGACCGCCTGTTAAGATTTGTTGGACTATAGCTGGTAGGTAAGGGTTAGTTTTGTATCCCACCTACTAGGTCTAGGTTAGGTTAGGTTGAGTAGGTTGGTTAGGTCAATACTCGCACTAGGTCTCAAAAACAATAATCATTAATATAATGCTTAGCACACACTTTTGGGTGTTTGCTTAAAGTAAGTGACCCCGTAGACCGCAGGCTAAAGTGTGAATGTCTAGGTAGACTGCACGCTAAAGCGGCACCAAACATCTTACCAGCCAGAAACTTACCCAACATAATCTCACCGTACACAAACTCAACGGACATAAACCGAAACCACCTAAACCAGAAAAAGTATATATATATATATATATATAATACATTTAAGAGGTGTAATTCTTGTGGTGATATACAAAATGTAATAAACATACACACCAGCTGCATGTATAACAAATTTGAAACACTGTGCAATAGAGAACGGGTTAATATTCACAGATCTTTGTTAAGTTGTGGTGTAAATTTTGTTATGAAGTAAGTTTCCTTATTTTTTCGTAAGGCAAGGTCATCTTTGTTGACTTAATAAACATGTATTATGATGGCCCAAGTCAAAAGTCCGAAATAAAACTGTTATAATTTCCCTTTGCATATCTGGTTAATTTTCACCAGAACGCAAGAGCTACATACGGTTTGTCTATGCAAAAATGAGTCAAGAAAGTATTAGAACATCATTCAAATCATGTCTCGGGTCAAATTTGCTTAAACCATACAGTTCCGGCGATGTCTATTATATTTGATTTTAGCTACATCTAGACGATATGATGAAGCTCGGGAAGGTTATATGGCAGCTAAAAGGATTGATTGAGATAGGCTGTAGCCTTTTAATTGGTAGACGTCCTTCCTAAACCGAATAAATCATTTAATACTTGCCAGAATATAAAGAAAAGCATGTCACCGGTACTGAATGGGTCAAATCGTTGTTCTTTATATGAACATGACACTAACCAACTTCAGATAACTTTAACCCCTTATGTACCGGCGCCGTCCTTTAAACTTTATGCTGGTTACTATTAGAGGATAGTATTCAGTTTAAAAAGGGCCCCAGCAATTAACCCTTTCAAGCTCCTATACGCATATATTGTTTTGTTTTCTTGTAATTATTAGACGATTTTATTCAGATTAAGAAGAGTATATGGAAGTCAGAGGGTTGATTGAGATGGTTTTTACCATTTTAATACCCACATATCCTTCCTAAGCTGCATAACATCGCTTAATGATAGCCAAAATATACTGCTAAAACGCGTCAGAGCTTCAAGGGGTTAACAGGCTTCGAAATGTCTCCCGTAACCCTCTTTACTACCACAGATCCTTCTTAAACTCACAAAATCGTCTAAATGGAACTAAAATACAATGAAAAAGACGGCGTCGGTACAGAAGGGGTTAAAGATCTGGATGAAGATATAAACACTTGGATGGTCAGGAAGGATAAGATATAAACACTTGGATGGTCAGGCAGGATAAGATATAAACACTTGGATGGTCAGGCAGGATAGGAGTCAATGTCCAGATCATCTTCTAAAATACCTAAACCCTGTGGATTATCACCTCATTAGGCTTGGTCGGTCAGGGAAGCAGATTAAGCCTACTTAAAATCCAATATCACAAATGTAGGCCAAATTATTTTTACCGTATTTTTTGTTATTTTTTGGTTGTATTATATTATTATTAAACCGACCAGATTTCAGATATACAGTATGTTCGAAATTCAATTCTATTGGTGAAAGTTCATATTCTTCTGTGCTGAGTGATAGCTTTGCAATAACTTTATTTTCCGATTTACCAATGATAAACCGTTCGAGAAAATAAGTAACACATAGGAAAAAGAATAAATAGGTCAGCTTATAAAACTGGTTGGCGTTAATATTTACTTAATTAATTTAGCTAGCTCTATATAAATGTTTTTGTTCAAGCTTCAGGTTAGGAATATTTGGTATGCAATATTTTTGTAAACATAATAACGGAGCTCATTAATTACGCAAAAGCGAAAAAAAGCGAGACGTGGTACAGTGTCGGCTGCTGATCAAAGGGTCGGCGAATCGAGACCGCACTTTCAAAATTTTATTGGTAGATGTCAAGCCCGGGCAACTTGACTTAGCGATTCGTGACAAGGGCATAATAAGAACATAAGAACATAAGAAAATGGGAGTCTGCAGAAAGCCGATCGGCCCACACAAGGCAGATCCCTCCAACCCCAATTACAAGCCCTAATTATAGACCCAACTCACTAATACCTTGAGGACTGATCTCACCAACACGGTCAGAGATCAACACAAGATTACTGGGGTCTGCAGAGCGGCCACCCCTTCCCGGGAATTACGGCAATTGGCAAAACATAAAAAAAAAAAAAAAAAAAAAAAAAAATATATATATATATATATATATATATATATATATATATATATATACTGTATATTTATATATATATGTATAAATATATATACCGTATATATATATATATATATATATATATATATATATATACTGTATATATATATATATATATATATATATAAAATAACTAGATAAAATAAAATACAAATGCAAATAATAAGTATACTAATAATAATAATAATAATAATAATAATAATTAAGAGAGCTACACAATTCAAATGGGCAAAAGCATCTTACAAACTACTCATTTAAGGTCCAGTTTGATTTGGTACTTTAATTAATTATTATTAAATAAAAAAACATTTCTATTATTCTGGAGGCAATCTAACGAGAAAGAACGAAAAATATCCCCAAAATTAGAAATGTAACATACATTCATCAGAAAAAAACGAGTATGTAGAGGAAATGGCGTATATATATCTAGGGATATTGACAAGAAATTTACGCTGAATAACTGAGAGATATACATGTACAAATGGTTTAAGTTATGTAAGTTCCGGCTTCGAAAATATATAGATAAGCATTGTTTTGGTTGTGGAATACATTGCCTACTACAGTGATCAACTCGGAAACGGTAGACATTTTCAAGCGTATCCTGGATAGTCATAAAAATGACGCGGGCTGGGTGCAAAGGGAATCTGCCTGGTGTGCGCTGGTCAGTCTTATGCCGAGTTTTGTGTTCTTATGTACTTATTATTTAACCCTTTCAGTATGTTGATGCTTCTTCATATGTAAAATATTATACAACCTCACAAGGATTCAGACAGACAGGGTTAATTGAGGTAGTGTGTGCTCCATTCGATCCCTAGAGTTTTTTCCTAACTTGAAAACTATATTGTAGTGGTTAGGTAGCCAGAATAAAACTATATTGTAGTGGTTAGGTAGCCAGAATAAAACTATATTGTAGTGGTTAGGTAGCCAGAATAAACTATATTGTAGTGGTTAGGTAGCCAGAATAAAACTATATTGTAGTGGTTAGGTAGCCAGAATAAAATATTAGTAACGTCGTCATGTACTGAAGTGATTAATTAATGTGTCATTAATTAATTTAAGTAAGCATAATGTATTTGGACTTACAATGAAATTACGAAGTACATCAAGTTGTTAACATGTGTAATGGACTGCCCAGAGTAGTGATTATCTCAGGAATGGTTGGGAGCTTTAAGCGTAAGTTGGATTCCCATATGGATGATATGGGCTGGGTGTGAATGGGAGCTGCTTCGAGTGGGCCGCATGGCCTTATGCAGTTTCCCGCGATCTTATGTTCTTGCATCGTTTATGTTTTTTCAATACAAATTATGTGTTAGGTGTAAAAGCTGCTCCAACAAGCTATTTCAATGTGCAAATATTCTTATTATACTTTGCTAAATAATAATTATTATGTTCTATCCAACAACCAACTCTACTCCTAAAATCGATTAATGAAATATTACAAACACGTGGCAGTCCGCGGATTCGGACCCAGAACGCTCACACCGAAAATCAACACCTTATGCATTGCCCCACGAAGACAGTTAAAGAATGGTGGACACTGCCTACGATTTATTATGAAACTTCGAATCCTGCATATCAATCTAAGCATGTACACACATCCCAACTGCAACTCACGTAGGCTATGCATATGTGAATGGAAAGAGCAATTAATGGGGCCTTAACCACTAGGGAAGTCCTCTCGATAAATTACTCCTGAACCAATATCAATTATTATGTTCTATCCAACAACCAATTCTACTCCTAAAATCGATTAATTAAATATTACAAACACATGTGGCAGTCCGTGGATTCGAACCCAGAACGCTCACACCGAAAATCAACACCTTATGCATTGCCCCACGAAGACAGTTAAAGAATGGTGGACACTGCCTACGATTTATTATGCAACTTCGAATTCTGCATATCAATCTAAGCATGTACACACATCCCAACTGCAACTCACTATATACTATACTATACAATACTATATTTATAACAGCATTAATCTATTATTGCCAAAGTCAAGGAGTTACTGCAATGTTAACAACAATGTGATGAAATGTAAAGAAACAGGTATGCATCACAATAACTTATGTTTACAATAGTAAATACGCATTTAATGTAGCAATTTAATATATATTTGTTATTGTTGCCACTGAACATCTACGGTATTTCTTAAAGTGTATTATTACGGTCACTATTTTTGCCCATCGATTTTTGCCCATCGATTTTTGCACTGCATCGACATTCTTCGTTATTGTACTTACTGTTATTTGCTATTTGGAAGTCACTTTCAGTACTTTGAAGAATCAAATGAGGGAGAATCAATGTCATCAACTATGCAATCGATAGTTTGTAGCTACCATATTGTCTTCAATGTGCAACTAAAATGGCATACTTTTAATTTAAGATAGGCATCAGTTTAAAAAATATATATTTATAATTAGGTAATACGTAAACACAGATTTCTTGAGAACAATCATTTGATATTTATGGCACTTCGTCAAATTCTGGAAATCTCCACCACATTCCAGACTCCACATCTCATGGCGCCACTTAAGGGGGGTGACCTGTTTTTGTTCTGTCATTTTCTATCTTTCTCTGGCTTGTATCCTTTTGGCCCCATTCAGCCTACTGTTTTAAGACGTTTATCCCCATCCAGGTGTCAATTTTTTACTGGTGAGCAGTAGCGAGCCAGCATATTTTTTTATTTTTGTTTGACAGCAGGCTAAATTTGTATATTTGTCGATAGAAAAATGTCTCCGGAGAAGCCGGATTTCTTCATATAATGATGGCTCGCTATCGCTCGCCAGGAAGAAATCTACACCTAGATAGGGATAAAAGTCTTAAAATAGTTGGCTGAATGGGGCCGAATGGATACAAACCAGAGAAAGAGAGAAAAGGACAGAAATAACAAAAAGCAGGTCACCCCCCTTAAGCCACTGATGCCACCCGGGTCATTTGTGGGGTCAGGTCACAGAAATGAGCACAGGAAGGGTAAGAGGAAGTGGAATTTGGAATGGCCAAATTGAGGAAATTCAATCGATTACAGCCTCCCATCTGTAGAAAATATGATTTGAGTAAACTACTCTAGCAATTTCATATTTATGAGTTAATTATTGTGAAGCCAATCAGTTAATTAATTTGTAGCCTTGTATATCCATCAATAAAAAAAACTAATTATGATGAATAGTAGTACTATGATTAGTAAGAGAGAAAAAGACAAAAGGCAAAGCTGCCTGTAAATTATTATGATTATTATTTGTTTACATATATGGGTGTCTCCTTTATGCAATATTGTGTTGTACATGTACTTGTGCTGCTAAATGTGTTGTGTAAATGTATGTCCGAAGGCATTCTCCACCCTCTCCCCTGCGTGGTGCAGAAGCGCGCTCACGTGTGTGTGTGTGTGTGTGTGTGTGTGTGTGTGTGTGTGTGTGTGTATAATGTAAAGTAATGTATATCGAAGACACCTTATTTATGTACGTACACCATTTACCATGCTCTACTTTTAATATATAATAATTTCCTCGTCTTTAGTCCCCCCTTCCTTGTCTTCACCATTATGACCCGACCTAGTAATCTTCGATAAATCCCAAATATCCCGTAGTTCACCCTTACATGCCAACCCAACCCCCTTCAGTTCATACAGATGAAGCTAATACCTTAACTTTACCCGCCCCCTACCACGGCCTTCTATATACAACATAGAAGGCCATGCCCCTACTCTCTCTCTCTCTCTCTCTCAATCAAATGAGGAAACTATAATAACACCAGACGACGATACTGTTGTTACAGTAGAATAATGCTCTTTGAGCAGTATGTATTGCCTTACCAGTGGTTGTCCCCTTATTATTATTATTATTTTATTATTATTATTGAAATACCACAGGAACGAAAATTCCTGGGAGCGAAACTTCCACCCCCAACGAGATCCCTCTCTTTCTACCACCACCTCCCTCCACATGTTACACGTCTCGTTAATCACAGTCTTCTAATATACAAATCACATTTCCTTACCCCCTGACATTCTTGAAATACCCACTAAGTATATTCAATTAGATACCAACCATGCAGACTATAATACGTTCGTTGTGTATGGGTACGAGGCGATCTCAAGACACCTTAGCTCCCAGTGCACAACGAACCGGATCATGATTATGTCCGCCTGTATTAAATTATGTATTATGTTGATTTATACCATTGCCTATTTTTGTAATAATTGTATTCAGCTAACTATGATCTCAATAATCATTGATGTAATGAAAATATGAATAGTCTCCTCATACGATTGCACTAGTTCTGTAGTGCTATTATTTACAACCTGTCAATTAATAATTCAGTCACTACAAGCTTGCTTGCTTTTTTTTTTTTTTTTTTTTTTTTTTTAATGAAATACGTATATACAGACCATGTGACAATTAAATGAGGAAACTATAATAACGCATCTGAATAATGCCAACCTGACTTATAAACACAAATATGAATGTAACCAGACGACGATGCTGTTGTTTCAGTGGAATAATGGCTCTTTGAGCAGTATGTATCGCCTTACTAGTGGTTGTCCCCTCACAGGATGGGGGGCGCTGCTCAATAAACTCGCCCCTCGGGGCAAAATCAAAATCAAAATCTCTCTCTCTCTCTCTCTCTCTCTATCTCTCTCTCTCTCTCTCTTCCATTCTTATTAAGACTACTAATATAACTCTTATGATTATTGGTTGTATTATTATTATTATTATTATTACTAGTATTATTATTATTATTATTATTATTATTATTATTATGTCTTACATATATGTGTGTATCCTATAAACATATTTATACTATACATATACTTGTGTTGTGTAATGTACGTTCGAACGCTTTCTCCCTTTTCCCCTTCGTTGTGCAGACACGCACACACATGCGTGTATGTTTGTGTGTGTGTATTATGTAAAGTACTGTATATTATAATTGGCCTTGTATGAAAAGACCTGTTACTTCTATTAGTCTTGATATGGTGTATATATTCACGTCTCCCCCTAAGTTGAAAGAGTTTAACATATTATGTTAGAGTCAAAATGCTTAGACACACAAAGTTTAAAGCAGATTAAGGGAGAGAGGTCCAGAATTCGCTTGTTGAGAAGAAGAAAGACTAAGAAAACTTGTTAATACTTGGGAGGTGTGGTGGAGTGGTAATGCTATTTGACTGGTAATCCAAGGGTCCCGGGTTCGAATCACGATGTATCAATGGAAAGATATTATTGGGATGGAATTTGTGCTGTACAGTCGTCAGGATTAATTCGTTTCATTTCCCTGGACTAAGGCGTTAGTAGCACTGCTCGGTGGAGAAGTATCCCCTCCACCTCCTCTCCTTGTTGTTACCATACCCCCACCTAAACCCTCCCATTTTCTCTCCGACCCCAGACCTACACCCAACCTCCCTTCTCTCGCTCTCACCCAGTTAGGGGCTACTTCTTGACCTCCCCAATTGCATGTATTCCGAACACCTAATGAAAGAACGCAATGTATCATAGGCAGAGTCAAGTATTAGCTTTACTAAATTTGAAATAAAGAAAGAGAGAGAGAGACATAGAGAGGGAGTGAGAGAGAAAGCGGTGGTGGGGGGGGTGTTCGGGAAAACCTTACATGTGATTCGAGTGATTCATACCGATACATTTACCATTGACCCCTGAAAGGTTCATACCGATTTACTGATGGTTTAGTACTGTATCATACTCTAATATAGCTGCCAAACTAACCCATGTGAAGTTGTATTTCATTTTCATCGTTGTAATGGCTCAGTCTGGGCTACGTAACAAGCTTGAGACAACGAGGACCGTCTGTGTCAATTCCGCCATGAGTCTCTCCCATCAATGAACACACAGAGTAAACCATTCAAGTATTTTTTATTATTTTTGTATACAATTATTAAATACTAATATCACTACTTATTAGCACCGTATACAAGAACAAAACATTTGCTTAATCATATTCACCACAAATGTAGCTGCTTCCAGACAGTTCAGGACTCATTAAGTGTAAACAGCCAATTCGCCAATAAATGCTATGAATTATTGCCGAGAATGTGCCATGTGACTTCATTACGCTAACTCAACACTCATCCTCTTAACGGAGCTATCTACCCAATCATTAGGCCATATTGTTTTCCTAATTGGCCATAATGTAAAACTACTGTATATAAACGGGACACGAACTACCCTCGGGCAAGGTGCTGTTTTTGTTTAAAAGAGGCTCCAGGCTTGAAAATATTACTTGACATAAACAGGCTTAATAACCCTGAAGGGTTGATAACCAATATACAATATAATTATGCCCTATTTTAATTAACTACCCCTCGGGTACTCCTAAGTTCATCTATCCATTAGGGAGGGTCTTATTTTAAAGTTCCCACGCCCTCAACACTTACGCTCACCCATACATTAGGGAAGGACTTATTCATGTTGTCACGTTACCCTTAACACCTTGCCATAAGGTCACTCTATTGGATCAGGTATCTTGTTTTGTAACCAAGTTAAGGGGGACGTTCATTATAGCTATGTAGCAATATGGGTTAAAAAATAGCAAATTGCGTTAAATACTCCCTGAGTAATGGCAAGACCTAGGGTATCTACTCCACATAATACTATTGAAAGCTTCACGCCTGTTCAAGCTTATTCTCTTGAGATAAATTTAAAGATAATTTGACTTCTCACCTGTCAAGAATAATTACTAAATAACTATACAACGCCCATTTATTAAATCCCAGATTAACTACAAGAGTTTTAATATTGCACTGATCAATAATTCTTCTACAACAATACCACTCTGTATAACAGTTTCATGTATAACCAAATAATCTCATTATACCTTATATATAATTATACAAGTGTATAGTTCTACCCCTCATATCTGGTATATCCATATAATTATACAGTTAACCCTACTAGTAACGGTAGTAATTAGCAGCTTCAGGTTAGGTTTTGTTTCGTTCATATGTTCAATGTGCAAGAGATGGTGGTTGAGAGATGTGTGTGAAATACTTCATTCCTTCATTAGGTGTTCAGAATAAATGTAATCGGTTAGGTCCCAGAAGTAGCTCCTAGCTGGGTGAGAGCGAGAGTAGTTCTGGGGTCGGAGAGAAAATGGGTGGGTTTAGGTGGGGGTATGGTAACAACAAGGAGAGGAGGTGGAGGGGATACCTCTCCACCGTGCAGTGCTACTAACAGGGAAAATGAAACGAATTAATCCTGACGACTGTACCTAGTATCAGTGCATTACCACAAAGGCCACCACAACGCCAAATAAATGCCCTCATTGTTCCCTGATTAAATAGCATTGTATGAATATTCCCATATTCAAAATATACTTAGTGAGTTCATTGCTCAATAGGTGGCGTTCTGAGAGTGAGGGTCTGAGTCTAGGTGGTAGGACAGTGAAACACTGGAGCAAAGCAGCTTCAGAGATGTGGCTGATTCGAGCCATTGGTGGGCAACCGTGCATCTTGACATATTGGGGGCTGGTTGTATCCCAAAGTGCTTCACATGTCTCACTCCCTAGACTGGAACGAGACCTCATGGGCTTCGCCGTTCAATGTACGGTTGAATGTACAGGCTCTCAGCCTGGGAGTAGTTGGAATATAGAAAACAAAAGAAAAAAAGGACGGAATAGGAATGGGATTGTGTTGAAAAGCAGGTGCCTCCCACTTACCGTAAAGGAGGGGGTATGCACTGAGAGAGATCTGGAGAACACTGATTGCTGTAATACTGCTAGAAGAGTGAAAGAGATGCAACATTGTGGCGTGTAAAAAGAGATTGTAGGGAACTAATAAGAGGAGTGAATTGATGGGGCAGAAATGCCTCCATTGGTTTGACCCCTGGCAATGACTCCCCTAAATGCTCTGGACATTTACCTTCTACTCTTACTAATAATTTCTGCAACATTCGTGGCCTTTCCTCAACTTCCACTCTGTGGAACATCACCTCTCCTCTGCCAACCCTGATCTTCTCTTTCTCGCCGAAACTGTGTCTGGGACTACTGACAGCAAACCATTTTCTGTATCCTCCTACTATCTCTATTGTCAGTTTCAAGCCGAAGGTGGATGTTGTGTATATATGCTCAACAACCTCGCTTTCTCTCGTGTTCCCAACTTTGACTCTTCAGAATTCTCAACTCTCTGGCTTTCTTGTCACTCTCAAGCTGAATATTTCTGTGCTGTTTATCTCTCCCCTAATTCTACTGACTATCCAAATTCTTTGACTATCTAACTTCTAAAGTGAAACACATTCTATCCATCTCTCCTTTTGCAGAAATCTCCATCCTAGGAGAATTCAATGCGCACCACCGCCAATGGCTCTCCTCTGTTTCCTCTGACCAACCTGGTGAGCAACCTACATCTTTACTATCCTAAATGACCTACAGCAGTTAGTCCAGCGATCCACCCGTATCCTGTATCTCTTCGGAGACCGGTCCAACATTCTTGACTTATTTCTAACTTCTAACCATTCTGCTTATAGTGCAAAGCTTTTCTCTCCTATGAGCTTCGCCGACCATAAACTTATCTCTGTCACCTCACCCATCTTTCCGGTACGGCCACCCGATCCTCCCAGCCGGCAGCGCTTTTGGGACTTTGGCGCTGCCGACTGGGAGGCTCTTCGGCAGTACTTCTTTAATTTCCCATGGAATGACTTTTGCTTCCATGGCCAGGGACCCTCGGAGAGTGCTGAATGTATTACCGAGGTAATCCTCTTGGGCATGGAAGCATACATTCCATTTTCTTTATCTCAGTCTAATGCTAAAAAATCTTGGTTTACTCACACTTGCTCTACTGCTGTCCGCAATAAGGAGGAAGCATTCAAATGGTACCGTCGCCTTCAAACTAAAAAATCTCATAATTCCTATGTTTCTGCCCGGAATCAAGCCAAATCTGTTCTTCGCCTCACCAAACATTCTTTCATCAATAATAAATGCACTGAACTATCCAACTCTAGCTCTTCCCAAGCCTTCTGGCATCTAGCCAAAAACCTCTAATAATTTTTCTTCTTCGTATTTCCCTCCTCTTTTCCACTCTGATGGCGCTACCGTCACTTTTTCCTCAAACAAAGCTAAACTCTTCGCTAACACTTTCGCTAAAAACTCCACTTTAGATTATTCCAGTGCTATTCCTCCTTCTCCAACCCCCTCTCTCCTACTTTTGCCTAATATCATTATCTCTTCCAAGGATGTACTTTCCATCCTCTCAGTGCTTAATAGGCTTACGGACCGGACGGTGTTCCTCCTATTATACTAACTGTGCTTCCGTGTTGACTCCCTGCCTAGGATAACTCTTTTGTCTCTGTCTCTCCTCTAGCGTCTTCCCTTCTTGCTGGAAGTTTACTCTCATTAAACCTGTCCCAAAGAAGGGTGACCGCTCTCAACCCTCCAAATATCATCCAATTGCTCTCATTTCTTGTATCCTTAAAGTTCTTGAAACTCTTCTTACTTCCAAATTTCTTAAGCATTTTTTGTTCTCATAATCTACTCTCAGATCGCCAGTATGGATTCCTTAGGGTCGCTCTACTGGTGATCTTCTTTCATATCTTACTAACTCTTGGTCATCCTCCTTCCAGGACTTCAGTGAAACCTTTTCTATTGCAGTAGACATATCAAAGGCCTTCGATAGAGTCTGGCACAAATCTCTAATTTCTAGGCTACCCTCCTTCGGTTTCTATCCCTCCATCTTTGCCTTTATCTTTAATTTCCCCTCTGACTGTTCCATACCTGCGGTTGTGGATGGCCATCATTCACTTCCTCATCCTATCAACTCTGTTGTTCCTCAGGGTTCTGTCCTATCTCCAATTATCTTTCTAATATTCTTAAATGATCTTCTCAATTGTACCTCTAGTCCTATCCATTCATATGCTGACGACTCTACCTTACATTATTCAATTAGTTATCCAGAATGCCCAGCAAGCTATCACTCAAAAACTCATGTGATGAAGCCATAGAACACTTATCTTCTGATCTAACAACCATATCCAATTGGGGCAGAGAAAATCTGGTTGCTTTTAATGCTACCAAAACCCAATTTCTCCATTTATCTGCCCTTCAAGAACTCCCAGAGGACTATCCCTTATACTTCAACAATACAAAAATCAAACCTTCATCTTCTCTCAGTTTTCTCGGTGTCTCTTTTTCTTCTGAACTCTCTTGGAAAGACCATATCACCACTCTTGCTAAAACAGCTTCCCAGAAGCTGGGTGTGCTCAACCACCTCTTGGGTTTGTTACCCCTGCACAGCTTCTTGCTCTGTACAGGGGCACACTGGGTCCATGTATTGAGTATTGTTCGCATGTGTGGGGAGGATCCTCTCACACAGCACTTCTAGACAAAGTAAAAAAGAAAGACTTTCATCTCATTAACTCCCCTCCACTCACCGATTCTCTGCAATCTCTGTTCACTGCATTGTTGCATTTCTCTCGCTATTCTATCGCTATTACAATAAGTAGTGTTCCTCAGAGCGCTCTTAATGCATACCACCTCCTCTACGTAGGGTATGTAGCACCCGCCTTGCAACACAATCCCACCCCTTCTCTATGCAACTCTCCAATCCAAGAGTGAAATGGTACTCCCAATCTTTTTTTCTATTCAACAACTGAGCTCTGGAAGGCTCTTCCTGAATCCACCTTTCCCTCCTCCTATGACTTAAATTGCTTCAAACTCCGTTTGTCCACACATTTTGGCTCGAACATTCCTTGATTTTGGCCCTGTCACTTTTTCAACTCTAGGGGAGGCACTCATCACAGGCAGTTATGCCTTTCGTCTCCCTCATCTTCATTAAAAGAAAACAAAAAATACCCATAGGTGACATCACCCAGCAGTTCTTTGTCACGTCAAACGGGATACAAAATAAATGACTTAACTTACCACAGACAGATACAGTATATAATGAAGAAGCTACACTATTAAAGCAGTTCTATTTTCTGTCTTAAGTAACCTAAAAATGATGTTGATGTTACATCTGTATTATAACTGCTTCTCCAAACCAAAATAAGAAAACAAAATACAAACATTAAATAAGCTTTGTCTATTTTCTTGCAGGCATGTATATTTCAATTTGCGCAGTGTAAGCATATAATTTGTTATATGAATTTTGATCAAATCATTTATGTAATGGTCGAAAGGTAAGGAATAGCTCACGATTCGAGGCCTATGAATACGTGTTCTGCAATGTAATCGTAATTAGCGATTTGTGTGGATTATAATATGTTGGTACAGTACCATGATATCAGGATATAATATAAATTCAAGAACACATGCTGATACGACTGGCTGTAAGCTGGCAGCATTCTACTGTATGCTATAAGTAAACGCACACTCTATGCATGTTTTAAATTTTATTCTGGCTATTATTAGACGATATTATTCGGTTTAAAAAGGGCCTCCAGCAATTAACAGGCTTCGAACTATCTCACTTAACCCTTTTTACTACCTCAGATCCTTCTTAAGCTGCACAAAATCGTCTAAACACATCAAAAACATAACTAAAAAGACGTCGCCGGTATAGAAGGGCTTAAATGATAGATAATGGCTACTTTATGAGTATTGACGCGATCGCTCTCCTAACTGTCCAGTGAATTATATGCATGTAGTATTAGATATCATTAGACAATTATATTACATTTAATCCATGACCCTTGTTACTGCTCTCAACTTCCACATATTATTACATCCAAGCCTAGTCTCCTCTGAATCTCAAATATCCGCGTTAGCATAACCAAGATGCCGTCCTTCTCGCCTTTTTGCCCAAACTTTTATGATATTCACTTTCTACTTTCACTTTTTTTTTTTTTTTTTTTTTTTTTTTTTAAAGACCTCCGTCTACGTATTGTGAAAAACCTGTTATCCTCCGGCAAATTGTGGGGTTGAGTGAGTGAAGGGGGAGACAGTGAATGAAGGAGGATGCATGTTTTTCATAGTACGTGTTGCTAGCCCCAAACGCGCGAGCAACTGTGGCTTTCAACCATCCGACACATCCCCTTTTATTAATGTGCATCACACATGTTACATACAAATAAAGTTTATGTTTTGTTTTACCCTACTGTGGAAAGACTACGGATACACCACTCCTGCCCGGGCCTCACACAGTGGCATGACCCAGTCCTGTCGAACTGAGCTCATGACGCTGGTGGCATTGCCCCGGAGGATAGCCATCCCTAGTCTTTGCTTGAGCCAGAGGGTTTTCCCGGGGTTCTCCTGAAACTTCTCTGATTTTACGGCCTATTTCATTCACCATCTTAAGGGTGGTAGGGCCGAAGACTCCTGAAGTTTCGAATGCCAGGGGCTCGAACTGATGATTTCTGGCGATGTCTTGATATTTTTCTCGCTTTTTATTTTCTGCTATCCGGGCGGCTTCACCTGCTTCGTCGGCGTTTCTGGCGATGTTGGTTGTGGAGAAAGTGTCAACACATGTGGCATCCCACCCGAGGCACCGGCCATTCTTGTAAGGGAAAGTGGTCATCCCATCTGGCCGTTTGCCGTCTTCTCTGTGAAGTCCATGTGGTTCGAGGATTGATGCACGGTTAGCACTCTGCAGGGCCCGTTTTATGACATCATTTAGTGCAGAGTGTCTTGGCAGGCGGCCTGCGTTGTAATTACATGACAAGGCATGGTGACCTTGAGCATCCATCCTCCCATCACACTTGCAAGTGTGTGGGTGACAAACTGACGCACCCACTCTGAGCGCGATGGCAACCCGGAGCGCTTCAGCATCCAAGTGAGTTCCAAGAGGTGGGATGGGGATGGCGTGTAACCACAAGCCACTCTCCGAACGGGCGGCTGCCTGGAGGCGTGCTTTTGCAACCTGGTCTGCATTGGTTAGGAGATTTTCTTGAGTTTTCTTCGCCGAGATGGTATCCCACGCTTTCTGCTTGCTCCTGGAGGTACCCTGAGGCTCCTCCTCTACTCCTGTACTTCCCTTCCAGGTGTTAATCGCTGCTGTTACGTCCCCATTAAGTGTCATTCCGGGTAGAGAATAAAGGATGGACAATACGAGGTCGTTGGTCGCGATGAGGGAAGAGATAAAGGCTGGGGAGGCAATATCCGAGGCTCTCCGTATGCCCAAGCCCCCGAGGCGGACAGGAAGGGTGGCTTGTGTCCAGGCCCGTTCTTTAAATTCCACGTTGGTGATGCTGGTCACTGCTTCTCGGATTATGCTGTCTAATTCTTGGAGGCCACCATTGTTCGTGTAAGTCATCGATGTGCGCAGGAGGTATTGGAGTTTTGGGATGGAGAAACAGTTCTTGAGCAGGGCCAGAGCTGAGTGGGCATCGATGTGTATCAGGCGACTCACGAGACGTTGAAGCTCCTCCTTTTTAACTTGAAGTGCTGGTGGGATTGCTGCCAGAGTTAGTGGGGAACCTAATAGGGTTTGCTGGTGCTCCTGAAGGATCTTTACATCTGGCAATATGTTTCGAAACAGGGCCTGAGTCTCTTCTCCTTGTTCACGTGTGTGGTTGAGGAGGACAAGTTCACATTTGGTGTCATTTATCACTAGCCCGGCCTGGCCGAGGTCAGTTACGATGTTATTTAGGTCGGTTAGAACGTTCTCTACTGACCCACCCAAGGTTGCATCGTCCAGGTACCATACATTCAGTTCTGACCTTACTTTGTTAGCTGCTGCATCCACCCCTATTGAGAAAAGAGCAGGACCACCTGGATCTCCGTGCTGTAACCCGGTCTCTGATGGGATTACCGTCTCGCCAAAAATCAGGATTGAAGGTTTGGAATAAGCCTGCCAAAGTAGGGGGTACAGAGTGGGGATGTGTTCTTGAGCTGCACGGAGGAAGACATCCCTGCGAATGCTGTTGAATGCGTTCCGCATGTCAATCTTTAGAAGCACTCGTTTTTCTTGGGCTTGGCTGAGGTAGGTGCGGGTTGCGTGTACAGCAGCTTCACACCCCCCTGGAGTTCCGAAACCTAGTTGAACTGGTCTTAAGTGTTGACCTAGGCCATTCGAGAGTGGTTTCAAACCCACCTTTGTGGCAAGGCGGCGGAAGGTGTTCCCTACTGCTATTGGGCGCACACCGCCATCTTTTTTTGCCAGTGCACAGAGTGATGCCCCAAAAAATAGGGGTGTGGCACAGTCGGGTACTTCCCCTCTTAAAACCATGTTGATGAATTTGGTGAGGGTTTCCAAGAGTGCCTCCCCAGCAGCTCCTGATCCCTGACCCAAGAGGCCTTTGAGGTGGGCGGGTCGGATACCATCTGGGCCCGCGGCTGAGCCTGCTGGGAATGAAGTCACTGCGGCAACCACCTGCTCCTTCGTGACAACTAAAGGTTGGCGCATCTGGTCATTTGGGGCAGGGGGGAGGTTTAGGTCCCTAGGTGTAGGTGGGTGCTTTTCTTGTAGGGCTTCAACAACTTCGGTGCCTTGACCAGCAAAACCTTCTGAAGAGGACAACAGTCTGACGGCCCCTTTGATGTCACTATCCGCCAGCTTCGCCGCGACCCTCTTACGTAGCTGTTCAGCCTCTTCCTCTTCCTTGTCCTGGTGCTTCTGGGCCCTGTTTGGGCACTTATTTGACGGCTATGTTTAACCTTAGCAAGCAAGCAAGCAAGCAAGCAAGCAAGCAAGCAAGCAAGCACACACACACACACACACACACACACACACACACACACACACACACACACACACACACACACACACACACACACACACACACACACACACACACACACACACACACACACACACACACACACCGGGCGGGGAAGAGACATTTGGGCAAGTCTCCTAACGGTGTAGCCTCTGTTCACCTAGCAGTATAAATAGGAACCTGGTATAAGTGGACGAAGCTGTGACGTCCCCTCTGGGGTTGGTGATCGGTTACAAGGTGAGATGGGTATCGTACTGGTCAACCTAAGCTACTGGTCAACCTAAGCCTTCGGGTGAGGCTGGTACCGTAGTGAGAATGGTATCGTACAGATTAACACTAAGCCTTCGTTTCCAGATGTCGCCAATTGGCTAAAAATACAGACTACACACACATCCACAGACATTCCAACGATACATAAATACTTAACATGCATTTCACGCAATACATTCCCAGTTAAGGAGGCGCGATAATAATGAGCTTAGCTCTCATTGCGTGGATTCCTCTTGACAAACAAGCAAGTGAAATACACACACCCACACCCACACCCACACCCACACACACACATTTCCTCTCGTCGTTGTTCACTACTCACTTTGATGTAAGTCACTTATGTTAACTAATATTATCTCAAAGTACCAACGCATGCTATTATTATTTTCATTTTTGTTTTTAAAAAATTGTATATCATTGCCAATTCAATTATAATCTCATGGTGTACTAGTATCTCGCTAATGAAGCCAGAATGCAGTGAATTGCAATATTTGTGTATTGTCCTGTACATCAGAAAACAAAATTTAACCATGCACCCATTCATCTCTTCTGGAAACCATTATATATGTATGTATATATATATATATATATATATATATACTGTATATACTGTATATATATACTGTATATATATATATATATATATATATATATATATATATATATATATATATATACAGTATATTATATTACCAAATATGTCCCAAACACCTTTCATTTCTCAGTGATGTCAATGCGTAGTATTATTTTATTTTTTTAATAAATTTCATACACAGTGATGCAGTGGTCTTACGAATTGATGTCAATGGTGGATATTTATGTCTAACAAATAACATGTATATCACAGCTTTACAACAGTCAGAAACATTGCTATTCCACCGGTAGAATAGCACCCAGATCATTTGACATTAGCTGTTTGATATTCCACCCTGTGTACCCCTTTCGACCCCTAATATGACCAACCCTGTCCGGTCGTGTTGCAGCATATACCCCCACCATTCGTCCCCCTCACCTTGCCTTGGTCTCGCTCACAAAAGGTTATCCATCATCCTATTACTCTCGGGAACTAGACACACTTCGGTGAGTGGAGCCTGGACAACTGATGCCTTCGCCTTTAGTTTTCCTATGTAAAGTTATTGTCCTGTTCTAATTTCTTTCCTCCAACTTCAACATATCATTCAGCTTGAGAATAGCCTTCTGCAGATTCCCCATTGTATTAAATTATGCAAACCCATTATTAAGCCTTGTCATGCGGTGATGATTTTTTCCCTAGCTAATTATAGCAGAAGCATCTATATATATAAACACGTATCTTGATTATTCTAGCTACCAATACAATATTTCTGCAACTATAACATGTGAGGCAAATGCTATCACAGACTTATACTAGGTTTTATTTCAGCTGACGATACATTACATCCCTTAGCAACTGATTTTTCTATGACAAATGGAAAAGTTTGAAACTACTATGTCTGCTTTAAATTAGTGCCAAATGTTCATAATTAACAACACATTTCACTATAAAATGTGCATAATAGCGGAGTAATCAAGATGAAGACAAAGCAATTTACCTTCAGTTGGAAAATAACAGAGCACAGTTATGACATTTTACATTATTTGTGTAACTTTGGTAGGCAGTGCTGATAACATGAACCCTAGGATTAATTTCAGGTTGCCGATACGTCTTGTAAAAGCAGAGTAACGCGATCGCTTTTCCGGCAATTGTTGAGGTAATTCCTCTCTGGTACTCCCTAAATTAATATTTTGCCATAATTCAGCCACATAAAACAAACTATCCTTTGTATGATACCTTTACCTATGCTTAGCAGTACTACTGTATAAGTCCCCAGAAATGTTGCCAGGGAATAGTTTGCCGGTCAAATAATTGGCGGAAAAGTCGCTCGTTTGAATCCCTCTTTACCTCTTTGTTCCAAAATATATGTCATGGTGAAATTACGTTCAGTCTCTATATTCTTAGAAAAACGAGTGATGGATCTTAGTGGCGTGTCACTATGTAGGCAAGGAGACTAATGTTGATGATCAAATACTGATGTTATATTGTTATGGAAAATTTGCCGTATCTTACACAACAACACATTTAGGTACAATAACAATTAAAGTATAATTTTGTTCTCATTCACACCAAATAATAGACATGTGACATAGCATATATTTCCCAAGTGTATTATTTTTTTTTTCTAGTGCATTCATTTCAAGCATATCCGGTATTGACTATATACTGTATATATAATACATGATTGGTTCCTTGCGAGTAGCAGTCCAACCATGTCATAATTCAATATCGCTCCGGCCATTAAACCATAATCACAACACTTCCCCTTCCACCGTGACAGTGAAACCCGATGACGGCCCACTACAAGTGATGACCGGACAAGGGGGCAGGGGGGCAGTGACTGACGGACTCTGGGGGCATACCACACAATGGCCGTCAGGGAACGGAGCGAATGCAGGCGGTTCCATTACCAATGGTTCTTTGGTCCTGTGTGTCACAACGTACTGTTCAGATATCTTTGTTTTTGCGACTTAAGTTTTCTACAATGTACTATGTCATATTATATAATCAATATATTCTTTTTAGTTTCTGCTCACAGTTTGGTTGACATATATCAAATTATTATTTTAAACAAACTCTTCCATCTCTGTCTTGCCTCTAACATCTCCCCTTCTTGCTGGAAGTCTATCTCACTTAACCTGTCATAAAGAAGGTACGTGACTGCTATCAACCCTCCAACTATCGTCCAATTTATTTAATTTCTTGCATCTCTAAATTTGTTAAATCTATTTTAATTAAAAATGTCTTAATTATCTTCTCATAATCTACTTTCACATCACCAGTATGGCTTCCTTAAAAGCCGGTCTACTGGTGATTTCCTTTCTGAACTTGCTAACTCTTGGTCATCCTCCTTTTAGGACTTCAGTGAGACTTGAAGAGTCGGAGGGATATTTGTGAGTGTTAATCCCTTTAATCCTTAGAAAATCTTCCTAAATTTCATGAAATCGTCTAGTGCAAATCATAAAAAAAAAAAAAAAATCAGTCATCAACACATCAGAACCGTCAACATTTGTACACGATATTGTTGGCTAAAAAGAAAAAAACAAAGACAAAAAAAATAATATCGTCCTTGTTAGACTCGATATATTCGCTTCTACATCAGGCAGAAATAAAATTAGTACAGATAGGATATATAACTATCATAACTGTGACACGTCTTATTTGGTTAGTTTACAGCCTTGATAAGTGAGAGGTTTACAACATGGCTGCTGTTAGAACGCTTTCCTCCCTACTATAACTTCAGGGTGCAGTGCCTCATTATGTTATGATGACGGAGGACTGACGGTGCATGATTGTTCACATTGAGTAGCTTAACGTTTAGTCATGTGCTAGTTTAGTCCTGCGTCACACGAACACTGTAGATTACTAGTGGAGTCTGGTGTCCTGTATGCATACTCAGCTCATGTGCATGCGTTTGTTTATGCAAGCGGCACATGAACAATATACATATGTATCAGAGTCTGGCATTCACTACCCTTTATAGGATGCAGGGATGAGGTGATTACATTGGCAGTGTAATTGATTACGATTTACGATTACAACCTAACTTTATGATTACGATTACAATAACGATTACAGATAAACTGGATGTAATCGATTATGATTACAAGTTTTGTAATCATATTTATAATCGTAATTACTTCAAAAGTAGTGTACATAACAAAACCTAAAATACAGCAATATCTCTTTTACTCAACATCATAGCAACAAGATACAATAATATTAGTATGGTTTTCTGGTAGGTGAAATTGCATACTGTATATCCCTTTGAGGTGGCTCTACGCAAGACGGTTTAATCTTGGCATATATTATAGTGTGGTGGTGAGATTAATAAAAATAATATATTTTATTTTTGTGTAAAACTTAAGCACACAATTAATTAAAATAAAATTATGTTAAATACGTTACCTGCAAAACAAATATTAGCCTGTGCACTACACTACTGGAGTAATTGCAAACATAATCATTATAATGTTTAATTTTTCGATTATGATTATCGATTATGATAACATTGCCAATTATATGAAGGTATATACTAGATTACAATTACTTCGATAACTGTAATCGATTGCAATCGATTATGATTAAAAATTACGATTACTCGAAGCCTGGATGACTAATAGTGATTAGAGTTACTTACACTTGTTATATTTTGAATATTCGAGATAATAAGATCTAATTGTAAATACAAATACTTGATGTACAGGTATATTAAAGTATTGCATTATAATTAGCTACATATCAGTATAAGATTTGGAATCTCAACATCAGATTGATTTGGAATAAATTTGGCCTATCACTATTACAGTCATGCACATAATATTAGCGATGTATGAGCTATTTCTATGCCCAATTGTACAATAGTCACTACTCTCTCATGATAGAGGTAAATGTTTTAAAATATATAGTTTAGCATCATTACATGACTGTATTTCACTCTGTTACATTGACTTCAGGGAAATATACAGGCAAACAGCAATATTCTGCACAATGAGCTATCGGTAGCGACTTTACCATATTGCTATCCCAAACATATTTGATTGCACTCAGGAGGAGCCACCTGGCATGATGGATATTTAAGGCCTCCTACGTGCCGGCATTTGTTAGTGACCTGAAGAAGCTATCAGCAAAACGTTGTCAATAAAGTGCTCCTCCTCAGATGGTGTTTTTATCCATCCAGGAGACTCTTGTAGTCAACAGATAATAAACAAAACTTCTCATAAAATAAAACAGTACTAGGTTATCATTAACGATAGTAACATTTAATAAGACGTCATCTAAGATAAACAAATCATATATCAAGGTATTCTACTAGCATTACGCTATATTGCTGACGAAATATATTGACGTTGATCATTCATTGCATAGTTAGCATTCTTAAGTATTGTCTCTAATTTCAAGAATGTTCGCCAATCTTTAATTTTTAGTTTATAGTATGTCTCATAACTACAAATTGATAACACTGCATCACAGAATCACATAGTCAAATCTTAACAATATTCAGATTAGTTGTAACATAGACTACAGTAGTTCTAGACTGGACTCGAAAATGAAACTTTGCAGTAAGGGGCCCAAAATCGGAGAAAGAACCCCCAACTTCGAACCTCGAAACAGTGAAAATGTAATATTTTCGCAGTTTCGAGGTTCGAACTTGGGAATTCGTACTCCGATTTTGGGTCCCTTACTGCAAAGTTCCATTTTCGTGTCCAGTCCAGATCTACTGTAGTCTATGGTTGTAACGATGAAAACCCTCACAGTGTAAGCGCTATTCCTGTAAACTATCTCGATATGCTCCTCAATTTCCTGCTTTTGTTACCATATTTCAGTCACTACCTTTCTATTCCTCTTTTTTTAATCCATTCAAGGAATAATTTTCATAATTTTTCTCTATATCTATCTCTTTATGCTCTTTAGTTTTCATGCCACATTACATTAACCTCACTGTATCCCTCGTTTATATCGTCGATTATATGTATATTTATTTTCCTTTTGTAAATCATATTAAGGCGCAACATTGTATTTCCTCTTTAATCCTTACATCGACCTTCCTTCCAATTCCTTCTTATTTTCCTTCCCTTTCATCTCTCTGACCTCGCCCTTTGCTTACTTCTCTAACAGCTTTTTCCACCTTTTCTGCATACATTTCTTTCTCTATTTCTGTCTTAGCATTCTAAAGACAAAAGGCAGGCTGCCTGTAACGAGTGTCTCCTCCAAAGCCAAACTAGTGACAGAGAGACATATTCAAGAAACGTTGGTGTCAAAATGTCTGGGCACACAAAGTTGAATTAGTCTAAGTCATAGGATGATGGAAAAACTTATCGAAGGAGAGAAATCCAGAGTTTACCTGTTTAGTAGAAAAAAGACAGAACATTTATTAATTCCTGGGTTGGAGAGCTGGGCAGAGTAGGGGTAGGATTGTGTTGAAAGGCGGGTGCCACCCACTCGCTGTAAGGGAGGGGAGAGAGCTCTGAAGAACACTGATTGTTGTAATAGCGGTACAAGAGTGAAAGAGATGCAACATTGTGGCGTGTAGAAAGAGATTGTAGGGAATTAGTAAGAGCTGGTGAGTTAATAAGACGGAATGCTTTGGACTCTACACTTTTGAGAAGCGGGGTATGGGGTGAACCTCCCAATAAATGTGCACAATACTCGATACATGGGCAAACGGTGCCCCTGTACAGAGCAAGAAGCTGTGTGGGGGTAAGAAACCCACGGCGATGGTTGAGCACACCCAACATTTGGGAAGCCATTTTATCAAGCGTAGTGATATGGTCTTTCTAGGAAAGGATAGAATAAAAAGAGACACAAGGATAATGAGAGAAGATGAGGGGAGGATTTGTGCAGTGTTGAATAATATGGGATAGTCGTATGGAAGATACTGATGGGTAGACAGATGGAGAAATTGGGTTTTGGAAACATTGAAAGTAACAAGATTTTCTCTGTGTCAATCAGAAATTATTGAAATATCTGAGAATAGGCGTGCCATAGCCTCATCACGTGAGTTTTGGATTGACTTTGAGAAGGAAGGTTGTGGAAAACTGGTTGAATAGTATGAGATAGAGTCATCAGCTTATGAGTGGATAGGATTAAAGGTACAGTTGAGAAGATCATTGATGAACATTGGAAATAGGACTAGGGATAGGACAGAACCCCGAGAAACACCGGAGTTGATAGGTTTAGGAAGTGAACGATGGCCATCTACAACCAGAAAGGAAATTAGCGATAAAGACACAGATAGAGAGACAGAAGTCAAAGGATGGTAGTTTGGATATAAGTTATTTGTGCCAGACTCTATTGAAAGCTTTTGCTATGTCTAGCGCGATGAAAACGTCTCACCGAAGTCCCAAATGGAGGATGACCAGAAGTTAGTAAAGTAGGAAAGTAGATCACCAGTAGAGCGGCCTTTAACCCAAGGTGTGCGAGGTTGCTTCCGGAATGTTTTACTGGGCAAAAGCAACATTCCCTCTGGAATCTGACACTTAAAAACAACAACAAAATATACACCAGTGCCAGGGAAATGGAACAACTATTTGATTAGGTGGCATGTCTCCTTACCACCACCTCCTCTCTCTCCCTTACATATGTCTCATCCCCACTCCCTCTCCTACCCGAATTATCCCTCAACTTCTCTCCTCCTCCTGTATTCTACTTTTTCCCTCCCCCACTACCTATACTTCCTCCCTCACGCCTCAAATACATTCAGTACACCTCCCCTACCTCCTATACTCCCTCATACAGTGGGAGAGAGCCAATCAATGGATATTTGCTCTTTACACTTATTTTCTGGTTCTTCAATGTTCACACATTCATTATACAGTAAAGTATGTGCACATGGTGCAGTAATATTACTTTACATGGTAAATATAATGAATATAGTCCAAATTAAAGTTAAATCTTTCGCACTGGCGGACCTGTCAGAAACAGGTCTATCGTAATCCTCAGGTTAACTCTATCAGTGCGGGCATAATTGCCCGAAATATCCTTCATTCCTTACTCATTTTCATGCATAAGCAAAGGCCAGATCGTAATACAATTATATATCCGTGAAAGGATGGTAAAAGCTTTCAAATGACACCTGAATCATCTCTGTACAATTTCTGGTTGTCTTGCAACGATCTTGCAAACGAAGGGCAAAATCGCTAAAAATTTGCAATTCTTAGCTGTTTTCGCAATGTGTGATGCTGCAGATGTGCGAGGGAACGCACTGTTACACCTCAGTATGTCCCCAGGGTCCGTCAGCTCCGGACGTAGCCCTCCCGCGCAGCCTGCAACAGCTGGCCTCGCTGCCAGGCTACATAATAGCCGGAAAAACCAGGTGACGGGCGCAACGAGAATTGGGTTAAGGATGCCATACTGGTAATCTGAAAGAAGGCTATAGGGAGTCAGACCCTTAAGAAATTTTCAATAAAGAATACATGAAAATACTTTAGAGATACAAGATATGAAGGCAATTGGACGATAGTTGGAGGGTTAAAAGCAGTCACCCTCCTTCGGGACAGAATGAATGAGATTAAACTTTCAGCAAGAAGGAAAGGCTTTAGATGAAAGCCAGAGGTGGAAGAGTATTGCTAGACAAGGAGTTAGCACAGAAGCACAGCATTTTAATAATACAGGAGGGACACCATCTGGCCCAAACACCTTTGTAACAAGCCCAAAGAGGACAGAAAGTACATATTTTAAAGATATTATAATATTAGGTAGAAGTAAGTTAGAGGGTGGTGGAGAGGGAGGAACAGCACCGGATCGTCCAAGGTAAAGTCTTTGGTTTGAGTAAAGAGTTCCGCTTTTTCAGAGGAAGTAAAGAAGGTGGCACCAGCTGAGTGGGAAAGGAGATAAAGTAAAGTTATTGGAAAAGTTTATGGCTAAGTGCTAGAAAGACTGGGAAGACCTAGAATTTGAAAGTTCATTGCATTTCCTATTAATGAAAGAGTTTTTGGCAAGTCGAATAACAGATTTGGCACGATTCCGGGGAGAAACATAAAGAGTTCTAGATTCTGGAGTATGAAGGGGCCAGTACTGTCTGTATGCTTCCTCCTTATTGTGGGCAGCAGTAGAACAACCGTGAGTAAATGAAGGTTTATGTGCGTTAGTCTGAGTGAAAGAAAATGGAATGTATGCCTCTATGCCTGACAAGATCACCTCAGTAATGCACTTGGCAATCTCTCAGGGTCCTTGGCCACGGAAGCAAAAATCATTCCTGGGAAATCAAAGAAGTACTGGTGTAGAGCTATTCAGTTGAAGGTGGCAAAATGCCACAAACGCTGCTGGCTGGGAGGATCAGATAGCTGTACTGGAGAGATAGGACAGATAACAGAGATAAGGTTGTGATCGGAGGAGCCCAATGGAGAAAAAGGTTTACAGTATGAGCAGAAGGATTAGAAGTTAGAAATAAGTCAAGGATGTTGGGCCGATCACCCAAGATGGAGATTTCTGCGAAAGGAGAAATGGATAGAATGTGTTCCACTTAATAAGATATATAGTCAAAGAATTTTGGATAGTCAGCATAATTAAAGGAGAGGTAAACAGCGCAGAAATATATAGTTTGAGAGTGACATGAAAGTCTTAGCCAAAAAGTTGAGAATTTAGAAAAATCGAAATTGTGTACACGAGAGAAACAAAGATTGTTCACAACATATACACAACATACACTTTTGGCAGGAAACTGAGAATAGAGAGAGTAGGAGGATATTGAGAAGGGCTTACTGTCGGTAGTCCCGGATAACTAGGTTTCAGTGACCAAGAGAAGATCAGGATTGGCAGAGGAGAAGTGGTGTTACACAGAATGGAAGTTAGAGGAAAGTCCATGAATGTTGCAAAAATTGAAAGTAAGAGTAGAAGGTGGTGGTCCAGGGCATTTTGAGGAGCCAACACCAGGGGCCAAACCTATGGAGGCATTTCTGGATCACCTAGTTCGCACCAAATGGTTTGTGTGGTCTGTGTATATGTGTAACTCTACATAAATCCTCTTCCTTTAACCGATTGCACACATTCCTCTCCCTCTCTACCTCATTTTACTTCTCCTCCACATTTATCCTCCTCCTCCGATCCAAATATCCCTGGTACACCCGCACAAGGCTACTCCAAGAACTTGTAAATGGGTTTAGTTTTTTGCTGAGGAGGTGAGGAGATTGAGCTGTTGTACCCGCCCCTGTCGAACCCATCTAAACTATACAAGGGGTGATGAGAGAGAGAGAACAATGTTTTTCATGCACTAAATGTATATTGGTTTCATGGATCAGTATTTATACAATATTGCCTAAAAGCTAGAAGTTTACTGAACAGATATAGGTGGCATTTGCTATTACAGTGATAACTTGAAGTAATAACACTAAGCATCATCTGCTTCTGAAAACAAACCTTATGCTTATATTATGCATAAATGTTGGATTCATGTGTGTATTTTAGTATTTATATGGAGTTTTAAAGCATTTCTTCGTACGCCGCAGCTAACACATTTATTATATTAGAATGCACCATTATCGTAGCATGAATGCAGAATTTTCATCTATTGAATAATAAGTGTCATACTGATACTGTAATTAAATAAATTGATCTAACTCAATGAATTGTATAAGCTCACCACTTACTACATCCCCATTCCAAAGCACTACCGTAGCTGTTTCTCCTGTACTATACTTTCCTCCGTCGACTGAACATCTCTGTCAATTGCTACATATATAGGTATGCCTCATCTCTTGCCTTCATACCCACACATTTTTTGTTTTTCGTCCATTGTTTCAATTATCACATCTCTTTCTACAGAACCCTTTTTGGATTATAATTACTACCTTTCCTCTCCTCTCCGATGGCCATCTACATAACACACACTATTCTTCAGTACAGATTACATTCTTACTATCTATATAATATTTTCGATTGTCTGTGTGTGTGTGTGTCTGTTCTTAATAGGCGGCCGCAGTTTTGGATCTGGGGAGCTGAAACTTTGCATGTGGGTGTCAATTGACCTGGGTCAGGTCATAGAGGGGGTAAGGCCACGATCGGAGGTCGTTTCGAGGCCGAAATTGAAAATAAAATGACAAAAATTAAAAAAAATTGCCGTTTGGGGCAGAAGGAGGCCTCCGATCGAAAAGGTGTATGGATCGAAAGTTGTTCGCAGCCCCCCAAAATAGGGGTACGGATGAGGTCAGATCCAAAATCGGAGGTCATTTAGCGGCCGAAATCGAGGTCGCCGTTTAATGAGGCACAGGGAGGTCGAGGCCGGTGATTATGGTAGTAGTAGTATTGTGATGATTGTGGTAGTAGTGATTGATGATGGTGATTATGGTAGTAGTAGTGGTGGTAGTAGTGATGGTGATTATGGTAGAATTTAAACCCGGGCAACGCCGGGTACCCCTGCTAGTGCTGATTAAAGTAGTTTAAGACAAATAAGGAACGCTTGATTAAGGGAAAGAGTTCCAGAGTTCAATTGTTGAGTAGAAGAAAGACTGAGAAAATTGGATAGCTATAGACTCTGAACATACTGTATAGCCTACAGTGTTTTATCTCTCCTCTGCCTTTTTTCTACTTAACTTTTGTGGTAGCCTTCAACATACTCCCTTGCCGGTGGCATTCCTCTCCAATGCATTTCTCTCAATATTTGTATCAACTTGGACACTACAATACCCTCGCTTAGCGTACTTCCGTAACTATTATTTTTTCATGTAAGCTGATTCAGTACATATAATGCTTCTATATGTTCAAGCAATGTGCTCTCTACTAGTAACACTACCCTTATTAATATAATCTTTTCTGGTAAGATACAAAAATCTATTTAATTTGACTAGTTTAAACTTATCTTTTATTGGATCGAAAATAGATACTGATAGGAAATGACACATAATTTAGCATTTTTTCTGGTTCGTGAATACTGGAGACAAAAGGTAGGTAGGTTCCTGTAAAGAGTGACAGAGAGCCTAATTTATGGGACGTTGGGGTCAAAATGCCTGGACATACAAAGTATAAAGCAGTTTAAGTCATAGGATGAACGAAAGATTGTTTGAGGGAGAGAGTTCCAGAGTTCACTTGTTGAGTAGAAGAAAGACTGAGAAAAATTACCAATTCTTGAGTTGGAGAGTTGGACAGAATAGGAGTGGGACTATGTTGCAAAGCATGTGCCTCGCACTCGCCGCACTGAGAGAGTTCTGAGGAACACTGATTGTTGTAATAGCGATAGAAGAGTGAAAGAGATGCAACATTGTGGCGTGTAGAAAGATATTGTAGTGAACTAGTAAGAGGAAGTAAGTTGCCCTGATACAGAGCAAGAAGCTGTGCAGAGGTGAAGAACCCACGGAGACAGTTGAGCACACCTAACTTTTGGGAAGCTGTTTTAGCAAAAGTGGTATTATGATCTTTCCAAGAATGGCCGGATGAAAAAGATGAAGCTTTGATTTGTGCATTGTTGAAGAATAATTTATAGTCTTGTGGAAGATTTTGATGGGGAGATAGAGGGAGGAATTGGATCTTGGAGGCGTTGAAAGTAACATGATTTTCTCTGCCCCAATCAGAAATCATTGATAGATCAGAAGATAGGCGTTCTATGGCCTCGTCACGTTTATTTTGGAGTGGTTGCATTCTAGGTTGATGTGAAAAACTAGTTGAATAGTGTAAGGTAGAATCGTCAGCATATGAGTGGATATGACTAGAGGTACAGTTGAGGAGATCACTAATGAATAATAGAAAGGTAATTGGAGACAGGACAGAGCCCTGAGAAAAACCGGAGTTGATATGTTGAGGAAGTGAGCATTGGCAACTGCAGCTATGGAACGGTCTGAGAGGAAATTAGAGACAAAGGCACAGACGAAGGGATAGAAACCAAAGGAGGGTAGTTTGGAAATTAGACATTTGTGCCAGACTCTATCGAAGGCTTTCGATATCACAATAGAAAAAGTCACACCGAAGTCCCGAAAGGAGGATGACCAAGAGTTAGTAAGATAAGCAAGAAGATCACCAGTAAAGCCCCCCTTAAGGAAACCATACTGGTGATCTGAAGGTAGATTATGAGAAGGTAAATGATTAGGACATTTTGGGTTAAGAATAGTTTCAAAAACTTTAGATATACAAGAAATTAGAACAATTGAACGTAGTTGGAGGGTAGGGAGTGGTTACCCTTCTTTGGGACAGGTTGAATAAGAGCAAACTTCCAACAATAAGGAGAGACATTAGAGGAAAGACAGAGACGAAGGAGTTTGCCTAGGCAGGGAGTCAGTACGGAAGAACAGTTTTTGAGTACAACAGGAGCAACACCATCCGGTCTGTATGCCTTCTTATTATTAAGCCCAGAGAGGGCAGAAAGTACATCCTCAGAAGAGATTATGATCTTAGGCAGAAGTAAGTGAGAGGGGGTGGGGAGAGAAGAGTAGCGCCGGAATCATCCAAGGTAGAGGTTTTAGCGAAAGTTTGAGTGAAAAATTCAGCTTTGTCAGAGGAAAATGTGACGGTGGTACCGTCAGAGTGGAAAGGAGGAAGGAAAGACGAGGAAGTGAAATTGTTGGAGAGGTTTTTGGCTAGATGCCAAAAAGCTTGTGAAGAGCTAAGAGTTGGACAGTTCAGATAATTTGTTATTGATGAAATAGGGCAGATTTGGCTTGATTCCAGGCAGAGACAGTTTGAAGGCGACGGTACTGTTTGAATGCTTCCTCCTTATTGCGGATAGCAGTAGAACAAGCGTGAGTAAACCAATATTTTTGTGAGTTAGTCTAAGAGAAAGAAAATGGAATGCATACTGCCATGCCCGATAGGATTACCTCAGTAATGCGCTCGGCACTCTCCGAGGGTCCCCGGCCGGGGAAGCAAAAATCCTTCCATGGGAAATCAAAGAAGTACTGCCGAAGAGCCTCCCATTTGGCGGTGCCAATATACCACAAGCGCCGCCGGCTGGGAAGGTCAAAAGGCTGTAGCCTACTGGAGAGATAGGACAGGTGACAGAGATAAGGTTATGATCGGAGGAGCCCAACGGAGGGACAAGAGTTACAGTGTAAGCAGAAGGAGTAGAGGTTAGAAATAAGTCAAGAATACTGGGCCGATCTCCAAGGCAGTCCGGAATACGGGTGGGGTACTGAACTAACTGCTCTAGGTCGCTTAGGATAGAACAAAATAAGGCTTGTTCACCAGGTTGGTCAGTGAAATGAGAGGAGAGCCATTGGTGGTGGTGAACATTGAAATTTACTAAGATGGAGATTTCAGAGAAGGGAGAGATGAATAAAATGTGTTTCACTTTAGAAATAATATATTCAAAGAAGTTTAGATATCAGTAAAATTAGGGGAGAGATAAACAGCACATATACTGTATATTTAGTGAGAGAGAGACAAGATTACTTAAGCCAGAGAGTTAAAAATTCAGGAGTCAAAGTTGGGAACACGAGAGCAAGAAAGATTGTTGTATACATACACACAACATCCACCTATGGCTTTGAATTGAGGATAGAAACAGTAGGAGGATACAGAGAAAGGTTTGCTGTCTGTTGCCTTAGACAACTGTGTTTCGGTGATAAATAGAGGATCAGGGTTGGCGGAGGAGATATGGTGTTCAACAGAGTGGAAATTAGAAGAAAGACCTCAAATGTTGCAGAAATTTATAGTAGGAGTGGAAGATAGCGTTCCAGAGCATTTTAACAGGTCGGTACCATTGGCCAGAGCATCCAGCTGACCTTATTAGCCACCTAGCACTCTCCGGGGGTACCACTCTGTTCGGCTGATGCCTACAACCTCCTCCTTCATAGAGCCTTATAGTCGGAGTAAAGCATATAATTGTTCAGTGAAATTCCACATTTTGCATTGCATTATAGCCAACAGTTGACGTTTTTACTGGTGAGTTTAGGTTTGCATTCGACCTCTTCTACAGTATCTCTAATGTCACACGAACGCTTTTTTCTTGCAACTTTTATCTTGAACTCTGGTCTGATAGCTTATGAGTTAAACTTCATCAATCTCTGACACCTAAATTGGTCTATTTTCAGTCCACTTACCAAAACGAATGCACACAAATAAAACAAATCCCTGAAATATTGCTGGAAAAAATTGCGCCTTCGATAATTGACGATAAAAGCCCTCGTGTGACACCCCCTTTGCATTCCTCTCCTCATCACATTCTCCCCTCATGTTCCCCTCAACCCTCTCCCCTCACTTACCCTCACCCCAAACACCATTCACATAATTACTTACACCCCCCCCCACCTCTCTCTCTCTCTCTCTCTCTCTCTCTCTCTCTCTCTCTCTCTCTCTCTCTCTCTCTCTCTCTCTCTCTCTCTCTCTCTCTCTCTCTCTCTCTCTCTCTCTCTCTCTCTATCTCTCTCTCTCTCTCTCTCTCTCTCTCTCTCTCTCTCTCTCTCTCTCTCTCTCTCTCTCTCTCTCTCTCTCTCTCTCTCTCTCCTTCTCCTTTATTATATATTTTACGGTTCTCAAACTTGCAAATGTTATTCAGCTGTATATTAACATTATTACTACCTTCCATTCTTCGTGATCCTGAGCGTCAGGGGGTTAATCTACTTTATATATTTTGATAATTTTTCTTTTACTTACTTAAATTATGTTCCTTTTCCATTAATGCAAGAACATAAGGGAACAATTTAATCTGATGTTAGCAAGACTTTAGTTCCTCCTCTCGTTATTTCCTGAGTCCACCCAGTTTCACTTCCCATTCCTCTCCCTTCACTCTTTCCAAACATTTGTTTTGTATTTATCTATATTTTGTTATTTTCTGTTTCATGATTTTACTCTATGCTGGGATACTATTTTGATTGTAACCGATATTTGCGATGTGCTTACACATACTCTTATGTTTGTCTCATTAATGTATCCATTAGCTGCAGTATACTGTATCTCTTTACCTTTCATATTTATTTTGTGGAACTCACTTTTCATTTGCTCTCTCTCTCTCTCTCTCTCTCTCTCTCTCTCTCTCTCTCTCTCTCTCTCTCTCTCTCTCTCTCTCCACTGGAGGTAGAGAGATTTACAGCCTTTTGACTACTTTCCCCCCTCGCCACTATTTTCCCGGCTGACGATGGGTGCTCTAATTGCATTTTCAACAGGTCATTGTCAGTTAAGTAGTCGAGATGGATGGTCGGCTTGTTAGCAGTGGGGGGAAAATTGTTCTTGGTTTGTGTTTTTTGTTTATTACTTACGTTTTGCATAACGGAGTGGTTATGAATGATCAGGTTTTAGTTGATCGTCGAATTGCATTACCTTTTCTTAGCTGTACGTTTCCCTGGCGGTCTGGCGTTTTATTGTTAAAATTATGTTTAAGAGCTTATAAATAATAATACAGACGAATACTGGGTCTGAAAAGTATATGATACATATGATTTATTCAGGAAAAGTAGTAACACACACACATTTACTCGAATAATACAATTTCAGAGAATACGATAATGGAACTTATTGGATAAAATAATTAGCGCAATTAAGCATTGAATAACTAATAACACTAAATAATGTATTTAAATATATTGATAAATTAAATTATATATTCTCAAGAAAAATCAAGCATGATTGCAAATAGTACTGTTTTATAAAATGGTGCAATAAAAACACAAAAACAAATAAGTCGGCCAGTGAAAAACAGCATCTAAATATTTGATGTGCGTTAAGTTTGAGTAAAATTTAGCACGTACAAAATCCGGGAATTGTGGTAAATTATTCGCACAGAGCATATGTTGCATATCTGTTTGATGGTATATACGTGTAAATAGTAAAAATAGTCATTATAGCAGCAGGGTAATTAAATTTGATTTTAATGAAATACTACAAATATTTTACGTGATTGCAAACTATTGAAATGCTAGGTTCGAGACGGCCAATGAATCGCGAATATATCAAACCGGTTTGTATTCAAGCACGATCTTTTGTTTTATATTGAGAACAATTCATTATTGATCAGAATATCACGCGAGCAAATAAAATAGCCAATCAGTTGTTGGTTTAGTGTGGTAAAATACACACAGTTTGAAGAGCTGCTCACATTTCTCTAGGCCCCTAGGGCATAAGCTTTATGAATGTACTAAATTGGTAGTTTTCTTTTTCCAATAACGAATTGATTGTTCACCTGTTTCTTCGCAAGAGTTCGGCTATACCCTGTTCCAAATAGTTAGGCCAAATATCGTAAACTAAAACCTCTGTAACTAAAAAAGGGCCAGAGCAAATGGGCTGTACATTTCCACACCTATTTTCTGGCTGACCGTTCCCAAATGGTAGAAATATTAGCTCGATTACTCAAATCGTTTTGCCCATATACGTACTGTATTTGTCTAGTTGTGGTTGTTGATGCTTTGCAGGGCGATAAGGGAAAGTCGTGCAGATATTTCCATAAATTTGGTCTTTTCAACCTGATCCGTTTGTTGAATCTTTCCTGCAAGATAGGAATGTGTGTTTTTTCGGTCATACCAGGAAACCTCCATAATGTCTGCACTCCGAAAAGAAAAGAAAATTTGTAAATGACTAAATCCAGAAACAAATAATATGTTTAAATGGAGGTGGACGACAGAAAGCAAACCAGAAAAAATTAAGTAATAAAAAAGAAAACTAGGGGAAGCCATACGAGATTATAGCAACACAAATGCAATGGATGAACGAATACAATGAAGACAAGGAAACCAAAGCAAATAATAACACATATTGAAAATAATATATGCAAGTAAGAAAGAAATGAAGAACAGGTAAAGCAAAAACGAAATGGGAAACATGGAATGTGAAATAATTTGGTAGCATAATAGTAAGAAAATGGGTAAGTAAGATAAACGAAAGACAACATAATTCTAGAATTATGAAAATTAGAAAAAAAAATCTAGATGAAGTCTGGAAAAAAAGAAAAAAAAACATGCATAGGGATAAAAACGTGACAGACGACATTCACATTAGATTTAAATAATATACACAAAAGAAAAAAAAAAAGTCTACAAAAGCTTTAACTGAAAAAGGTATCCGCAAAAACAACGCAAATATCAAATATGAAACAAAACTAAAACCTGAAAAGTAGAAGCACTAAAACCAGAAGGAAGGAACAAACTATTAGGTAAGGATAAAGCCAGTATCACACGAGCGCTTTTCCCTCAACATTTATCCTCAGCTTATTAGGCCAACATTTAATATATTTCGGTTACCTAAATTCATCTATCATCAGTCTAGTTTCCGGTACCAGTGCCAAATATTCCAGAAATGTTGCCAGAAAAATGTTGATCATCGAATGTTGACTATAAAAACTCTCGTGTGATACCGGCTTAATGAACATACATCAACCTTGCTGTTTTGGGGTAAGGTTTCTGATGCAGGGCCTCCTACTGAATATTGAAAACCATACTAAAGAAAATTATAGATATTACAACCTGAACACAAACTACAGTATCTACGAAACAAATAATACAGGCATGACTGAACAAGGAGCACCTCAACTTTCCCTGTTACTCAGTTCTATGATTAATGGCCTCCTAATGGAGAACACATTGATGAAGTAATAGAAACACAATAAAATACAAAAGGAAATAAAACTAGATAACACGAAAAGGAAAGAGCATACAACAAAGATGAACACGTGAAGAGGGAACAAAGTTCTAGGTGAAGGGAAGGAGTAAACCTTAACCTTGTTGTCTTTGGGTCAGCTCTTTGATTCGTGGACTCCCAAATATGAAAATATAGATATTATGTAGGACAACCAGAAAACAACAAATAAATATTCCAGATGAAAATTAATGCGAAAACGTGAAGGGGACAACAAGCTATAAAAGGGTAAGGACATTAATATATCAATTCCTGGTTCTGTGGATGAATTTTGTGATTCATACAGTAGCTTCCCAAAGATTAGATATTTAATTTTACATCTAGTACTAGTATTATTATTTGTATTAAATATAATAATACAAATAATAATATATGATATTGATAATAATATTAAAAATAATAATAATAATAATGATATTAATTATAATAATAATAATAATAAATCATGAAAATTATAATAAAAATAAAAATAATAAAACTATTTAGAGTAATAATAATATTTTGTAATAATAAACCAATTTGAAAGGTAGAGATCATATCAGACAAATATTTTATATATATATATATATATATATATATATATATATATATTATATAAAGACTCAAGTGACAAAAAGTTCTGGTTGAAGGTTAGGCTGACACCTCGACCACCTTGCTCTGTGTGGGTCAGCTCTGTGATTCATGGCCTCCTAAAGATGGCCAACTATTCTGGGGACATAAATCACCACCTCTGGGCCATCCCCTCTCTCTTTCCCCTCTTTTGCTCTCTTTTTTTCCTTGATTCTGTGTTCTCTTTACCTGTTTGTAATGTGTTGGTCAGACTAATTATTGTGGTGTTAGTTATATTTTGATGTTGTGGGTCTCTCTCACTCTCACTCACTCACTCACTCTCACTCTCAAGTTTTTGCCAGGTCAAATTACCCCCTTCAGTATGACATCACTTTATGCTTTTTATTTCAACTATCAATGGGCGAATTTAACCACATTCAAAATTGCGTGTGAGATTCATAAAGGTTAATGGGGTTTTAAACCCCTTTTTTCGTCTAGAAGCTAATCCAAGTTTTAAATCTTTCGGAAAATATTGATATCTGATGTTAATCATATCATATTATTTTACTACTACTACTACTAATAATAATAATAATAATAATAATAATAATAATAATAATTATAATAATTGTTTCATGTTTTCTTTATATATGAGCAATTTGCCATATCTTGTATATTTGGGTAATGATCACCTCGCTTTGATCGTGAGGTCTGTGTGATCTGTATTATGTAAATCAGTGCATCTCTCTTTTTCTCTCTTGCTCTCTCTCCCTCTTCCTTTCCCCCCGTCTCTCTCTCTCTCTCTCTCTCTCTCTCTCTCTCTCTCTCTCTCTCTCTCTCTCTCTCTCTCTCTCTCTCTCTCTCTCTCCCTCTCTTTCGTTTAATCCATTTTACTCTTACTCGCCCCTTTCATATTTTGGCTTAAGACAAAAATTACTTCTTCTGCAGAGAGAGAGAGAGAGAGAGAGAGAGAGAGAGAGAGAGAGAGAGAGAGAGAGAGAGAGAGAGAGAGAGAGAGAGAGAGAGAGAGAGAGAGAGAGAGAGAGAACAAAAAAAGATGAAGGGCAAAAGAGGAAGGAAATATACGAAATATTTACAATGGGTTATAGTGAACAGTTAATCCCTGTGGCCAACATTAGGAAGATTCTCAAGTTGATGAAAGAAAAGAGATGATATGTAAATCCCACTCATTGCAAAGTAAGCTAGACATTTACTCTTTATCATAAACTGCTCTACCAAAGATCTATTTACCACATGATGATATTGGTTCTACTTAGAGATGACCATTAAACAGTACGTGGATAAATTATAACATGTTTTAATGTTAAATCTCTTCAGATTTCAACCGCGGCTGCATGTTGAACTTTTATTGATACTTATTTAAGCTATATTACCAACGAGAGGGAGAGGGAGCGGGAGCAAGGGCGAGTGAGAAAGAGAGTAAGAGCAAGAGAGAGTGCGAGAGAAGAGAAGAGAAGAGAGGGAGATGTTGAGTGGCGTCGGCGTCCAATAAACCGCCTGTTGGTATTCTGGGAATCTGTTGGACCCATGTAAGGCATCCCAGGCTGGCTATGGCTCTCTCTGGCTCTGGCGCGCTCGCGCTCTCGCGCGCGCGCGCTCTCGCTCTCGCTCTCTCTCTCTCTCTCTCTCTCTCTCTCTCTCTCTCTCTCTCTCTCTCTCTCTCTCTCTCTCTCTTATTTATATATGTTTTTTTTTTTTTGCGTTATATATTATTATTTTTTTGTATTGTCTTTCCGGTTTTCTTTGTATGTCCTTTTTTGCATTCCTAACCTATTCTCTATTGTCATTTTCCTACTGTCTAGTCTCGTAATCGTACTGCACTATACAGTTAATAATCATGTTTTAGATACTAACTTATCCTTTTTGCTCCTTATAATCTTCCTATCAAGGTTTGCACGGAGTTTCCGCCTGAAGCAGTTGTTTCGGAGTAGGAGCAACCTAGCCCCCCCCCCCCCCCTCCAAAAAAAAAAAACACAAAAAAAAACACACACACACACTAATTTGAGCTCTCCAACCTCCCTCTCCTTCAACAGTTCTTTATTATAAGCTGTGTGGTCGTTATGGCTGTAGCTGACATATATCATAGTCTTGCTATATTGCTGTTTATTATATTTTAAATTAAACTATAATAAAATAAAACATATATTTATAATAACTATCCAAAGGGCATGTCCCTTTTTGTGATGCTAATTAATCACCTATTATTTTCGCTTGTGGTCATTACCAGTTTCATAAGAAAATTCCCTTGACTATTATACTAAATAAGCACTAAGTGTAGTCATGTACTTTATAGTATAAACATGTATAAGCACAAGAAATTGTGATATACTGTACAACTACATATCCTAGGTGTTGAGCATTCTTGATGTCAACAATCGTAGCTCTGGCATTAGTTCAGGAGCAGCTACCAGGGTTCTCAAAAAGAATCCTTAGTAGAGAAAAATCACATACTTTTTTTTTTTTTTTTTTTTGCATTGTTTTATGTTCATACTTGTGCATTGCTAATTATAAGAGTTTGTCCACTCCTCCCTCTTAGTACGCAACTGTTATTCTTATTATTATTTCGTTTCCATCTTTCAGTTATTTAACTCACCAAGGCTATTTCTATAGCATTCCCTCGAATAAGATTAATTTGTATTTCCCCTTCATATACCGCTACACAAACATTAACTCACTTACTTCTCATAGTATCAGTGGTTCTGACTCCCAAGAAAGTTGTTCGATTTATTCATACATATCTTCTATCAAGTAATTACCTGGCCTAACTAGCATGATCATGTTAACAATAATTTCATATACAAATAATGTATTCAACATATGTATCATAATAGGTTTGCCATAATATTATATTTTACCCTGAGTCGTCATATACAGTATGTTGAATAAGTTGGAGCCAAATACTTCCCGATGTGAAAACCTTGTCACATTTGCAAGGCACAACCTTTGACTACGAAGCAAAAAAAAAAAGAAAAAAAAAAAAAATCTCATTCTACTAGGGATAACTTGTAACTTTTTTGTTTTGTCTACGTGAGTGTGGGAGACAAAAGGCAGAACTGCCTGTTTCGAGTGCCTCCCCCAGAGTTGAAAGAATGACAGGGCCAGAATCAAGGGTCGATGTTCGATCCAAAATACCTGGACACACGAAGTTTGAAGCAATTTAAGTCATAGGATAAGGGAAAGACTGATTTAGGGAGAGAGTTCCAGAGCTCAGCAGTTGAACAGAAGAAAGACAGAATAACGTTTCACTCTTGGGGTGGAAAGTTGCACAGAGTAGGGGTGGGATTGTGTTACAAGATGGGTACCACGTACCCTACGTAGAGGAGGTGGTATACACTTTGTAGTAGCGATAGAATAGCGAGTGAGGTGCAACATTGCGGCAAAGTGCTGAGTGGACGGGAGTTAATGATACGAAAGGATTTCCTTTCTACTTTCTCTAGGAGTGCGGTGTGAGAGGATCCTCCCCACACATGTGAAAAATACTCAATACAAGGACACACTGTGCCCCTGTACAGAACAAGATGATGCACAGGGGTAAAGAACCCCTTGAGGCGGTTGAGCACACCTAGCTTCTGGGAGGCTGCCTTAGCAAGACTGGTAATATGGTCCTTCCAAGTGAGAGCAGAAGAAAAAGAGACACCGAGAATATTGAGAGAAGATGAAGGATTGATTTTTGTATTGTTGAAGTGTAAGGGATATTCCTCTGGGAGTTCCTGATGGGTAGTAAGATAAAGAAATTGGGTTTTGGAAGCATTAAAGGCAACAAAGTTTTCTCTGCCCCAATTGGAAATAGTAGATAGATCTGAAGATAAGTGTTACACATATACTATGAACTCTGCTTGCCCTGAATAGTTAAATTTTTTATTTATAACTGAAAAACTTTACATTATTTTATTACTTAGAAAAGGCAAGAGTTTCATGGGAGACAATCAACTGTTTTACTTCTTTGAGGCTCATATTCATATTGTCCTAAACTGAGTCACCTACCTATACCTACATCCACTCACCCACACACCTTCACACACACCCTCACACACACACTCACGCAGAAGGGGTTGACAAACAAAAGCTCGACTGGGGAATTTGTTTATGATAAACTGCATAATGGGATTCCCAGGTCCAATCTTTCCGTCAGCACCTAATTCATACCCTACCACAAGCAGTCTCATGGGGTCCAGCCTATCTATTGTTGCTTGTTTGTCATGCTATCTGTTGTAAGAAATAGAGAGATCAATCTGTGGGATACAGATACGTTCAACTAGTATTCTAGTGGCCTGGTAGAACTCCTACCACCCTCCTTTAAACACACACACGTAAACACGATATATCAATTTTCGCACCCACATTTTGCTTCAACAGTGGATTGCCACACACACACACACACACACACATACACACTTTAAATCTCTGCAGAGAGAGAGAGAGAGAGAGAGAGAGAGAGAGAGAGAGAGAGAGATAGATTGGTAGATAGATAGATTGCATATGTTACATAATGTATCCCTTCGATTAGAAAGATGAATGAATAACGAAGACCGGTTGAGATCTCTAGATCTCTTTTCATTTGAGGTAAACTAGGCTAATTGAAGTCTATAAAATATTAAATGGGTATAATTATGACTATGTGGATTAAATAAAAATGCTTAGCCTTAATGTACTGTGAGTTCAAATTTGCTCGAGGAACAAAAAAATATCTATTGTACCTGGAATAAACTTCATTCAGAAGTTGAAAATAGTACTTCAGTAGAACAGTTAAAAAGAACGACTAAATTAGTGTTCCGCACACTTTGTAATGACAACACTATATTAAGCACTACTATTGTTCACCTAGTGTATTTCCCTGGAATGGACCTCAAGGTCTTTGAAATTATAACTAATCCTTGTAACTCAATATAACTCACTCTCACTCTCTCTCTCTTTACCACCATTAACTCTCCAGCAGGCCTCTAGTCTAGGCCGAGGGATTAGGTCCTCGTCAGTGCCGCAGCCCCCTCTGGTAGGAAGTTATCAGGCCCGTGATCTTAATTATTGTGGCACCGGAGACCCTTGATTCAGTGAGAGAGAGAGAGAGAGAGAGAGAGAGAGAGAGAGAGAGAGAGAGCGAGAGAGAGACGGAGAGAGAGAGAGAGAGAGAGAGAGAGAGAGAGAGAGAGAGAGAGAGAGAGAGAGAGAGAGAGAGAGAGAGAGAGAGAGAGAGAGTGAGGGGAGAGAGAGAGAGAGAGAGAGAGAGAGAGAGAGAGAGAGAGAGAGAGAGAGAGAGAGAGAGAGAGAGTTACAAGGAATAGTTTGTCCATTCCGAGGATATACTCGAAGTGGAAAGAACGAGAATGTGTAGTGCATTACGCTCATTGCTGAGTGTTTAAAATACTATCTACTCTCTTCTTAAACTGCTCTACGGAAAAACTGTTGACAACTTCTGAGGAAAGTTTTTTTCTAAGTAGAACAGATCTTATATATGAAAAAGTTTCCACAAACACTAATGCTGAATGTTGAGCGGTACTTGAAAAGTAGACATAATGGATAAAATACACCATCTGAGGAAAAGCACTTTATTGACAACGTTTCACAGATAGCTTCAGGTGAACAAAGAGATGGACCTACTCACGTGTAGATCATAGTCTTTAATGAATGTATGTATGAATATATATATATGTGTGTGTGTGTGTGTGTGTGTGTGTGTGTGTGTGTGTGTGTGTGTGTGTGTGTGTGTGTGTGTGTGTGTGTGTGTTTTTTAGCATTATTCAATATCCTTCAATTTCCCTGTCTATATAGGTTCTTGGTTATTATTTTCTTAATCCTATTATTCCATACTTATTATTCATTGGATCCCATCTTATTTCACCCCATTAGTTATTAGTTTGGCGATTATAAGACTTTACCACCCATTCAGATTTATATTTATTTCTGGGCGAGCGATAACGAGTCTGTTATTTATTATGAACAAGCTTCGTCCACTTTACGTATCTACTTAAATGAATGTATACATATCGCTTGATAGGGGGATAGGGGCGGTTTATATTAGTATTATTATTATTATTATTATTATTATTATTATTATTATTATTATTTATTTTTATTTTATTTTTTTTTTTTTATTTATTTTTTTTTTTTAGCTTGACGTAAGGTATGGAGAGGCGCTTTTTATAGTATTGGGGCAACCTAAAAAGTACATTGCTATAATATAGCAAAATCAATGACAAGCTTTATACTATATGAAACAAATACACCATAATAAGACTTTAAACGTCGGATGGGCTAGTGTTGACCTCTCTCTTTCACATAATTGTTGTTTTGCTCTATTCAATTATATATTAATTTCGGTCTCTTATTAATTAACTTATATTTTCATTCCTACTGTGATTTAAATTTCGGATCTTATTATCACCAATTACACTGTTTTATAAGCTTTTCTTTATCAGGTATATTTGAATACAATACACGTCACACGTTCTTCACTTTCACTGCATGATAGGATAGCATAGTACAATGGATTCATTTTAATTTATATTTATTTGCTTGAGTCATGTTTAATGCTACCAATACTTACTATTATTTTCGAAATGTCCAGTCTTCTACAAGCTATGGTATGTTACTAATGTTTAAAAATGTACTCAAGTTAAACTTTGGTTGGATTAAACTAAGCATCCGAAATACGCAAGATGGGATGTCCCGTAGACATAATTATAGTAGTTATTGATGGTTGTTGATGTAGTATTTCCTTAGGTCTTCTGTCACAGCCACCTAGAATTATACTGTAAAATTATATTAAAAAGGTTTGTTCTTGCTTATTTGTTGTTACAATCACTAATAATAGATTGTGAACCTCTAAGAATTCCATTGTTTTACATTTAATAATACATTTTATTTATTATTTAATGTATATTACATAATTTGCTAAAACCTAAGGCCCAATAGTCACATTTGCGTAATGAGAGGAAAATTAAGTACAGGAGTTTATATGATTAACCTAATGCACGTTAGAATGATAAAGCCACCCATTTGCCACTAAAATTTAAGATTTTGTTTTCGACACCACCACGACAGCTCCATAGCCTTAGATGAAACCCTCTCATCTGGTAAACAGTCATAACATCCTCCCAGGCATTCATCTTCAATATACTCACAAAACATGGCTCCCATCCTTCCCTGACCAAACACTTTTTACTTCTACTTTCTACAACAGACGCAATCATAATGATCAAAGTTAGTGCCAAGACTCGTTGATATAAACTATCTCGATAATGGACTATAGTTTATAATCCCTGTATTTGTGAGAACTATTTGAACTATATTGATGAGTGCTAATATGCATATTGTTTTTACTTAAACCTTAATTTCCTGTTTCTTTTTACACAATGAAAACTACTATTTGTGTTACCAATCTTTTGTATATACTGTAATGTATTAGTCAAACTTGTTTACCTCACTGAAATGGTTTACTTTTAATGTGTAAGGTTTTGCACAAGGAAAAAATCACGTGTTCGTTTTAGAGGGTGATGATCGGTATAATGACTAATGTCGTATCTGGAAAATACAATTAATTCAATTGAATTAACTATTATTGTATTTACACGTCAGAATGTTTGCAAGTGCACCAATCGTAAACGTTTGTAGACACATAATGCAATGTGCATTCGTGTGTATTTATCCTAGCGAGTCTGTTTGCATGCATGTGGATCCGCACCTGTCCATGGAAATAAAACTCCATTGTTGAGCAGATTGGGGAGACCTCGGAGGGCTAAAACTCGGAGAGACAGATGCACTGAAAGCATATTTGGGTGGCGTGTTCGCAAGGTTAGGAATTGAGTCTATATTTCAGCGTCGGGGCGGTGGAGTTGGATGCCTGGGTGTTTGCATGGATTGATTGGGAGCGATGATCGGACCCCATGTTTCTTTTGGTCCACGACCGAACCCCTATACCTACCTGCCTGCCTGCCTGCCTGCCTGCCTGCCCTCCTTCCTTCTTTCCTGACTCTCAAATTTACACTCGCATACATGCTCACACACACACATGCACACGCAGTCAGAAGTACACACATTAACACATACATATACTCACAAGCACTCACACTCACCTTCACAATGTTTCACAGGGCTTGCATTGCCCAATGTGTTTCCCAAACTCGCTCTCAATATCTCGTTTTCTCTCTCTCTCTCTCATACTCATACTCTTACTCTCTCTCTCTCTCTCTCTCATTTGTTTAGTTTCCTCTCCTCTCCTATTTAGTAATTCCTCTCATATGCTCGTCCTCTCATCCTCTTTCTATTCCCTTACTGTTTCCCCTTCCGCTATCACCTATATCCGCTCTCCTCACATCCTGTTCCATTTTCCCTTTCCTTGCGACATTTCTCAAGTTCCCCTTTGTGTCCATCCTCTTGTTGTATTCCTTCCACCTCTTCCATGTTTGTGCTTTGTCTAACTTCTATTTTTTTGCCTCGCTTCCTTTATGCTCTCCTCTTCCCCTTTTCTTCCTGTTCTTCTTGGTTGCATCTAACTTATACCAGCCCTAGCATGGAATATCAGAATAGTAAATGTCAAATGGGCTCTATTGTGGTCATCGAACATCCTTAGTGTATATCTTTAGTTGTTCGTATAGTTAACTACCAAGAGCCTTCTCCCTATCTACACTTTTTACATCATATAAGTTCCTCAAATATACCCAGGCTAATGAGCTTTGCCCAATCTATACAGTCCCCTATCCAATATACACTACTTCCTTTCCCTTGGTTCTCTAGATTGTGCATTCCTTGTTCGATCGTATAGCGAGGCAGAACATAGGGACCTTGTGTAGCACTGTTCAAATTTGTCATCTAATTTAAATTGAATGTGTGTGTGTATGTATGTATGTATGTATGTATGTATGTATGTATGTATGCATGTATGTACTGAAGGGGAGGTATGGTGGAGTGGTCGTCCTACTGGACTGGTAACTTATAGGTCCCAGGTTTGAATCCCGATGTGTCAATGGAAAACAAATATTATTGGGATGGAATTTGTAATGTATTTAGTTTCAGTGCATCACTACAAAGCCCACCGACACGCCATAAAAGAGAGGAAGTTAGTGTATCATATCCGGGCTTGTGAGATAGGACAGCGGGACAGTGGCGATGCAGCTTCGAGAAGTCGGAGCATGCACCGGGCCACGAGGAGATAACCAGGTGCCGTAAATCTACAAAAGGTAATGAACGAGCCAGTTGCAACACTCAGACTATCTCGATGTATCCCTCACAATCTGGAATATGACCTAGTTTCCCCGAGTTGAAAAAAATAAAAAATAAATAAATAAATACTAATAATAATAATAATAATAATAATAATATTAATAATAATAATAATAATAAAAATAAATAAATAATTAACGCACTGTATGTATGAATAAGCTACTCAACAAATGTGTGCCTATTTACCTTCGCTATCCCTGCTCCCTTCTACTCCCTCGCCACCCTACAGCTATGTCAACAAGAAGGCCATTCGATGAAGCACCCCTTGATCCATTAATAAAAGGACAGAATTAATGGTGTGGGCCGTTGCTGCTCGCTTACCTGTGTCGCTTAGTGAGGGGAGTCACACGAGGCTGTTTTCGGCAATTTTTCCCAGTCAATACCTTCTAGTAGTTTATGAATGAACGTTTAATCGGAAAATTACCACCTAATGCAATTTGTTATTATCGATATAATTGTAAGTATTCCATGAAATATTATCAGACCAGAGTTGACGCTCGAAAATTGCTGGAGAAAGTGGTTTTGTGTATCTGCATTTAGATTGTACCAACTCAACCCTTTGCCATAATAATATTACACTAAAATATAAGATTGAACTCGGTTCGGGTGAGTTAGGTAAGTATATAAGGACAAGTTCAAATAATGTTTAACCAGACATAGTTAGTTAAGCATGTGTGCATGTGTGTGTGTGTGTGTGTGTGTGTGTGTGTGTGTGTGTGTGTGTGTGTGTGTGTGTGTGTGTGTGTGTGTGTGTGTAATACATTAGAGGAAAACATTATATATTCAATGAAAACAAAATCCATGTACCTAATGATGTCTTCCATTTATGAGAAACATGTAATTTGTTATTGAATTGATGTAGATATTAAGAAAAATAAGTAGAATTTAATATAAGATTAGGTTGAATTGACCAAGCTTAGTTGACTTGGAACCGTTGTCCATTTTCGGTTTACTAAAGGGTATTTTAGAGTGATTAAGGGCAAGTATCGATATTTTTCTCAAACCCCTTCTCCTTTATGTTTAGCCCCATTAGTGTTCACATTTTAAGAGTTTCGCCCATTTCTGTGTAAATATTAAGACCTTTTGTGCCATTTAGGTGTCGAATTTTTTCCTGGCGAGCAATAGCGAGCCTGTTATATAGGAGGAACTGGCCTTCGGTCGGGACTTTTTCTACCGAAAAATTTACAAATTTATCTAGAAGATGGGATCTTTGGGATATTTTTGTTTAAGCTTGATAGAGGTCTAGGGAGCAAACTAAAACAAATATATATATCGGTGATAATATAAAATCCATAACTAAATAAGACAACGTCCCCTTGACCATTGTCATTATTACCTGGACCTTGTGTCAGCTTACCACCACCTGTCCTCACTAACCCTCAGCTGTTCCTGTTTGTCCTTATCTCTCCCAGTTTACTATTATATTGTCTCACTGCTCAAAACTTAGCCTCACCTCCCCATTAACCGTTCTACTCATTCCTCCTTACCTGTCCTCACTATTCCTCACAATTCTTTCTTTCGACAATGTTTAAATATCTTCACTGGAGATCAATTTTGAATGCAGAGACAACCAAAATTTCACTCTAACGCTCTCTGGAACGTAGAACACGTCCCAAAAAGTGTAATAACTTTGTTGTTAGCCTTGAATTAACTTCTATCAATATTTGTTCTGCTAATGGGTATTATCCCATTCACTATGATTGCCTAATTTCAATTACTATTAAACACCTTGTATCAGTTTAGGAAGTATATGATGAAAGGATCATATATCTATAATAATATATTTTCCATTTACGACATAGTCATAAATATGTATAGTATAGTATATACATACTTTTCTCTTTGGAGATCAATATAATTCATAAAATAATAATATATTATTGATTGATATTGGTAATTTTTCCATGATACTCTCTACTCAGGAACTCTCTCCCTCAATATGTTTTTCCTTCATCATATGACTTAGACTGATTTAAACTTCTTGCACCCAAGCATTTTGACTCAAACGTCCCTCGAATTTGGCTCTGTCACTCTTTTAACTTTTGGGGAGACACTCGGTACAGGCAACCTCCCTTTTGTCTCCTCCATACACATAGAAATATAACAACTGTAATCAATGTTATAACTTGAAAGCGCGCTCACGTGTGTGTGTGTGTGTGTGTGTGTGTGTGTGTGTGTGTCTGTGTATGTCTGCTTTGTCTATGTGTGAATAAGTGTGAGCATTTTCATGGCTGATTGCATGAGAGTTTGTTTGCCTTTGGGATATGAGAGAGATATAGATAGATAGATAGATAGATAGAGATAGATAGATAAAAAATTGAGAGAGAGAGAGAGAGAGAGAGAGAGAGAGAGAGAGAGAGAGAGAGAGAGAGAGAGAGAGAGAGAGAGAGAGAGAGAGAGAGAGAGAGAGAGAGAATTAATGAAGCGTGGCCTCTCACTTATACCTGTAAACACACAGCACCTGCACTAATTAATTTCCACGATGGGGTCGTTGATGAGCCCCTTTGATGGTAATGTTCCGGAAGATATTCACTTAGCACCGTGTTTACCATCAAATAATTCCTTTCGATGATAGGCACATACTTGATCACAATTCTAAAGAAGAATTATATATACATTCGTTCAATTTGTCCACGAGTCATCGAACCTTGAATGGGCTAAACAAAACTTATGTTCTACATCGAATACTTCTTTTTGATGATGATTAATATTACCATAATTATATGACGAACATTTTACTTAAAATTGTACTTATAATTCCATGACTTGTAAATTATCTAGAAGCAGTCATACTAATTTTGCAAAACAAGTAGTACCATCAAAACTTCATGCTCATTTGATACATGTTATTGCATATATTATAAACTAGAACAGTGTGTGATGATGTATCTATTTCGGTTTTCCACATGCTACATTTTTTAGTGTGATGCATTTAACTAGCATTTGTATCTTATATATTAACCCTTTTATTGCCCTATCCTATTATTAGTTTAGTGATTGGGTCGGGTAGGGTAATGCGCTTGCGGGCAATTTGTGAGTATATAAACTGAGTAGCTTTGTGAGTGAAGGTTCAAGATATCTGGGCTAAAAAGGGATAACTGATTTTTGTTTATGAATGAATAAATAAACTAGTTAGTGAGTACGTATGCTGGCTTGATAATTGAGTGGACAAGATAGAATGATGATAGATATTTTGGCCGAATTGGTAGGTGAACGAATGAGTAGTATCAGTGAGTGACCAGGTAGAATTGGTTACTAGTGAGCAGGATATTATGAATGAAAAGTTAGAGGCAGTTTTGTTGAGTGACTGGATAGACAATGTGGACTAGTGCGTAGATATGGGCTTGGTACTATATGAAACAACTAAGGTGGGTAAGCGACCTTTAGAGTTAGACGAATACATTGAATAACCGTCATTCCGACCCCGAACAACTCTAAGTATGCTAATTAAATTAACAATTATAGGTTGTTAAAAACTATGGTTGGGATCTACTGGTAGACATGGCCTACTGGTTGAGGAACTATCAGGTCAGCTAAAGAGGAGGTCTGCGTCACCCGTCCCCAACCTTTATTACACCAGCAAGCCCCTGCGTCAGCGTTTGAGAGGAGGGAGAAAACTTGTAACAGATTTGTCTTTTTAGTGCCCTCGGAGACCGATGGCCTCTTCTTTAACTGTAACTGGCTTCTTGATGCTTGCTCATGGCTGGTGCTCGATTTTTGTGCTTTACTATTTATCAGAGAAGTGCGTGTTGGCACTTTGATGTGTAGGGTATATATATATTATTTGTATTTTAGTAATTATCCAATATAATTAAATTTGCATTAATCCATCATATTAACCTAGTAATGTTTGATTTTCATAATTAACACTTATCTGCAGAAATATATATATATATATATATATATATAATGTACAGTATTATAAAGCTTAACTGTTTTTATTAGACATCTTTCATTATCATTATGGTTTAAATTATATGAATATAAAAGACCCTAATCACTTTCAAAACCCTTTCCCAATTTTCAAAGACAGGCGAAAGGCCACCAAGAAAATATACTTACAAATAATAACGCAAAATATCCCTGTGGTAATATCTGTGGGAGGGCTGTCTAAGGGTTTTAATAAGGGTGGTGTGTGTTTTTGGTGGATTAACGCCGTGACCCCCGCCACCACCATCAGAGGGCCATTAGGACACTGTGGTGGCAGCTGGGGGACCTATCATTGGTGGGGGGCGACGGTCATCCATCACCACCAATGTTTTTCATCACCACCACCACTACTATCACTGTTCTTCACCACCACCACCACCAGCACTACTACCATTGCTCTCCATCGCTACCACTACTGCTCTTCTCCAACATCACCACTCTCCACCACCACCACTACTACCATCATCCTCCACTATTACCACTACTGCTCTTCTCCAACATCACCACTCTCCGCCACCACCAACATGTTCCACTTGTAGTCATCTACATTACCACTACTAGAATCCACCCACATTAACCACTGATCTTCTAACAGCATTAACCACTGTTCTACTCCATTATTTGTTTATGTTTATGTGAAACTGAAACATGATACACTTGTGACAATATATTTGTTTTTAATTGAATTGCATTACCACTACCACTTCTGTCTTCCACCAATACCACTATTCACGACTGCTATACTCTACCAGCGCCTCTATATTAACTTCTATAGGATCATCACCATCTGCCCTCCATCCATACTTATGACCACTTCATTTTAATACCTGTTATATAATTTCATCACAAACTCCACCTGTCTAGAGCATTATTTCTTCTGCCGCCTTACTTCCAAGCATTAGATTTGTAAATGCATATTTACATTTTCTCACCATCATCTTCAACGCTGCCAGCTTACTCCCTCCACATATAGCTATCTCCACTACACAGCTAGACCCACTTTCATTAATCATCTGCCTCTAATATTCATCAATCATTTTATCTCCAGCACTCTACCCCGTCAATCTTCTCCATCACTCAACTCCACCACCCCTATCCTTCATGTGTGTATTGGTTCTAGGACAACTTAACCAGTAGGCCATTATACCAGATCTCAACCAGTACAAGCAGAGACTGTAGGCACCAGCCAAACAGGACGGCACTCCGGGAAGAGCTACAGGCGGGTAATAAGGACAAGTGGAACTCTTTTTCACCACCTGGTCTCTTTTGCTGATCCTCTCTGTGCCTCACCAAAATAGATAGTAGGGGAGCTAGCAAACATTTGTATTACATCTCGAGTACAAAAGGTTTGAGTACTGGAATTTATTGATAGTCTATTGGAGATCCCCAATCGGCGATTCTTAAGTTTTATAATTGGTGCATTTGGTAGTAGGAGCCCCTTATAAATAATTGCCCATAAGAGTTCTTAAACATGTATTTTTGCTTGATACTGTACATCGTTGTAGAGTTATCTGACTGGTCTCAAATGACTCATCTGAACAAGAGAAACAACTTTTGTTCAGACAATGTTTAGCTAATGTTGACAGTTTGACTAGTACAGGCACCTGTAGTTCAATTTCTTGAGACAAAAGTTGCCAATTTTTACCAATTATTGAACTACAGGTGCCTGTGCAAGTCAAACAGTCAACATTAGCAAAGCATAGTTTGAACATAAATTGTTTAATTTGTTCAGATGAGTCATTTGGGACCAGTCAGATAACTCTACAACGATGTACAGTATCAAGCAAAAATACATGTTTAAGAACTCTTATGGGAAATTATTTATAAGGGGCTCCTACTACCAAATGCACCAATTATAAAACTTAAGAATCACCGATTGGGGATCTCCAATAGACTATCAATAAATTCCAGTACTCAAACCTTTTGTACTCGAGATGTAATATAAATGTTTGCTAGCTCCTGGACTAAGAGGGCAACCCCAGCTTGCCCTTCAAAAAAAAAAACAAAAAAACAAAAATCCCCCCTTTTTCAATGCACATTACAAACATCATTCATACTACACCACCTTCTCTAAAAACAAAAACAGTTGTAATGGCTAAATTGTGACCCGAAAGTATGTGATGCCTATGTATTAACACTGTCACGATCATTATTTCTTACTATTTCAGAATGAATCGAATCTCATTATTGATGTTTAACCTTATATTTGTGTTGCTATGTTTTTTTCAATCAGGTTTAGGCCTCTTTACACGTTAGAATTTAAAACCGTAAATGTAGATCAATGATATAAAAACTACTTTATGTTCTAATACTTTGGCTGCCTTTTCCCTGTTCCAAGATGGAACGTGAGTCACGTGCATCCATGCCATTTGTTTTTCCGTTACATTAAATTAAGAACACAAGCACGTTTTTGATTACTTGAAATATGTATGGATGTATGAATGTATGTACCAGTACAGTATATACTCAGGCACATACCCCATAGCTGGGGGTGGCTGACTCAAGACAGAGCCCGAAGAAAAACTACATTAAAAAAAAACCATACATATTGATAACTATAAGTTCCTGACTGACTCCCATATATTTTTTAATGATGTATATATTCTCACTTCCCCTAGTATTGACATTCTCGGTGTAACATTAACTACTAACTTAAGCTGGACACATTATGTTAGAAGCATTGCTAAGAATGCCTCTAAAAAACTGGGACTCCTGTACAGAGTTCGAGAATTCTTCACTGACGAGCAGTTGGCCGTAATATATAAAAGTCATGTGCGTTCTCAGATGGATTACTGTTCACCTCTGTGGAGTGGAAGTGGAGTGGTTGCATTGAGGCAGTTGGACAAAATTCAAAATAAAGCTATTAGATTAATCAATAACCCTGCAATCACACGGGACCTTCCTACATTATCCATACGAAGAAACGTTGCATCCCTTGCATTATTCTACAGATATTTTCACAGCAATTGTTCCGAGGAACTTGCTTCAATTGTGCCGCCTCTCCACATCTATCCCCGTAGAACTAGGGCAGCTGAGAGCGCCCATGAATTTACACTTTCTCCTCCACAATGCAGAACTTCTGCTTATCAAAATTAATTTATCCCTAGAACTACTACTCTTTGGAATTCACTTCCCTAGAGTTGCTTTCCACAAACTTACAATCTACAACAGTTTAAATCCAGTTGTTACAAACATTTTATGAATGGAGGATGCCTTTAGGCACATGGACCTTTTTGTTTTATCTGTGTTTTTCCTTCCTCCGTTCATTGTCTCTTAAAAAAATAAAAATAACATAAACAAAAAGTACGGTATATAAATGAAAAGGAAAAGTGGGGATTGGGCCTGAGCATATACTGTAGATAGATAGATAGATATATAGATATAAATGACCTTAACAATATTGAATATGACTACACTAAAGCTAAGCAATAAATAATAAACCGAAACCGTCACAAAGGCAATGTCCCTAATAACTACACCAAAGATTAGCACGGTGATAATCAAGTGTTGACTGTTTTATGTCGCTGAGAGGTTGTAGTGTAACTGCGACGGTGACAGCTTTATGAGTGCCCTGCTGAAATGAGGCTGGGATGTGGGATTTCTGAATTATGGGGCTTTCTGTACCGAGAAATATTGTCGTTCGCGAGAGAGGAAATTAGGGTGAGCTTGCTTTCTCCATGTTTGCACGAATCTTATTTGAAACATTATTTTGGTTTATGATTCTCTACAATATTGTAATATATATCTGACTTTTGCTTTGTATGTATATATTGGCAATAGTTCGTATAAATCAGTCACCTAAGATCACACTGTAGAAATAGTATGTGCTAATATTATTGAACATTTAGAGTTGACTGTAACAAATCTGATTAACATTTTAAGAGTACGTACTTGAAGCCAAATTGGAGAGCTTCACATATTTGGCTTTCATTGCAAACCACGTGTTTTGATAAAAATCATAAATGTGTTCCAAAATGTTGCGATTGTTTTCGAATTGTACTGCATGACTTTTATGTTATCTAATATACACACACACACGAAATTTGCAGCTCATCCGACAAGAGAGAACACCTAAGGAGAGAACAGATTGCTTTCGATTACCCTAGCAACTGTTATTAGCACAGAATAATTATGCGTGATTATCGGGGAAGAGTCTAGCGCCGGCGATTACTCAAACTACTGGTCGCAATTAGTCCAGGGAAATGATCCGCGGAAATAATTGCCTCTGAGGTCCCCGTGTGTGTTTTAAATCCTCATGTCAAATGTGGCTGACAGGAATATAATGACATCGTTCTCTTGTTTGGCTTCTGTAAACACGGGAGTCAGAGCGTCCTTACAGTTATCCTACGAAATGCTAAAAGAACCCCACGATATTACGTAAAATATAATTGAACGCTTCATCGTGTATTACTCGTATAAAAGAACATATATATTCAAAACACTAAGCTCGTGTTTAAATCTTCCAATATCTGGGAACGCATTTTTATCATATATTCTGGCTAATATTATACAAATTTATACAATTTTGGAAGGGCCTCTAAAGGAACAGCGAGTAAATAATTATGATCTCAATAAACTCTCTACCTCATATAAGTTCTCCCTAAACTGAATATAACCGTCAAATGATAGCCAGAATAAACTTTCAAAACGCGTCTTAATCCTCAACAAGAAATATAACATCCAAATTTCCATTTTCCCTGTATTTCACGATTGCAAGGGAACAAATAAAAGGATACACTGTAAAAAGAAAATTGTGTGTATCAAGAAGAAATTGTAACGTTGTAAAAGATAGATACCCCTCGATTAATATGTGTTTCACTGTGGGAGAATGGGGTAACTAAGGAGTTAAGGGGAGGTATTTAGTGTGTTCCCTAGACCTCCATCAAGCTTAAAATTACACCCCCTTGAGTCCCTTTCAAGATAAATTTGTACATTTTTCGGTAGAAAAATGTCCCGGCCAAAGGCCGGTTCCTCTTAAATTACAGGCTCGCTATCGCTCGCCAGGATAAAATCGACACCTGAATTGCACAAAAGGTCTTAATATGGGGTGAAAGTTCCTAAAATCGCTAAACTAATGGGGGCAAACGTTCTATAATATCAAAAGCAATGGGGCTAAATATGAGGGAGAAAGGGGTCAAGAAAAAAATCCCTCGAGTGGATATCTCCCCTTAAGCGTATGATGTGCTAGTCTTTGAAACAAGTGTTTATAAGAACACATAAGAGCATTTTCAAAACAATATACTTGTCCTTATAAAATTAAAACACATATATCGTATAGCATTATCACAGTATTTCACAGTAATTATGCAATAAGTTATTAGCCTTCTTCAGATATTTTATGTAATTTCCTCTTGCCATATTGAACACCTAAATTGAAATATATTGTATATGCATTGCTGAAATGGTATACATGTTTAATTGTGACACAATCGAAAACCATTCTTAGCCGAGAAAAACAAAAAACATAATAAAACAAATATAAGAAAACATGAAAACACTTGGCTCCGTTTCGATTACAGAGAGAAGGGAGTGGCCGGCGGGTTGAGATCTTTCTAATTGAGACTAAAGACCAGAGACTTCAAAACAATGAAGGAGAGAGACTGATTATTTTACGGTCGAGGGGTACCATAATGAGGGGCCATAAGAGGGAAAGACAGTGTGAGGGGAAACTAGAGAGGGGAAGGAAGATGTTTTATGTGAGAGGGTATAGGGAAAGTGGATGTGTGTAGATTGAGTATAAGAATAGGCATGATTGATAAGATAGATGGGGGGAACTTTAGATATTTACAAAATATATGCATAAGGCGTGGGTTAAGGGATGGGTTAATGAATGGGTGGATGGATAGCTAGATGATTAGATAAATGGATGATTATATTATCACACACACACACATCTCTCTCTCTGAAACACTCAGACTACGAGGTCAGATCATTGAACTTTTTCTAAATATTCAATGGGTTTGACAATGTGGATTATAGCAAAATGTGTAGCCTCAATATGAATACAACACGCAATCATGGCTTGAAGTTAGAATTGAAAAGGTTCAGCACTAGTGTTTGTGGAAAGTTTTTTCACATAATTATAAGATCTGTTCTACCTGGAAAAAATTCCCTCAGATGTTGTAAACAGTTCTTCGGTAGAGCAGTCCAAGAAAAGAGTAGATAGTATTTTGCAAACTCCGTATTTTTTATATTTTTTGTTTTGTTTTGTTTGTATGTGTATGAAGGAGACAAATGACAGGTTGCCTGTAATGAGTGTCTCCCCCAAAGCCGAAAGAGTGACAGGGCCCCTACTAACTTCCTAATCCTGCCACGGACATTAGTTCCAGGGCAGTAATTCCCTTTCCAATGTTCCCTTACCCACTCTAAACCACTGTTTGGACACTTGATTGTCTGTGTTTTGGAGGACAAGCAGCCTAGAAGGGTCACTAGATCTGTTGTTGCTTGATTTCCTTTGTACTCCTTTGTAAATGCCTGAATATAGTGCAATAAACAATTTCTCTCCTTCCACTTCCAGTATCTCCCCGGAATGGACCACAAGCTTTATGAGATACAAACTAATCCTTGTAACTCTCTCTCTCTCTCTATCTCTCTCTCTCTGTTTATCTAGATAGAGATAGATAGATATATGGTATTCTAAAAAATGGTGCGCTAAACTTCAGAATTGAGTTAACAAAACTATTCTAAGATTAAGTTGTTCTGCAAATTAATTAAAGAAAATATAGATGTTGAAAATGGTATTTTCCCATTGATTTCCCTATAAGGCTGGTCCAGATGTCAAATGGCCTAACACACACTCTCATGAATGTGGTTATTTTACCATATTATAAAGAATATATTTCAATTTTGTAAGTTACATTATGATTACAGTCATTGTAGGTCACTCTCGACATTTTGGAAACCAATTGGCATGAAGCATCCATTACAGGGTCATGGGGGAGGACACTACAAAAGTCAATAAAGATCTCGTTACAGCTGAGATTAAATAATTTTGTTATACAACATCTTATGCTTAGAATCTTCTCTATAATCATACCCTGAAATTTTGCACACCTATTTTGGGACACCCTACTGTATATATATAAATATTTAGTGTTGAAAAGTTAGCCAAGACCTGCAAACATCCCCAAAAGGTGCAAGCAGGCAAGATGAGGATCTCCAGACTACTCACGGCCGCCTTTGTCGATATAGGTGGCCAGGATTCCTCCTTCACCCATTCCCAAAAGGGGGCGGAGCATGCCCCACCATCTTGCTCCCCCATTGGCCGGGGAAAAGCACTTCAAGATGTGACGTCACAGCTGGCTGGCTACCCGATTGCCAGAGATGCTTGGTCAGGCCGCTACCCCAATGGCTGACTCAAGATAGCAGAAGAAGGAAACACAGTCACAGCGGATCCTACAAGCATCACCAAATCTGGAGGATCAGGATCCAGGTCTGACAAACCCGGAAGCCCTTTGATTGGCTGTAGCGGGACACCTTGATCTTCTAGCCGTCCTTATAAGGACCCCTCCCTCCTTCCCCGGACTTCCGTCTCACTCAGACGAAAAATGAGTACCTGGATTCATGGTGGCTAAAATGAATTCAGGGCCTGATTGGTGGCTTCCTACAACCAATCAACACATGAGACTGAGAACTTGGTTAGCCACCAGGATTGCTCAGTAGCCATTGGGCAGGCCTTCTCTCGTGTTCGCCTCGTCCCACCCATACGTTAAACTGGGTACCTGGAGTGTAAAATCGGCCTTGGCGTAGGTCGTATCACTAGGGTAAATTTGATTACTTGCCTCACCTTTACTATATACTTCCGTTCCCTATGTGTTGTCCGTCCTGTCCCCTCTCGAAAAGTATCCTCAAACTGTCTCTCCAACAAAAACCAGCTCACGCAAGTTGGGTCAAGCCCCGACGCCTTCATCTCCTACTAAAATTCACTTCCTCACCCCCTACTACTTCCTCTGTACCAACTCTAGTATTCGAAGCATAAGAGTGATCAAAATTATTACTTGCCTCACCTTTACTATATACTTCCGTCCGTTCCCCGGACTCTCTCCACCACCACCACTCCTGCAACACCAGCTGAGACCCTCTAGAAGATCGTGGAGTCTCTTCCATAGGAGTATGGAGAGGCTGAGGACGGTGGAGGAGCTTTGAAGATGGCTGGGTGATGCTGATATTGGGGACTTGGGCATTTCCACCGGGGTCCCACACAGAATTTCGTGTGCCCTCCTTTTGCCTGAGCCCCCGGAACACCATCAGCGGACCTCACCTTCAACAGAGTACCTCTTCCTTCACCTCAGTGGCAGTCCATCGCCAGTCGAGCAGAACACCGCCTCCAGAAAACACCAGAAAATCAACCAGCCAAGCAAAACACCGCTGACTGTCACCACCACACACCATAACCTGGGACACGGCAGAACAACAACAACAAGTACCTGGGACACGGCAGAATACCTGGGGGATCCTCACACACATCATGGACCCCCCTGAACACCGCCAGAATCCCCGAATTCCACCATCATCATCTATCACCATCAACAAGTTCCTGACCAAACATCGCCAGGAACACATGAAGTAAAATTATTTGATCAACGGCCTTTCCACACCACCAGCACCACCTAGCACTCCACAAGATGCACTGATACTTGTCGACTACTCTTACTTATCACATCCAAGAATCACCAAAGAATTGCAAGGAGGACGGCCCTCCACCTTTTACTCTTCAACTTTGCTCTTCATTTCCATCTTTACTTCTCTCTAATCCTTAGAGACCTCTCACCTCCCCAACCTGTCTATCCCCCCACCAGTTCCAGTTCCCAGCAATCACCAGCAGTCGCCAAGACCAAGAAAAGACCCAAAAAGACGCCAAAGAAGATCTCCCTCGTACTCAGAGTCATTAACAGGATCAACATATCAACGCCACAATTCCAACAAGATGAGCATCTTGAAAATCCACCTCTGCAGGCAACACAGGGATCCACGCCTCCTGCACCTCATATCATCAATTCTCAAGAAGACTCCATGGACACCACTCATCAAGATGAAGGAGAGGAAGAAAAATCTTATGAAGATGAAGGTGAGGAAGAATCTGAGGAAGAGGATGTGGAGTTATCTTATACTGAAGACCCTGAAGATGACTACAAGACCCCTTTTCCTACACCACTTCAATCTGCCAGCTCAGAACCATCAGAGCCAACCGGAAATGCTTTAATACAATACCTCAGATGTGCTAAGGCATCAGGTCAGGTAAGGTTTCCTGATGACACTGAAGAAACATGGGCAAAACTTGAACAGCTTATGAAGAAAAACAACACATAAGTACAACTCCATCAACATCAGCGGCCTTCTATCACCTACATTATCTGCCTCTCCATACCACCAACACCACGTGTCACTGCTCCAGAGATGCTCCTGTCGGCAATACTGAATCAACAAAACCATGAAAAATAGCAAGGAGGACAGTCCTCCACCTTTACTCTTCGACTTTGTTCTTCATTTCCATCTTTACTTCTCTCTAAACCTTAGAGACCTCTCATCTCCCCAACCTACCTATCACCCCCTCATCACACAGTAGCTGCTGTTCCCTTAGATCCGGCTTCCCTCTCCTCCTCGAAGCCGAGACCCCCTCTTTCAGTAGTACAAAAGCCTTGTAGGCTTGGTAGGGAGTTCCAAAAGAGGCAATATTGAAAGAGATAATTTGTTGGACACAGACTGAATGTTCTAGACTGCCCTTGAACCTGCAACTTCCTCCCACTGTCAAGCATGCACTGATCCAAGCCTTTGGTATCCCAGACGCCTACTTAACCGAGTGGACAACCCATTGGGATACCAAATTACCTAGGGTCTTGAGAGAGGAAAGCAAGGCTGGTGAACCCCCTCCCTCTACCCGATGATGCCCATACGAGAGAGAGACCTGCTGCTGACATCCCCCAGAGTGTGACCGTGCTGCGAAGCCGAGACAAAGGCACAGCAGACGACGAGGTGATATGCTACTGAGGCCCAGGAGGATTAGCCCCATCACCTTTGTTAAAGTTTTACTGGACAACTATAGGGCTGTCAGACAGTAGATAGAGTACTTCTAGTAGTACTGATAGACAACTTTGATAAGATTCATTGCTTTCCACATAGAGATAGTCATTGCTCAAAATACCTGTAAACTTGCTTCATGATTAAACTCAAGCTCAGCTCTTAGAAAATTCACAAAAGATAGATAGCTAAAGAACTCCATATTCTGAACTCGAAGTCTTTCCTCAGTTACAACCTAGAAAACCTAGTCAGCCAGAACTTGCTTTCCACATAGTGATGAGATTGGCGAGTTAGTCATTAGAAATGTTTTCAGCTTAAACCTCGGAGCTTAGCTTTGCATACAATCAATCGTGATATAAAGTTTGGATCCGTTGAGCCCTCTGCATCCTATATTAGGAATTTGCAACATTAAGTAAGAGCCTAGAATTGCTAATAAACAGTTCAGTTAGAGTGACGTACCCCTGGCACACAGGCTCAAATTCATTACCATATAGAGTTCCTTGGAACACAAAATATTAATTGCGAGAGTGCACCTGCTGAGAGAGCGAATTACGAGTTGCGTAAGAATCCCTTACTGTTACCACGACAAATAACTTGCTTACCTGTTGCACCTAAAGTTCATTATCGCTTATGTTAAAAAGTAAGACTTGCTTATATTAAAGGAGTAAATTTCTTCCTTATATTAACGGTTTCAGTGCGGCCATATTTCCGCTATAATAGTGCTCATTCAGGACCTCCTGATTGCTTAAACAAGTGCCTGAATGCAATAAAATGTTTGAGCAAAATATTAAAAAAAAAAGAGCTTTCAAAGGACACCAGAACGCGATCTCTAGCTAGCAGGATTCACCAGCAGCGTTACTACATATATCGGCAATATTCGATAATAATGAGCAATGTTCCGCTAAATTTGCCTTTAGCAACACTGAATATATTTTGCGAGGCCACCTCACAGAGCCTCAGTGCTGCAGCAGACTTGCCGGAGAGTGGACGGGGGCCTGTCGTGCTCCTGATCGCTCACACTCATCTCCACAGGCATTAATGGGCTAATCATTCCAGGACATTTCCAGGACGTACCAGTACGGTCCCCGCAATGAAAGGGTTAAAGGAGCCAAATACTTGCTTCGTTGCAGAATCAATCCTTGCTTATGCGGATTAGTTAATACTATTGACTGTGATATAGAGTTTCAGTAATACACATATAGACTTGAGGATTCTATAGTATATACTATTGCTGAGTACTTTTGTGTTTCTATACTTTCCTTTCATGTACTTGTGTTAGTAAAATGCATTGTATACTAATGCTACCATTTGTTCGTGTTAACCAGCTGAGTAAGCATAGACCCTTGCTATATAATAATTGTATAGCATTTGTGGAAAGTGGTGGTCTCAGCTCGGTAAGCAGACATTTGATTAATATTCTATACCACACACAAGGGGAGGTGTGGTGGAGTGGTCTTGCCACTGGCCTGGTAATCCAAAGGTCCCGGGTTCAAATCCCGATGTATCAATGGGAAGATATTATTGGGATGGAATTTGTGTTGTACCTAGTATCAGTGCATTACCACAAGCCCACCGAAACGTTAATAAAATACCCTCATTGTTCCCTGATTAAATAGCACTGTATGAATATTCCCATATTCAAAATATGCTATAGGGGTGCAATGCCTGGTGAGTTATCTGCTCAACAGGTGGCGTTGTGTGTGTAAGTGTGAGAGTCTGAGTGTAGGTGGTGAGACAGTGAAGCACGGGAACGAGGTGGCTTCAGAGATGGGGTCGTTTCGGGCCATGAGTGAGCACCGTGCCTCATGTGAAGGCAAGATGGCAGGTGCTCGTTGTACTCTACGTGCTTCACATGTCTCACTCCCTAGACTGGAACAAGACCTCACGGGCTTCACTGTTCATTGTAAAGCGGTGAATGTTAAGGCTCTCGGCCTATGCCCGAGAGGAAGTAAGTTGGAATATAGAAAAAAAAAAAAAAAAAAAAAAAAATTGAAACACAACTAACAAGTATACAGTATGGCATCCGTCGCGAACTTGCCACACATTCATTTCGGCCCAGCCACATGGGAAAACAGTTGCATGGCTCCAGCTCCTGAAGGTGCGGGTTAGCACCATCACAGACATCATAGATAAACATAAGGTAGCCCTTACGGTTTCATTCATAGAGGTTCACGCCCACAGAGCAATTTCTTCCATTGACGGCGACGCGTCATGGGATGACACAAAAAAGATAATCTTAACCATGTTTGGATCAGCCATAGCCCAGGACGAAGCCGAAGCAAGGGTCAGAATGCTCACTCTAGACAATGACTTTGATGTTTTTAGAACAAAGTCCATCAGACTCTACAAAATAGCTCGCCCCGATCTATACTACACTGTCCTCAACAAAGTAGCCTGGACATCTATAATTTCCTGTGTCAGTTGCGTCAAACGAACGGATTTAAACCAGTGTGTTCAGTATACCCAAACACGCAAACGGGATAGCTCTACTGAACGTGATCGTCTCTGATTCGACGAATCACGTTTGTGATTGTTTGCAATCAGACGGCGATCACGCTAACACTCCGTGGAGGTGACTAGCGAAGCTATCATAACAGTAGGCCTAAATCTCACCTCAACATTATAGTGATAATGTGATAGTGATCATAAATATAATAGTGATGATAAATCAATTTATTTTAACATACAATGGACAGGAAAGGCTAAAGAGAATACAACACTTATCCCAGATATCAGAAAAGCCAATTATGGTGGATTAAGAAGAGCCTTAAGAGTCGATCCTATGGTTAAACTAAGTGGACCCAGGTGCGCTAATGAACATACTCTCTCTCAGATAACTGTCTTAACCCAGGATAAATTGACAGCTACATATAATCATTTTATTTCTTTACTCCACAATGCGCAAAATAAATATATCCCCAAAAGAAAATTTAGATCAACACAGAACCAACCCAAAATGGATGAATAATAGACTATTAGACCTTCTAGGAAAAAAGAGAGGAATATATAGAAAAATTAAGAAAGGCGAAATTCACCTACTTGTTTACTATCAGAATCTATCAAGAGAGGTTAAAAAAGGTATAAGGACAGACAAAAGAAATTATGAAATCAGGATAGCCAATGACTCAAAAAATAACCCTAAGGCTTTTTACCAGCTATATAAATCTAAAGTTAGAGATAAAATAGGCCCCCTTAAAACTTCGATAGGAGAAATGACAGAAAATTATTTAGAAATGTGCAGTACATTAAATATTCAGTTTCTATCCGTTTTCACTAATGAAAATTTGGCACAGATTCCAGAAGTCCGTAAAGGTATATAACGATAGTATAGAAAATAGGTTAAGTACGGTTACTATAAGTAGAAATGATGTGCTTAAGGAAATTGACAGACTGAAACCTCAGAAATCGCCTGGTCCCGATGAGGTATATGCTAGAGTATTAAAAGAATGCAGAGATGAGTTAAGTTACCCATTAACATTTCTTTTTAACAATTCATTAGAAATAGGTATAGTTCCAGAAGCTTGGAAGCTTGCAAATGTAGTTCCGATTTTCAAAAAAGGTGATAAATCAATAGCATCCAATTACCGTCCCATTAGTCTCACTTCAATCATAGGAAAGCTACTAGAGTAAATTATTGCTAGGAAAATGAGAAACCACTTAGAAACATTGAACTTAATCAATTCTTCTCAGCATGGATTCACTCAGGGACGTTCTTGCCTTACTAATTTGTTTAGTTTTCTCTTAGAGGTGTATGAAGCAGTAGATAATGACAAGTCATATGATATTATATATTTAGATTTCAGTAAAGCTTTCGACAGAGTCCCTCATGAGAGATTGATGAGAAAGGTTGAGGCACATGGAATAGGTGGGGCGTTGTTAGGATGGATTAGGTCATGGCTAATTGGTAGGAAGTAGAGAGTCAGCATAAATGGTACTAAGTCAGAATGGGGATCAGTCAAGAGTGGTGTCCCCCAGGGATCTGTATTAGGTCCTCTGTTGTTTATTATATACATAAATGACCTTGATTTAAGTATAACTAGTAGGATAAGTAACTTTGCAGACGATACCAAAATGGGGAGAAAAATTGATTCAGTTAGAGATATAGAGTGTCTGCAAAGGGATCTAGATACCTTACACGAATGGTCAGTAAAATGGCAGATGAAGTTTAACATTGACAAATGCAAGGTATTAAAGATAGGGAAGATGCATACAAATTTTAAATATAAACTAGCTAATATGGAATTAGAAAACTCAGACTGTGAGAAAGATCTAGGTGTTTTTGTTAGAAATGATTTGAAGCCTAGAAAACAATGTATAAGCGTTCGTAACAAGGCAAACAGGATTCTTGGGTTCATATCTAGGAGTGTGAGTAACAGAACTGCTGATGTTATCTTAAAACTTTACTTGTCATTAGTGAGACCCCATATGGATTATGCTGTTCAATGTTGGTGTCCTTATTACAGAATGGACATAGATTCATTGGAGAGAGTACAACGTAGAATGACAAAAATTATCCATAATATTATAAATCTTCCGTATGAAGAAAGGTTGAAGAAATTAGGCTTACATTCGTTAGAGAGACGCAGAGTTAGAGGTGACATGATAGAGGTATTCAAGTGGGTTAGTGGAATTAATAAAGGAGACATGAAAAATGTACTAAAGCTCAGTGATAGCGAAATAACTCGTACAAATGGTTTCAAATTAGATACATTTCGTTTCAGAAAAGATATAGGCAAATATTGGTTTGGTAACAGAGTTGTAGATGGGTGGAATAGGCTACCAAGTGATATAGTGGGATCAAGAACGATAGGGAGCTTTAAGATAAAATTAGATAGGCATATGGACGAGATGGGTTGGGTGTGAGGGGGATCTACCAGGTGTGGGCCAATCGGCGCTCAGCAGACCCCCGTAATCTTGTGTTAATCTCTGACCGTTTTGGTGGGGTCAGTACTCAAGGTATTAGTGAGATGGGTCTATAATTGGGCCTTGTAATTGGGGTTGGGTGTGACAGGGATCTGCCTTGAATGGGTCGATCGGCTTTTTGCAGACTCCCATTTTCTTACGTTCTTATGTTCTTATATTATCATAATTAAGCTTAATTATCCTCCCTCCATGTTATGTATGTGTCGCAAGCTCAATTATAAGGTGGCACACCTATACAAATCATAGTTATGACAATGTTGCTTTATATAACGTAAAACAAGCAACTTGAGCGCAACTCTCACAGCTACTTTGTGTGGCCTTCAGTGCGGTAAGCATAGCCTAGCTGGTAACGACTTCGCTTTTAAATCCATAATAAGCCTACTCGCAAGGGTTCGAGGCTCGATGAGTTAATGTGGGTTTTGTTTGCGGTTTTTATTTAATGTGTATCGTTATATATTGGTAATGTTACTATGCCAATGATATATTGTAACGGGTTATAGCTTGCTGTACAGGTTTTTGAGCGTTTGTCTATATTATTGATTGATTATTGTGTTTTCATAAGGTTTGCATTTATTTGTTATAATTTTATATTGGTAATGTTACTACGCCAAGAAGCCGAGAAGCAAGAGAGAGTCGAAAGATGGAGGGAGTACTTCAGTGAGTTGCTAAATGAAAGGAATGAAGAGCCAGCAAACATAGCTGGATATGGTATGGGAGGGAGAAGAAGAGAAGTAGTGGAGGAGGAGGTGGGGATCAGGAGGTCAGAAGTGTGGGAAGCCATGAAAAGAGTGAAGTTGGGGAAAGCACCAGGAACAGATGGAGTGTGTGGGGAAATGTTGAGGTATGGTGGTGAGATAGTGATAGAATGGGTATGGAAAATGTGCAAACTAGCATGGGAGAAGGGGAGTGCACCCGATGACTGGAAGACTGGCATAATAGTCCCCCTATATAAGGGCAAAGGGGAAAGAGGAGTGTGTGGTAACCACCGAGGAATATGTCTTCTAAGCGTAGTAGGGAAGGTATACAGTAGGGTAGTGATTGAGAGAGTGAGAGTGAGAACGGAGAAATGGATAGGCGACGAGCAGGGAGGTTTTAGGAAGGGAAGAGGATGTGTAGATCAGATTTTTACCCTGAATTGTGTTGTGGAGAAGTATCTGGAGAAGAAACAAAAGGTGTATGTTGCCTTTATGGACTTGGAGAAGGCCTATGACAGGTGGATAGAGAAGGTTTGTGGAAAGTACTTAGAATATACGGAGTAGAGGGCAAGTTGCTGAAAGCAGTGAAGAGCATGTATGAGGGTGCAAAGGCGGCAGTACGTGTGGAGAGTGAGCAGAGCGAGTTCTTTGACCTGAATGTTGGTTTGAAACAGGGGTGTGTGATGTCCCCGTGGTTGTTTACTGTATATGGATGGAGTCATGAAAGAAATACTATCAAGAGCAGTGAATGTTGGTGTATCGCTGAAAAGGGAGGGAATTGAGTGGAAGCTACCTATACTGCTGTTTGCGGATGATACAGTTCTGATGAGTGATAATGAATGGGAGTTGCAGGGTCTGGTAAATGAGTTTGGAACAGTGTGCGAAAAACGGAATTTGAAGGTAAATACGGGGAAGAGCAAGGTTATGGTCTTCGAAAGGGGTGAAGTCACAGAGTGTGAGGTGAAGCTGAACGGTCAGGCTATGGAGATCGTCAACTCTTTTAAGTATCTGGGCAGTGTGTTGAGTAAAGATGGGACTATGGATGAAGAGGTGCGGAGAGGGTACAACAGGGGAAGAGGGTTGTAGGAACGCTAAAAGCAGTAACAAGAAATAGGGTGGTCAGTATGGAAGTGAAGAAGTCCTTGCATGACAGTGTGGTAATCCCGACACTGACTTACGGAAGCGAAGCATGGACGTTGGTTGAGAGACTCAGACCAAGAGTGAGAGCAGTGGAAATGAATTACTTAAGGAGTGCGTGCGGAGTTACATGGAGGGATAGACAGACTAAGAAGGAGGTGTGGTGTGGAGGTAGATGTGCTGGAAAGTGTGAAAAGGAACACTTGAGATGGTTCGGCCATATGGAACGTATGGAAAGCGAGAGAATGACTAAGAGGGTGTACGAGAGCGAGGTGGAGGGACAGAGGGGGAGAGGTAGACCGAATATGAGGTGGAAGGATGGAGTGAGGAACTACATGAACGAAGGCGGTGCTGGTTGGGGGGAGGGGCGTCGACTGACTGGGGACAGAGGTGCATGGGGGCGGTTCGTTCGTGGCCACCCCTTCGGGGATCACGGCGTCAGGCAATAGATAGATAGACTACGCCAATGATAGCCTATATTTTAACGGGTTATAGCCTAACTTGCTGTACAGGTTTTTCGGCGCTTGTCTATATTACTGATCGATTACTCAATTTTAATTTCTTAAAAGCAATTTCTGAGGCAAAATTGCATCGAAGTATGTTAGGTCAGTTAAGCTATGTTAAGTAAGGTAGCATACCCACGCTATAGTTCAATGTTTAGATGTAATTTAATGGTTAAACAATAGTATTAATGAACCTTCCACTAATATAGGCTTACAAATAGCCTATATATATATATATATATATATATATATATATATATATATATACACATAGATTGTCAGGAAAAGAAAATATGCCTATACATACATCGCCAGGAAGAGATAATAACTATATATATATATAGGCTACTATTTAATTCAGCCTCCACATAGACTACATCGTCAGGGAAATAACAATATATATAAACTATATAATGTAGTCTATTCATACATCGTCAGGAAAAGAACATACACTTTTTAATTCTTAAGGGCAAATAGACTAACGGAGGATTGTTTGAAAATTACACGGGGAATAAAGAGCTACCTTTCCCAGATAAGGACCGTAATAACTTTGTAAACACATTCCTGATAAGATTATAAGATATAACAGCCTTGCCTGATGGTAGCCTACTGTCTGTCTTGAGCTTGAACAAGGATGTTGCTTGTAGCTGACAGTGTGACTACCTTAGCCGGTAGCCTATATTGATGGATATTATTTATTAAAATTAATTGATTAAAATTAATAGACCGAAAAAGCACATGTTACAGGGCGTAAAACCTTTGCAGACACCGCCAACAAAATTGAATTTGGTGCGTTCACAGCCACTGACCAATCAGCGACGAGAACCAATGTTTGGCTATCAATGTCGTTCACCCTGCTCAATCATAAACAGGATTGCTCAAACAGAAACATTAATGCCTGATAGGGTAACTGCCATAACCCTCTGCAAAGGGGATCCACAACTGCTGAAGGAGTATCTTCTTACACTCCTGAAGGCGAACAATTTCCCTTTGTACATCATCCCACCTCTTTCTTCACCATCCCCACCACTTAACCTCCATTCCATTCAGGCTCATAGGCCAAGAATCAACCCGAGGAAGCGACTGAACATTCAGAAGCCTCTCTCGATGTCAACAACTCCAGCTCCTCCTGCAACTCCAACTCCACCACCTCCTTCTGCAGCGAAGATGCCTGAGAAGATTTTCAAGAGTTCTGCCAAGTCTTCATTATCTATAGACGAGACAAATCCTTGACTTAAGACCTCCGCGCCCATTAACATATTCTAGGTTAATCTTAGAACCACCACCACCTCCAAGCAGCTGGCAGTATGTACTCCAGTACATACTCACCAGACCACAAAGAAGAAGGAGTAACAGGACAAGGCCACGAAAAGGGAGGAGGAACAAGCCAAGCCCACCAAGGAGGAGGAAGAACAAGCCAAGTGAGAACAATGAGTTTGATCAAACAGCTTGATAACCTCTCTAAAAACATGGCGGGAATTGCAATGATAAGAGCATATATAACAGCAAGGAGGACAGTCCTCCACCTTTTACTCTTCTACTTAGTTAACCATTTCCTCCCTTTTGTCTCTCTAATTCTTAACCTATCTATCTATCTCTCCCCCCCGACTCGACTCCTCACACAGTTGCCGCTATTCCCTTGTACCCGGTTTCCATTCTCTCCTCGCAGCCGAGACCTCCTTCAGCATTACAAAATGTGTTTGACTCAGACATTGAATGTTCTAAACTGCCCTCGAGCCTTCCCCAGCCACTGCTGAATCTGTCCCCACTGTCAACTGCCCAAAAACTACTGGAACTGCAGGCACTGATCCAACGCCACACCTTTGGTATCTCAGGCGCCTACTTCACTGAGTTGACAACCCATTGGAGACCAAATTACGAAGGGTCTTGAGAAAGGAAAGCTAGGCAAAATAACACTAATATAATGACACTAACATTTAAACAAAAATATATAAGTGTGTGCCAACCTGTTTATATTTCTTAATATTTGCTGTGTTGTCAATTGTAATTATATTTGTTTATATGTTATATGCGTTAGTGTTTTTTTTATTTTTTATTTGATGTTATAAATTATTTGTTGGTTTGTGAAACTTGTCACACATTATTATGTTTTTCTTACTAATTGGTAACTGTGACGGTTTACGAGAGATAAATTAACTCCCACCCTTTTTCACTATCTGCCGGAAGATGCTTTGGATTACAGACGAAAGCTTGCAGCTCCGTGTTTCATTTTCCTAGAGAGTGTAAGAAATTTATTAACACGTATAGTTGTGATTATTTTTCTCGCTATATTTAGGAGAGGGTAAAGTCAAAAGCATTTCGTCTCATCAACTCACTCTTACTAACTCCATAAAATCTCCCTCTACGCATCTCCCTCACTCTTCTACCGTTGTTACAATAATCAGTGTTCTTCAGAGCTCTCTCAGTGTATATCTCCTCCCTTCCGGAGAGTAGGGGGCGCACGCCTTTCAACACACTCCTACCCCTATTCCGCCCAGCTCTCTGTGGACCGATTTTCAGTCTTTCTTCTACTCAAAAAGTAAGCTTGGAACGCTCTCCCTCAATCTGTCTTTCCCTCATACTATGGCTTAAACTGCTTGAAGCTCCGTGTGTCCAGACATTTTGATTCCAATATAACTTAAATTTGGCTCGGTCACAATTTCAACTTTGGGGGGAGACACTTATTATAGGCCGCTTTCCCTTTTGTGTCCTTCATACATACATACATACATACATACATACATACATACATACATACATACATACATACATACATACATACATACATACATACTACATACATACATACATACATACATACATACATACATACAAATACATACATACATACATACATACATACATACATACATACATACATACATACATACATACATACATACATACATACATACATACATACTACATACATACATACATACATACATACATACATACATACATACTACATACAGAGAGAGAGAGAGAGAGAGAGAGAGAGAGAGAGAGAGAGAGAGAGAGAGAGAGAGAGAGAGAGAGAGAGAGAGACATAGCAAAGCTGTGTAAGAAAAGGGTAACACAATTTAGGACTGAGAAACGTAGCGGAATAAAAGAAAATTAAGGTAGCATAAAGTATATAAAGAAACCGTCACATAATGTGCTAGATAATAAATGTATGCTATATTGGAGGAAATGGCAATAGTAAATATATAGGTGTTAATCGAGATAAAGAGTGTGGTGTAATGATAGATGTATACAGACTTGACACAAAAGTAACATCAATATAAAAGTAGAATGACAATTGTGAGAATCCTAGAAAAACTCGAAATTTCGAATCGTGTAGATGGTAAAGAAAGGGAGGAATTAAAAGACAAAAACAAATATGTATGAAACGAAAAAAGGACAATGTTAAAAGTAAACCATGTGTTATAAGAAAAGAAAAAACACTATATTCATGTGAAGGATCATAATATAGATTTCGAACAAAAAATAGTGTTTAAATAGTCATATAAGGAGTTGGGAGAAGAAGATATTACGGTAATAATGAAAACAAAAAAAATTCTTGTGGGTTGGAAAATTCAAATGATAAAGCTAATTGTGTAAGACGGGGAAGAGGAAATATGTAAGTGTTGTGAGGAATAGTAAGATAGGCGTGGATACAAGGGTAAACAAGGGAGTGAAGAGAAGGGGAGAGACAGTTTTAGTAATGTGAAGAAAACAGAGAACACTAGGAGTAAAAACTTCACAGTGCCGTGAACACAAGGTTAATAAAACTAAACCCACGTATTAACCCCTTGAGGATTACGACGCATTTTGACAGTTTGTTCTGGCTATCATTAGACAATTTTATTCAAATTAGGAAGGATCTATGGGGACAAGAAAGGGTAAATACTATCTCAATTAACCCTCTGACTTCTTTATACCCTACCTAATCTAAAGGAAATCTTCTAATAATCGCCACAAAACAGAAAATAAGTGCGTCATAGATCCTCAGAGGGCTAAAAACAGTTCTCAATATTGTGGTATTAGTTTTTTCCAGAGCACATGTACAATCTAACACACTGTGAAGCAAACATGAATAATATAAAAGAAACGATGTGTAACAAGTTTGACCAGAAAAAGGAAAACCCGGGCACAGATATAAAATATAGGGCTTGTCCAAACACAGGAAAGAATATCCATCAAAATCCGCTGGTGGAATCCATCGCACATCAAGGGGGATTAGGGATTAATGCAAATAATTGAATGCACTCGTCACAACAATGGCCATAAATGACTGCAATTTAGAGGGAAGGCAGAGGGGAGGAGAGGGGAGCGAAGGGACTGGACGGGAGGGAGGGAGGGAGGGGGCAGGAGGGAGGAAGGGAGGGAGGGTAAAAGGGACAAATAAAGGGCGAATAAGAGGAAAAGATTGGGGGTCGGTATATTGGGGAGGAGAGAGAAAATATGTATGTTTTCTTTTGTGATGATTTGTTTGATATATTATTCCTATGAATTAATATCATACACACACACATATACAGTATATATGTATACTGTACACAGACAGGCAGACAGATAGATAGATAAACAGAGAGAGAGATCGGGGGAGAAGTTGAACTATACAATTTGTCTTTTATGATTGTGTTTACCAATATTCTGGATATTTATGTGTCTATCCATTACATTCATAGATATAAACGTTTAAGTGTAAGCTGAAAGGCCAATAAAGATGGCTGTAATGAAAGAATGAGACGAAAAGACAATATCAACAAAGGAAATGCTTCAGGAGATGATAAATTAACATATAAAATGCGCAAGTAAAGGAATATAAGAAACGTAATACTTGAAAATATGCATCCGAGGTGACTTATACCTTACCTTTTGATACCTTTTGATGTGTTCGCCACTCTTCTAGCGGCACCAAGGAGCGCGGCGCCCCTCGTTATGGGTGGTGATTTGGTGCAGTAGACTGTTTGAAGCGACAGCTCGCTCCCTTGCGAGGATGGGCTCGTCTGGCACTTTTTGCAGTTCGACATCTAGGGCTCTCTTGAAGTTGTCTAACGAGATGTCCCTCATGTCTCTTACTCGCCGTGGGAGTTTCTTGAAGAGACGTGGGCCTCTGTGTGATAACCAGCCCTCTCGCAGAGAGCCCATAGCACCCCTGTTATTCATCCGGGGGATTTCGCATTCCCAGCCTCTCCTATCACTGAATTTCATGACTATCGGAGTATGTAGATTTGGTACTAAACCCTCTGCGATTTTCCACGTGCATATTATTAGGTAACGTTCTCTTCTACGTTCCAGTGAGTACAGATTCAGTGCTCTTAAACGCTCCCAATAGTGTAGATGTTTTATCGAACTTATATGCGAAGTGAAATTTCTTTGTACACTCTCTACGTAATTTATTTCACCTGCTTTGTATGGGGATGTTAATACGCTACAGTATTCAAGCCGCGGTAGCACTAGAGATTTGAAGAGCGTTATCATAGGCAATTCACCACGTGTTTTAAAAGTACGCAGAATCCAACCCGTTAGACGTTTCGCAGCCGCCACTTTGACCTGGTTATGCACTTTGAAACCCATACTTTCAGACATTAATACCCCAAGGTCTTTCACACTGTCTTTCCGTTCTATTATGTGGTTAGATTCTGTTAAGTAATTTGTAATTTCTTTAACACCATTATTATCTTCATACCCTGCAGTTCATAGTAGAATTCCCCTTCTCGTTTGTGAGGGGAACAGATATCAGTCAATAAATACGGACACATATGTTGTGGCATCTATTTGTGTGCAAAAGAATGTATTGACCAAGTATCATCCAAATCGTTTTAGAGATATGGGAAAACACAAACACCAATAGCATATGTGCATCTGAGTATGTTTTATGGTCGAAACTACGGCACCCTACGGTCGCCAATGGTTGCATGTGACCTCGTAGTAAAGGTAGAATAAGCATTGTACTGTACTTGGGTTAAGAGAAAGTCTGTAGATATTCAGCCTCATCTCTGTAATTGAACAATAAACCAAAAAAAAAAAAAAAAAAAAAAAAAACACACACACACACACACACACACACACACACACACACACACACACACACACACACACACACACACACACACACACACACACACACACACACACACACACACCATATACTGACTTGAATTGCTGCACCCTCTTTACCCTTCAACTCTTTACCCTGACCATACCAAAACAGTTTCTGTATGTATGTTTGTGTGCATACGTGAGCGTTTGTGTATACGGACATGTGCACACTTACTGCATGTTCTTATGTTCCTATATATGTATGTATATGTATGTGCGCACGTACGTGTATATGCGTATGTTCTGTGTATGAGTAAGTAAATAAATGTGTATATGTACTGTATATCACTTACTCTCATGGTTATTTTATGATAATTTGTATTCTGCACATGCATCATTATTGTATTTATTTATTTTGTTTGTAAACTGAGCTTACCATCCTCATATCTGTACATCTCATGTTCATCCACTAAATTGTAAAATGTGTATTTTCAGCTCATGAGGCTGCCATTCTTTAATAAACCGTTTATTATTATTATTATTATTATTATTACACACACACACACACACACACACACACAAATGAATGTTTTTAATACCTTGATACGCCAGAGGAATGTCTGGTAAATATTGAGAGCTAGAATCAGATTTTTTTTTTAATTTTTAATAATAGATTATAGGAATACGAAAAAAAAAAAACAGCAGTGAAACCGAAGCAAGGGAAAGATACAAATGTTGTATTAATAGGACCAAGCAAGGATGAAACCCGATGGATGATAACATTAGAGAAGGATGGTATACACAAATGGTGTAATGTAAAATATTATAAGATTGAAGAAACGATATTGATATTAAACAGCACGTTGTAATCATAATAAAAAAATATATATTATATATATATATATATATACTGTACTGTATATATATATATATATATATATATATATATATATATATATATACATATATTATATATAAAACAATCTTTTTGAGTTGAAGAAGGTGTGCTTTTATTGTGAAAGGAAGATGGTAAGTCAGGCTGCCAACTCTGAAGTGAATCATTACCCACAAGTTAAGGAATCATTCCCTAAGTAAGGCTAGGTTAGCTATGGTTTAGTGAGGTTAACTTATGTTAGATTGTTTAATTAAAGTTACGTACCGTTATGTAGCTTGGGAAAGAAATGTAACTTACAAGCAGATTTCTTGAGATAATTGAGGGAAAATGTGGCTTGGAGTCAATTGTTGTCTTGGGATGGGCATTTCAAGATTAACATTATCTGGTCCGATGTCTTGTGGGTTATGATGATATTTGTCTAATTAATGTTATTGATTTTTTTTTTCTCCCCCCCCCCCCCTCCCCCCCCCCCCCCCCCCCCCGAGCAATGTAGTTTTGCTTGCCCCCTAGGCCAATACAAACTACTTCCAAGACTTCATATATACCCACCAAGACCTTCTGCAAGCTACGTGTTATGTACCAGTGGAACGCCGATTTCTTCTAAGTTACATGCTCGCTATTGCTCGGCCAGAAAAATATAATCGATGCCTGAAGGGAGTGAAGTGTCAAATTATCGCCAAAATTGTTGGGTGAATCATCTTATAATCTCTAAACTAATGGAGCAAAGCAAAGGGGAGACCCAAAAACACTTCCCTCGGACCAAATAGGGCTAAGATAAATTGTGAGATTGGTGTTTGTATATATAAATAACCTGTTATCTGTGATGGCACCCGTCTTTATTTATTTTAGTCTAGAGTATAACATTGAATTTATCTTATAGAAGCGGTGGGCGTCTGATGATGAGTTGAAATTGTCGCTACTTTTCTTTTCCTACCGGAATGTCCTAAGCTGACTGAATTGTCTGTGTTAGCCAAAAGAGAACAATATAATTATTTCATCACACGAAAGGGGAAATATTTCTGTGCAATATTAATTTGTTAAATTATTATGGCCGTTTTCGGCATTTGTTACTTTCTTCATGCTTTTCTTATAATAATGATATATAAGGCATTGTAAAGAATAAAGGAGAAATACGTTGTTTTATATATTTCTTTTCGCAAGCGAAATATGAATTAAGTAGCTCATCAAGTTGCCAATTGTATAACGCAATATGTCACTATGTAACCACTGCAGCATAATAACGATTCTATATAGTTATAGTTTTGGAGAAGAAAACAAATATTGTATTGCAATGATCAGTAATGAATTAAATGTTAGTGGATAATAAATCAGTGTAAATTAGGAATAATATCGTACAAAATTGTTCGTCATGTGTACAGGTCTCAGCATATAATATGGTTACACCAATTTGAATATTTGAACCTTTAAAGACACGTTTTGAAGCTTCAGGGCAATAATAAAACAGGACATAGCCTCATTTGCGTTCGAGACTGATTCCAATGGGTGCAATTTATGTTCTCGACTGTACATGTTATTTGTATAAAATAATGTATCTGTTTCTCCTCAATGTTAACTCCACCCTCTTCCCGCTTGAGTGTTTTTTTTTTTTTTGTCTTGAAGTATATTTGTATCTATATTAATTATCATAAGTTCTAGTAGCCAGGATGTTCCCACATTAATGTTACTATCAAGACATATCATTGAAACATCATACGTAGAAGTGATATTCAATAGGCTAGTGCAAGTGTAAGGGTATGGAATAATACCTACAGTGTTAGTAAAGATATACACAAAATGTACATGCAAGAAGAAAATCCCATTAGTGATGAGAGCGAGAGAGGGAGAGAAGTTGATAATGGGAGAGAGAGCGAGGGAGCGAGGGTGGGAGGGAGAAAAGTGGTGTTGCTGAAGGGAAATAGAAAGAGAGAGTGAGGGAGAGTGAGAGAGATGGAGGGTTGAAAGGAAAGAAAGGAAAGGGAAAGAAAGGTGGAGGAGCTAAAGGGAATTAAAGAGGAAGATAGTAGGGGGTGAGAATGGGAGGGAGAGGTGGAGGAGCTAAAGGAAAATTAAGATTAAGAGAATGGAGGAGCGAGAGGGGAAGGGAGAGAGGTGGAAGGGATGTAGGGAAAGAAAGGGAGGGACAGAGAGGTGGAGGAGCGAAAGGGGAAGGGAGAGAGGTGGAAGGGCTATAGGGAAAGAGAGGTGGAGAAGTTAAAGAGAAGTAAAGAGTAAGAGAGTGGGGGAGCGAGAGTGGGAGGGAGAGAGGTGGAGGGGCTGAAATAAAGAAAGAGTTGGATGAGCTAAAGGAAAATATAAAGTAAGAGAGTGGGGGAGCAAGATGTGAAAATAAGAGAGTGGGGGATCAAGAGGGGGAGGGAAAGGTGGGGTGAAATAATAAAGTAAGAGAGTGGAGGAGCAAGAGGGAAGGGAGAGTGGTGGAGTATCTAAAGGAAAATAAAAAGTAAAAGAGTGGGGGAGGTAGAGGGGGGGGGGGGGAGGTGAAGAGGCTGAAGGGAATCATTCATCAGTCAGCTGTCGCCGGGATGAATTAAGGGCCAAGGGGTCGGATCAGGGCCTACAGGAAGGAACCAGCGGAGAGGGGAAATGGAAGAGGATAACAAATGAGGTTAAGTACTCAGAGCTGTGATAACACCTACGCCGATTTTAATGCATCGGTTTAAAAGGCTTCATGGGTCGAAATATATAAGAAGAGAAATTCATATTTTCCTAAAGAGTATATGATTAATCGTCTGTAGACATACTTCTCTATGTCGTGAAGTGGGAGAAGGGAACACAATCAGGTCAAGTACTAAGAACATTGATAACACTTAGAGCTTTAATCCCATGATAAACATATGAAAAGCAAAGCACATTATGGCTGAAAGTTAATGTTACATAATTATATAGTATATACAGTAGATAGGTAGATAAACAGACAGATAGATATATGAATAGATATATATCTTCTTCTTATTTGTGTGTGTGTGTGTGTGTGTGTGTGTGTGTGTGTGTGTGTGTGTGTGTGAACCGGCGTATTAAAACAAATTGAGCTTTCCTAAGCATTAAGTAATGCAAAAGCAGCTATGATTATGCTAATGAATGCGCATAATATAAGCAAATATAGCATATTTTCTCATGGAGTAAATGAGTTATACTCTCTATATATATTTCTATGTGTATCTTAATAAAAGGAGAAAACAACATAAGTTATGATATTGTACTATAGGCTAAAATAACGGCTAGGGACATTTTAAAACAGCACTTCAAGGACCGTAATCATTATACAAATTCGAAAACAAACAAGAACAACATTGCATAGAGCAGGGCACTAACAATAGTTCCTTAACCCTGGCAGAGACTATTATGATTATTCGACTATATGGATAGTTTCCAACGCCGTGAAATTTGGTTTAAATGTCATTCACGAGTTGTAATCAGATATATTTGTTTTCTTTGGATGAGGGAGACAACAGGCAAAATTGCCTGTGACGAGTGCCTCCCCCAGAGTTGAAAGAGTGACAGGGCCAAAATCAAGGAATGTTCCAGCCAAAATATCTGGACACACGGCGTTTTAAGAAATTTAAGTCATAGGATGAGAGAAAGATGGATTCAAGGAGAGAGTTCCAGAGCTTAGCTGTTGAATAGAATAAAGATTGGGAGTATCGTTTCACTCTTGGGTTGTAGAGTTGCACAGAGTAGGGGTGGGATTGTGATGCAAGACGGGTGCTACGTACTTTTCGTAGAGGATGTGGTATACATTGAGAGAGCTCTGAGAAACACTGATTATTGTAATAGCGGTAGAATAGCGAGAGAGATGCAACATTGTGGCGAAGAGAGAGGGATTGCAAAGAGTTGGTGAGTGGACGTGAGTTAATGAGACGAAAGGCATTCTTGTCTACTTTGTCAAGAAGTGCTGTGTGAGAGGATCCTCCACACACATTTGAACAATACTTAATACATGGACGCACTGTGCCCCTGTACAGAGCAAGAACTGTGCAGGGGTAAAGAACCCCCGGAGGTAGTTGAACACACCCAACTTCTGGGAAGCTGTTTTAGCAAGGATGGCAATATGGGCTTTCCAAGTGAGCTCAGAAGAAAAGGAGACACCGAGAATACTGCGAGAAGATGAGGGGTTGATTTTTGCATTGTTGAAGTATTTGGTAATGTCCTATGAGAGTTCTTGGCGGGTGGATAAATGGAGAAATTGGGTTTTGGAAGCATTGAAAGCAACAAGATTTTCTCTGCCCCAAATGGAAATGGTTAATAGGTCACAAAATAAGTGTTCTATGACATCACCACATGAATTTTTGAGTGATTGCTTGCTGTTTTTTTGTTTTTTTTAAACTAGTCGAATAGTATAGTGTAAGGTAGAGTCATCAGAATATGGATGGATAGGACTGGAGGTACAGTTGAGAAGATCATTAATGAATATTAGAAAGAAAATTGAAGATAGAACAGAACCATGAGGAACACCGCAGTTGATAAGTTGAACGATGGCTGTCCACAACTGCAGCTATAGAACAGCCAGAGAGGAAATTAGAGAAAAAGGCACAGATAGAGGGATTGAAACTGAAGGAGGGTAATTTAGAAATTAAAGATTTGTGCCAAACTCTATCAAAGGCCTTCGATATGTCTAGCGCAATAGAAAAGAGTTCACTTAAGTCCCGAAAGGAGGATGACCAAGAGTTAGTAAGATAGGAAAGAATAACACAAGTAGAGCAACCCCTAAGGAATCCACACTGGCGATCTGAGAGTAGATTATGGGAAGAGAGATGCTTAAGAAATGTTTAAGTATAAATAGTTTAGAAAACTTTGGAGATGCAAGAAATTAGAGCAATTGCATGATACTTGGAGGGTTAAGAGCGGTCACTCTTCTTTGGGACAGGTTGAATGAGAGCAAGAAGGGAAGATGTTAGAGGAGAGACAGAGACAGAAGAATTTGCCTAGGCAGGGAGTCAGCACGGATGCACAGTTTTTGTGTACAACAGGAGGAACACCATCCGGACCGTACGCCTTCTTAGTATTTAAGCCAGAGAGGGTAGAAAGTACGTATTTAGAAGAGATTAGGATATTTGGCATGAGTAAGTGAGAGGGGGTGGAGAGCACCGGAATCATCCAAGGTGGAGCTAGCGAAAGTTTGGGCAAAGAGTTCAGCTTTGTCAGAGGAAAAAGTGACGGTAGTGCCGTCAGAGTGGAAAAGGGGAGGGAAAGACGAGGAAGAAAACTTGTTGGAGAGGTTTTCGGCTAGATGCCAGAAAGCTTGGAAAGAGCTAGAGTTGGATAGTTCAGTTCATTTATTATTGATGAAAGAGTGTTTGGCGGGTCGAAGAACAGATTTTGCTTGATTCTGGGCAGAAACATAGGAAAAATGAGATTCATTAGTTTGAAGGCGTCGGTACCATTTATTTATTTTTTATTTTTTTCTATATTCCAACTACTCCCTCTCGGGCATAGGCTTAGAGCCTGTACATTCCACTGCTCAACACGGTGAAGCCTGTGAGGTCTTGTTCCAGTCTGGGGAGTGAGACATGTGAAGAATCCATCATGGCTCGAAGCAGCTCCATCTCTGAAGCGGCTGGTTGCTTTGTTCAAGTGCTTCACCGTCTCACCCTCCAGACTCAGACCCTCACTCTCAGAACGCCACCTATTGAGCAGTGAACTCACTAGGCATTGTCCCCCTGTAACATATTTTGAATATGGGAATATTCATACAGTGTTATTTAATCAGGGAATGTTTCCTCCTTATTGCGGACAGCAGTAGAACAAGCGTGAGTAAACCAAAACTATTTTACATTAGTCTGACAGAAAAAAATTGGAATGTATGCATCCATGCCCGAGAGGATTGTTTCGGTAATGCGCTTAGCACTCTCTGAGGGTCCTCAGCCACAGAAGCAAAAATAATTCCATGAGAAATCAAAGAAGTACTGCCTGAGAGCCTCCCAGTCGGCAGCGCCAAAGTGCCACAAGCGCCGCCGGCTGGGAGGATTGAGTGGCCGTACTGGAGAGATAAGACTGGTGACAGAAATAAGTTTATAGTCGAAGGAGCCCAAAGGAGAGAAAAGACAGTATAAGAGGAAGGGTTAGAAGTTAGAAAAAAGTAAAGAATGTTGGGCCGATCTCCGAAGCGATCCGGAATACGGGTGCGTTGCTAAACCAACTGCTCTAGGTGATAATAGTATAGAAAAGATGTAGGCCTGTTCACCAGGTTGGTCAGTGGAATGACAGGAGAGCCATAGGTGGTGGTGAACGTTGAAATCGCCTAAGATGAAGATTTCTGAGAAAGGAAAGATCGATAGGGTGCGTTCCACTTTAGAGTTTAGATACTCAAAACATTTGGGAAAGTCAGTAGAGTTAGGCTTAATAAAATTTGCAAAATGCTTCGTCAGTTTATCAGAATTGTTCTTCTAAATATTGTAAAATAAATTTTGTTCACAATTGTGAGTACTGCTCCATTAATAGATAATAAAAACAGTATATGTAATCTCCTCCTCTGCCTTAGGATTATATTACCCTTCCTCATTGTCTTCCATTTTGTCCACTTCGCTTGTTTCGTTTTCCCTTTTTTGTGTCAACCATAGCAATTATTTCCCTCATTTCCATACCATCTATCCTCTCTAGAGTATTTTCTGTCCCCCTCTCCCGTTCATCATTTTCTATGTTTCATCTCAGTTCCTCTCATTTTTTCTTTCTCGATTTTCCCCGTCCCTTAATTCTTCCTGTATTCCTTCCCGTTCTCTCTCCACCTTCTCTCCCTCTACATCCCTCCCTCCCTCCCTCTCTCCCCCCGACAGAGGCAGGGGCGGCCGCTGAAGAAGACAAATGGAGTGGTGAGCAGACGAAAGAACAATTCAGGTTCCTTGAAAGGATTCGTATTGATTAATCTCTCCTCCGCCGGCCGTGTTTTCAATTGGCCTGATTGTCTAGCTTGAGATCATTCGTTTCCACCCAGCCTCCTTCTGACCTCTATACTTGATATACCATTGGAAGGAACACCAATGATCTTGGATATACTGGCTTATATATGTTATTATTATAAACACAGAAACACACATACTGTATAGGCCTACGTTTTTTTTTTTTTTTTTTTTTTTGTTTGAGAGACAATGAACGGAGGAAGGAAAACACAGACAAAACAAAAAAGGTCCATGTGCCTAAAGGCATCCTCCATCCATAAAATGTTTGTAACAACTGGATTTAAACTGTTGTAGATTGTAAGTTTGTGGAAAGCAACTTGAGGGAAGTGAATTCCAAAGAGTAGTAGTTCTGGGGATAAATGAATTTTGATAAGCAGAAGTTCTGCTTTGTGGAAGAGAAAGTGTAAATTCATGGGCGCTCTCAGCTGCCCTAGTTCTACGGGGAAAGATGTGGAGAGGCGGCACAATTGAAGCAAGTTCCTCAGAACAATTGCTGTGAAAATATCTGTAGAATAATGCAAGGGATGCCACGTTTCTTCTTCGTATGGATAATGTAATAATAATAATAATAATAATTAACGGTTTATTCACAAAAGCAGCCCGAAGGCTGAAAATATACAAGGAAGTTGATACATAGTTAAAATTAAAATTAAAATTGACACAAGAGCTAACAGGCTAATTTACAATGAAAAATATGTATATAATTTATTGATTGTTTAAGACCTTAATTATTGAAGGAATGGCGCTGTTCTTGTAGCGGTCAGTCCGTGGTGCTCTTACGGGGACAATACGGTTGAAGTGGCGAACAGCGCGTAGAGGAGGAGGGGCGTCGGGCGGTAGTAGGTGCCGGTGTCTGTGGTTGTTTAGTAGTTTGCTGGAGAACTGCTGAAGGTGTTGTTCGTAGAGGTTAGATATGGCGAGTACGTTAATTAGGTTACATGCATCTTGGTAAGTGGTGTAGTTGGCCCCTAACATTATTCTGAGTGCTCTCTTCTGAATTTTTTCTAATTTATTTCTTTGGGTTAAGTTGAGAGAGGATGACCAAACGGGTGAAGCATAGCAGAGTTTGGAAGGTTTGGAAAGTTTGTAGGAAGGTCCTGTGTGATTGCAGGGTTATTGATTAATCTAATAGCTTTATTTTGAATTTTGTCCAACTGCCTCAATGCAACCACTCCACTTCCACTCCACAGAGGTGAACAGCAATCCATCTGAGAACGCACATGACTTTTATATATTACGGCCAACTGCTCGTCAGTGAAGAATTCTCGAACTCTGTACAGGAGTCCCAGTTTTTTAGAGGCATTCTTAGCAATGCTTCTAACATAATGTGTCCAGCTCAGGTTAGTAGTTAATGTTAAACCGAGAATGTCAATACTAGGGGAAATGGGAAAAATTACATCATTAACAAATATTATGGAGTCAGTGAGATTCTGTCGGTTAGAAAATTGAATGTACTTGGTTTTCTGTGCATTAAAGGAAACTAGATTCTTTTGTCCCCATTCATTAATTCTAGAAAGGTCCTGGTTCAGTGAAATTGCAGTGTTTATTTTTGAATTTATTAGATCGGGTTGGGTGAAAGAATTGGTAAATGTGAAGGAACTGTGGAGTGTTGAGTCATCTGCGTAGGAATGTATTGGATTATGAGTGGTAGATATGAGATCATTGATAAGAATGAGGAACATAGTTGGGGCCAAAACTGATCCCTGGGGAACACCAGCATTTATTGAGTGAAATTGAGAATAAAGGCCATCTACCATTACACGTATTTTTCTGTTATGAAGATAAGAAGAAATTAGTGGAACTAATGATGCAAGGCCGTAGTGTGACATCTTCGACAATAAGGATTGATGCCAAACTCTATCAAATGCCTTTGATATATCCAGTGCTATTGTATGTGTTTCACCATGTTGGTCTGTAGCTTGGTTGATTGGATGTGTAAGAAGGCAAAGAATATCTGCAGTTGATCGACATCGTCTAAAACCATATTGCCTATCACTGATTAATTTATTATTCTCAAGATGCTTAATTATATGATTATTTAATATAATTTCAAAGACTTTACCAAGAGTGGAAGTTATAGCTATTGATCTGTAGTTTGATGGATCTGAAGAGGCACCTTTTTTAGGACTGGATGGATGTTTGCTTCTTTCCAGGATACTGGGAAGCATGAGGTATGAGTACACAGACGGAATAATTTTGCCAATACAGGAGCGAGCACCAAGGAGCAATTCTTAAGTACTATTGGAGGAATTTCATCTGGACCAGGAGCTTTATCTACCGAGAGATTCTGCAAAATAGTTTCGACACATCTGGTGTGGATCTTAAGTGAGGTTACACACACACACACATAATGTAGATATATGGCTGAATTTCCTTACTCAACACACACACACACACACACACACACACACACACACACACACACACACACACACACACACACACACACACACCAGACACGCACACACACACCAGACACACACACACACACACACACACACACACACACACACACACACACACACACACACACACACACACACACACACACACACACACACACACACACACACATATATATATATATACAAACAAACTCATATTACTAAGTAGACATTATATAATCAAATGTTTGAAGAATGAATTATACTTCATTTAATATGATAAAAATAGAAATTCTACCCCCCTGACCTTGATATCAGTAGTAAATAATGTGTATTAAATATAATTTATTTCCATGTGTATGAAGGAAACTAAATGCAAAGCTGCTTGTAACAAGTATCACTCTCCACCCCTCCCCCAAAGAAGGTGAAAGTGATAGAAAGTCAAATTCAAAGAACCTCAGAGTAAAAATGTCAGGACACACGGAGCTTAAAGCAGTTTAAGTCATAGGAAGAGAGAAAGGTAGATTGAGGGAGAGAATTCCCGAGTTTACTTGTTGAGTAGATGAAAGACTGCGAAAATTGGTTCACTCTTGGGCTAGAGAGTTTAACAAAATAGGGTTGGGAATGTGTTGAAATGCGGTGACACTCACTCTCCGTAAGGGAGGAGGTATAAGCTGAGAGAGTTCTAAAGAACACTGATTGTTTTAATACCGGTAAAAGAATGCGAGAGATGCAACACTGCGGCATGTAGCGAGAAATTGTAGGCAATTAAAAAGAGATGAGTTGATGAGACGTAATGCTTTTTACTGTACTCCTTCCAGAAGTGTGGTATGAGAGGAACCGCACCACACATGCGAACAATACTCGATACATGGGCGCACTGTGTCAAGGCCACTTGTGTAGAGGTGGCCTTGACTGTGTCCCTGTTCAAGGCAAGAAGCTGTGCAGGGATGAAGAACCCATGGAGATGGTGAGAGCACACCTAACTAACTTTTTGGGAGGCTGTTTTACCAAGAGACACCAAGCATATTGAGAGAAGATGAAGGGTTGATTTGTGTGTTGTTGAAGAGTAAGGGATGGTCGCGTGGAAGATTGTGACAGGTAGATAGATGGAGAAATTAGGTTTTGGAAGCATTGAAATTAGTAAGTTTTTCTCTGCTGTGGGTCTCGTCAAGTGAGTTTTGGAGTGATTGCATGGTGGGACGTTGTAGAAATTGGAGATACAGGCACAGATAGAGGATAAAAGCCGCTTTAGGATAGTTTGGAAATAAGTTATTTGTGCCAGATTCAATCAAGTATTGGTTACAAAATTAGTTATTTTTAATATTTCAGACAATATTCACCCATTAAAGGTGGAATATAAATAATCATGACATTTACATAATATCTGCCACAAAATCATCCAGGGGCATCATCACTCTTGTTTCCATATCTAGTTCCTGTTTCGATTTTTTTTTTTTTTTCTCAGAGAAGGCTACAATATATTTTCCATTGCTTGCAAATTCACGTGATAGAGAGCATGCACTCTGTATATGTGTAAATATACATATATTAAATATTGTATGTACGCTACGAAATGAACGTCAAGAATGTATATCGGCTAGAAAGAGTGAGAACAGTAGAGGGAAGGGGAGTGAATGGGAGGAACCACCATTGGCTTATTCATTAATCTTGCTGTATCCAGTATTTCCATTGATCCCGGTAACAAGGGGGCTCCGGGACTCCCATTATTTCTGTCGCAGAGTAGGGGTGGGGCCTTTGTTTTCTGTCCTGCTTCTCTCAGTTGTTCTGTGGCTGTGTCTATGGGGCGGGATCTGTTAGTGTGTTGTGGAGTTAGCCTTCCACATGTTGGTACGTCCTATGTCAAAATGGATCGGTCCATCTGAGTCCTAGTCACTGGTTGTTAAATTTACACATCGTTGGTTCATTTCTAGCTATTTCTCCCCAATATATACATTCCTTTATAATTATGTATAATTATACTTTCTATGTATGGATGGAGATGGCGCTAAAACAGGCTTGAAGTACAAATACATCATGATAATCAGTATACGTGGACTCCTGGGACGTTTATCAAAAGAAAGAAAGAAAGAGAGAGAGAGAGAGAGAGAGAGAGAGAGAGAGAGAGAGAGAGAGAGAGAGAGAGAGAGAGAAAGAGAGAAAGAGAGAAAGAGAGAAAGCGAGAAAGAGAGAGAGAGAGAGAGAGAGAGATCGGTAATTTTCTCATTATTTTGGTCATGTGATATTTGTGGCTACCCCTTTGTCATTGCACCTCACAAGCAATGTTATTATCAATGAGATAACTACTTTCCTTCATATACTCCCCAGAGTTTCATTGCCATTGTAGTTAGATCAAAGTGTTCCTTTATAGCATGTTATATATATAATCAATGTTGCTTTGACAATGTATGCAGCTTTAAAGTAACAAAGTGTTTTAATCTGTTTGTGCACTATGATATGCTAAATAATGATCCTCAAAACAAGTAGCAATGTGTAATGAAAACATGTACGGAGTACGTAGAACTTTTTGCTAGAATCATAAACTCTCTCTCTCTCTCTCTCTCTCTCTCTCTCTCTCTCTCTCTCTCTCTCTCTCTCTCTCTCTCTCTCTCTCTCTCTCTCTCTCTTCTCTCTCTCTCTCTCTCTCTCTCTCTCTCTCTCTCTCTCTCTCTCTCTCTCTCTCTCTCTCTCTCTCTCTCTCTCTCTCTCTCTCTCTCTCTCTCTCTCTCTCTCTCTCTCTCTCTCTCTCTCTCTCTCTCTCTCTCTCTCTCTCTCTCTCTCATACCCAAATCATGGAGGGAATGATGCATGGAAGGAATGGAAGCTAGAAAGATGAAGCATCTGAGCGCACTTCCGAACAAGGAAACTGATCATTTGTGGTCAGCCATAATGATACTATGTTTGTGTAGTCAATATATGGACCTTTATGTGAGAGGTTTATATTATTATGTATAAGGTAGGTAAATACTTATATTGGAGAAGGGAAGAAGAATTTAGCCAAATAACTGATATTGTAAATTAAAGAAAACAGTATTTACAAAATGAGAAAGGATAATAAGATACATTGGATATGTGATTAACCCCTTATTGGCGGCCAAGGCTGTTTATTTGACCGTACCGCACAGCGGGGGGGTTTTACCATAAATAGGGTTATTTCCGTGCTCATTTTCATGCCTAAATAAGACCCAGAGTGTAAAACAAGTATCTATCCCTGAAAGGGCGTAAACAGAGCTTTCCAATGACACCCAAACCATCCTTGTACGACCACTGGTTCTCTTGCAACGATCGTGCAACACGAGTGCAAAAACCCTGAAATAAGGTAATTTCCTTACATAATTCCCTGTGTAGCAAGTGAGAAAGGGGGGAGGAAAGTAGAATACAGTTCAGTATGTCCACGGTGGTCGTGGGGAGCGGTCATAAGGTTACTACGCTCGTCCCACCGCTCAGCTCTCTCTCTCAGCAACATTACGTGCTGAAAATGGCGCTCGACAGATGTCGTGCACCGCCACATAGTCCAAATTTATTTCACTCGACATATGTCGTGCGCCGCCAATAAGGGGTTAAAACATAAATAACATGGATGAAAGGGAAAAAGGAGATGGCAATATATTAGATTAAAGAAAAGCTAGTGATTATTATATTAAAACGTGTGGGGGAAAGAAATAATGCGGAGGGGAAATGGCAGATACGACAGACGGAAGGTTTGATTAATTGTTGGGATTGCATGGTATCGACTTTTTTCACCCACGCATTGTTGGGCCCACACTCGAGTTCTTACACTCACAATAATTTAAGAAATAAATTTAGTCAGCTAAGTCTATATGAAGTGTGATGACTGATGGAATGATATGAGTGAAAAAGTTTGAGTTGCCTTCCCCCCCCCCCCCCCTAATGTGTAATGAGTGGTATGTTGGAGGTTTTTAAGGTAATGAATATAACTAAATCTCAGTCAACTTTGCCTGAGTTGTCAATGTAACTTTAAAATACAAGCATATGTAATAATAAAGTGGCAAAAGGGATACCATGTGCGTTTTTTTCTTAGTTTACGTTAACCCCTCCAACCCCAGGGACGCACGTTATGCGTCGCCTATGTATGTAACCCACAGTACCAGGGACGCAACGGTTGCATCCGCCTTAATTACTCTTGTCCTATGGCACCTAGAGTTCAGATTTGTATGGAAACTGCTTGAGGATCCCACGGAACAATACCGATGGTTGGCAACCCCTCAAGTCCAGCCGCGTGCGTGTGGGCACACGCGGAAGTGGTTTTCCAGTATTTTGTCTACTCATCAACCCATGTTAATTAGACGTGCCACGGGCAAGCTTCTTTGAGTGACCACCAGATGGAGAATGGTCGCTTTGGAGACGAACCACTATATTTTTTTAGGGCAAAAAGAAATATACCAAGATTATGCGTTGTATACTATTAGCAGCCATTAGTATGATTTTTGAAACAGTTTTCGTGTGTTTAATTTGTAGCATATTCGCTCTTTGTAAATATAAAACTAGATTTCTCTGAATGTCTAACCCTTTGTACACATTATATTATCGCTTCAGTACCTCTATTCAGAGGTTTAGGAAGTAAATAATTCATCCAATGTAAGTTTCTTAGAAGTGTTTGACATTATATAGCGCTTAAACCTCACATAGAGTAGAATATTATAATAGTCCATAAAATAAGACGGGCTTTACCAAATATTTGTCTTGAGCGTCGACTTGCTCGGGCAAGTCGAGCTTATCAATTTTGCTGCCTGTACAGTACCAAATATCTCTATCCGTAAACAGGTCTCCTCGCCGTTCTAGGGTTTCGCCATTGCTTTACTCTTTATTACAATATCACGAAAAGCATGATTATATTTTCATATAAGTATGCTCTATTAATTGATGCAATGTATTATCATAATATGATAAGTTTTTACAAGAAATCAACAGAAGTTCTGGAAAATTAAGTAAGCTGTCGATATAGTCTTGGAAACGAAAATGACAGTGGGCTGCTCGCGCGTGTGAGTGTGAGGAGTGGGGGAGAGTGTGTATCGTACGTCGGCAGTGATGACTTTCCTGCTATCCGGGCGGCTTCACCTGCTTCGTCGGCGTTTCTGGCGATGTTGGTTGTGGAGAAAGTGTCAACACATGTGGCATCCCACACGAGGCACCGGCCATTCTTGTAAGGGAAAGTGGTCATCGCATCTGGCCGTTTTCCGTCTTCTCTATGAAGTCCATGTGGTTCGAGGATTGATGCACGGTTAGCACTCTCCAGGGCCCGTTTTATGACAACATTTAGTGCAGAGTGTCTTGGCAGGTGGCCTGCGTTGTAATTACATGACAAGGCATGGTGACCTTGAGCATCCATCCCCCCACCACACATGCAAGTGTGTGGGTGACAAACTGCCGCACCCACTCTGAGTGCGATGGCAACCCGGAGCGCTTCAGCATCCAAGTGAGTTCCAAGAGGTGGGATGGGGATGGCGTGTAACCATAAGCCACTCTCCAAACGGGCGGCTGCCTGAAGGCGTGCTTTTGCAACCTGGTCTGCATTGGTTAGGAGATTTTCTTGAGTTTTCTTCGCTGAGATGGTATCCCACGCTTTCTGCTTGCTCCTGGAGGTACCATGAGGCTCCTCCTCTGCTCCTATACTTTCCTTCCAGGTGTTAATCGCTACTGCTACGTCCCCATTAAGTGTCATTCTGGGTTGAGAAGAAAGGATGGACACTACAAGGTCATTGGTCGCGATGAGGGAAGAGATAAAGGCTGGGGAGGCAATATCCGAGGCTCTCAGTATGCCCAAGCCCCCGAGGCAGACAGGAAGCGTGGCTTGTGTCCAGGTCCGTTCTTTAAATTCCACGTTGGTGATGCTGGTCACTGCTTCTTAGATTATGCTGTCTAATTCTTGGAGGCCAACATTGTTCGTGTAAGTCATTGATGTGCGCAAGAGGTATTGGAGTTTTGGGATGGAGAAACAATTCTTGAGAAGGGCCAGAGCTGAGTGGGCATCGATGTGTATCAGGCGACTCATGAGACGTTGAAGCTCCTCCTTTTTAACTTGAAGTGCTGGTGGGATTGCTGCCAGAGTTAGTGGGGAACCTAATAGGGTTTGCTGGTGTTCCTGAAGGATCTTTACATCTGGCAATATGCCTTGAAACAGGGCCTGAGTCTCTTCTCTTTCTTCATGTGTGTGGTTGAGGAGGACAAGTTCACATTTGGTGTCATTTATCACTAGCCCAGCCTGGCCGAGGTCAGTTACGATGTTATTTAGGTCGGTTAGAACGTTCTCTACAGACCCACCCAAGGTTGCATCGTCCAGGTACCATACATTCAGTTCTGACCTTACTTTGTTAGCTGCTGCATCCACCCCTATTGAGAAAAGAGCAGGACCACCTGGATCTCCCTGCTGTAACCCGGTCGCTGATGGGATTACCGTCTCGTCGAAAATTAGGATTGAAGGTTTGGAATAAGCCTGCCAAAGTAGGGGGTACAGAGTGGGGATGTGTTCTTGAGCTGCACGGAGGAAGACATCCCTGCGAATGCTGTTGAATGCGTTTCGCATGTCAATCTTTAGAAGCACTCTTTTTCTTGCCTTGGTAGGTGCGGGTTGCGTGTACAGCAGCTTCACCCCCCCCTGGAGTTCCGAAACCTAGTTGAACTGGTCTTAAGTGTTGACCTAGGCCATTCGAGAGTGGCTTCAAACCCACCTTAGTGGCAAGGCGGCGGAAGTTGTTCCCTACTGCTATTGGGCACACACCGCCATCTTTTTTTGCCAGTGCACAGAGTGATGCCCCCAAAAATAGGGGTGTGGCACAGTCGGGTACTTCCCCTCTTAAAACCATATTGATGAATTTGGCGAGGGTTTCCAAGAGTGCCTCCCCAGCAGCTCCTGATCCCTGACCCAAGAGGCCTTTGAGGTGGGCGGGTCAGATACCATCTGGGCCCGCGGCTGAGCCTGCTGGGAATGACGTCACTGCGGCAACCACCTGCTCCTTCGTGACAACTAAAGGTTGGGGCATCTGGTCATTTGGGGCAGGGGGGAGGTTTAGGTCCCTAGGTGTAGGTGGGTGCTTTTCTTGTAGGGCTTCAACAACTTCGGTGCCTTGACCAGCAAAACCTTCTGAAGAAGACAACAGTCTGACGGCCCCTTTGATGTCACTATCCGCTAGCTTCGCCGCGACCCTCTTACGTAGCTGTTCAGCCTCTTCCTCTTCCTTGTCCTGTTGCTTCTGGGCCCTGTTTGGTTGCTGTTCGGGGGGTTCCACCAGTTTGTTTCCATCCATATACTGTGCTACTTGACGTTTCACTCTGGTGGCTAGTGAAACTTGAAGATGGTCTTGTATGTTGGTTCTGGGTGGTTTTCGGAGGGCCCCATAGGAGAAACCCAGGAGCCGTGCCCATGCGAGGGGTGTCTTGAGCTGTAGGGTCTGCTTTATGATGGTTGTAAGGGCCTCCGCCACTTGGATTCTGGCTCCTTTAGGTACCCGGGCAAGGACCTGGATCCACGCTTTCCATTTGGTCACAAGTTGGGTCAAGTCGGCGACCGGTGTTGCCGGTGTTGCCCTGGTTGGCTCTGCAGTAGGCCCTGGGCATGCGAGACATTCCAATTTGGTGATGACTTATGGGGACTCCAGCCATATCCTCATATAAATACGCATCCATACGTTTATTGAGTTTTAACTATAGTTAAACTTACTGACAGTAGCTTATTCCACTGTAAACAATTCTACTATAACGTGTGTATTAGATATACTATTTCTATAAGGATTTGGTGCTTATCAAGTTAACATTCATACTTTGCAAGCAATTTGTGGATTCTCATATATATTTTTTTTTCGCCATGTGTAATGATTATAGGGATATAGTTGATACATATATTAATTGTGTGTGCATAAATATATATATTACTACCAAAAAAACACCATTTGTGAATGTAGTGTCTTTTAAATAAAGCTGGATATATTGTTGAGTTGCCTAGTTTATTACCGCTTGTCCTATGCCCTGTGGCTATACGACAATTTTACGACTGGTGGTCACTACAAGAAGCTCTTCCGTAGAGTTTCTAATTGTGACTTTCCCCCGCCCCCCAGGACCCCCAAATGACCTAGGTGAGCGGTTTTGTTTTTCATTCATTACTATCCCATCCTGTGTGTTTTCAGGAAAACAAAATTGACAAGTGACTGGGCCTGGAGTGTACTTTTTATTAAATCACTTGGGGTCCAGGGGGTTAAGATCATCGATTGGTGGAAGGATATATCAGTGTAGCGATACTTAACTAGCCTATGAAAAACGTCATGTAGCATTTGCTAGGTTCTTCCCAACTAATGGTGGATACAAGGTTGCTTGTAGGATTGAAGTAGAAACAAATAAACTGCTACAGCAAGAAGCCATTGACCTATACAAGGCCAATGGTATTAAGATAGTAATTCCCCCAGAAGTTCGAGCAAAAGAACGATCTTCACAAAATAAATTAACGAACACATCGGTAGCCATAATAAGGAGGAGTTAAAGGAGGCAACAGACAACAAATATGAATGGCTGAAGACATAAAAGGTAATTAACCCCTCGAGTACCAGCGATGCAAGTTATGCGTCGGCAATGTATGTAACGCAGCTACGCTAAACCCCAGCGCCGCATAGTGTGCGTCGCGGTTAAATACTCCGGTCCTATAGCACCTAGAGGGCTCAGATTTGTATGGGAACTGCATAAGAATCCCACGCAACAATACCGATGGTTGAAAACCCTCAAAGTCCAGCCGCACGCGCGTGAGCTCGCAAAATCCTGTCTTTGCATGTTTTTACCTACCCATTTTCCCATGTTAATAACGACTTTCGGGCGCCCTGTAGGACCCTTAATGACCTAGGGGATCGTTTTTTTTTTTTTTTTCCTTCATTTCTAACCCATTCCATTTCTGGAAAACATTTTTTTTGACAACCTGCCAGTGTACATTTATATTATATTGCCTGGTGCTCAGTGGGTTAAAGTAAAAGAGTATACTCCCCCCCCCCCCCCTCAAAATCAGATTAAAGGACACTGGCATTACTGACAAAGTACTGGTGAATACCTTTCAGCCTTCAGCATGAGAATAATACCCTCACAGTGCCAGCGTGAGATCTTTGCCAATCTTTCCACGTGTTTCCGATACCTGGCAGTATAAGACCCCCAAACCAAAGATTGTCAAGAATCAGAAATATTCTGTTCAGAATGCGGGGATAAAGGACACAAATGGGACAACTGTATAAATATGAACACAGCTTGGATTAACTGTATAAAGCAAGGAAGACCAAACGTTAATAACAGAGCGTTAGCAATGATGTATCCTATAATAAATAATTTTTGTTTAATTAAAAACAAAAGAAAAAGCACAAAATTAACTGATAAAAGACAATCAAACTTCTGCAACCATAGTAAAAGCAGCTACACAAAAGGCGGCACCAATACCTGGACCTAACACTAACATCCAAGTGAGTGATATCAAGCATGCTAATGTCCTATTATGCATCATGCATGCGCATGTGATAAACATTAGCAATCCTGGTTGCTACAGAAGGGATGTTACTGAATAAGATGTTAAAAATAATGGCATACCAGAAATGCGGTTCCCAGAAAATCCTGGGTGAGAGCTGGTCCTATCCAGAGTGAGTTTTGGCATCCTCTACCTTAGCCGTTTCTGTCTGTCGCTTTTACGGTGCTACTTTTCCTTCTAGGCGCTGACAAGATCGCATGATTGGGTGGCACTGCAAGGTGGGCTGTGGAAGGTGGGGGCATTAGTCTGTGGGTGCAAGCCCGTAGGCTGATGAACGCCTCCCCCACTGCCCTCTGAGAGACAGATCTCATCTCACCCTGGTCCTTTCGGGTGCCCGAGCATCTGGAGCAGCTTCGGTCTACCGCACTCGGGACTCTTCGGCCAGAGAGGCTGGAGAACTACAATAACAACACTTGAACATACAATGGAAATCACATCAGAACAAACTAATGAAGTCACCAATGAAGGCATACATGATCCCTAGATCCAAGCACAACAGACATCAGAACTCTAGCAAGAAGACATGCAAGAAACATTAACAAAATACCATAATACAAACATCTATCTATCTATCTATCTATCTATATGCTCAGGCCCAATCCCCATTTTGGGGGTATCCGTCTCAAGACAGAGCAAGAGCAGGGAAAACACAAAAACAACATAAAACAAAAAATAAATACAGATAAAAAACACAAACTCACACACATCCAGGTCACCCAGGAGAAGACCCAGAGACCAGGGTTACCAAGGTCGCTCCAGCACTCCCCCGGCCCCTGACCACCCGGAGAGGTTCCGATCTCGGCAGGCAGACATGCAGCGGAGCCAAAGCCACAAGCCCTCCCACCACACTTCCAGGCACACCCTTCATATTAATCGTCCCCCCGGGCCGGCGCCTGATGGACTATTATCTAGTCGAACTTGCGCCTGACCCCTTACTCCAACAAATCATACAAATCATACAAACATCTGACCTAGGCAAATCTGAAGACAACAATAAACATTAACAAAACACCATAATACAAACATCTGACCTAGGCAAATCTGAAGACAACCAGAAACATTAACAAAACACCATAATACAAACATCTGACCTAGGCAAATCTGAAGACAACCAGAAACACCCATTATTTAAACAATCATAAGTACGAGACCTAGAAGATAATCTGTAGGAAGAGAGACAGCAACCAGAAGAGACTAACTACGACGAGTAACAGGAACAATCAATAAAGAAACCAGCAATTGATCAAATTCAACTGAACGAACATAGGAAGCCCCAAAACAGTAGACCTTAAATTATATATTGGTCAAAACTTAAAACTACCAGGAACAATCAGCCACAACGATATAGTTACAGGAATAAATCAAGGTACTATAAAATGGGTGTACACAAATTAATCCTACGATAAGAGCTTGTCCAAGCCCTACTGAATGCAAATCAAAATAGCCTACAACAACGTTACCACTAAGCTAGATGACTCAATATTCAGAAAAATAAATAAATGGCCTGGAGGCCAGAAACTCACCTGCCTATCATGCTAAGCCTATTAGCAAAGTATGAATACAAAACTTAAAACAATTCAACATACAGTAATGTAAGACATTGGAACTCAAAGTGCAGCTGCTCAATGCATATGCAGAAATATATCATGATGTTATACGACTGAATTGTCATGAAATATGATATTGAAAACAAAAATATATATAGTATAGTATATATATAGTATACCAATCAAATACAAGTAATGAAGTAAAAAATGGCACGGCAAATGCGGTAAGGAAACACTATCTATCTATCTATCGCCTGACGCCGTGATCCCCGAGGGGGTGGCCACGAACGAACCGCCCCCATGCACTTCTGTCCCAAGTCAGTCGACGCCCCTCCCCCCAACCAGCACCGCCTTCGTTCATATACTTCCTCACTCCATCCTTCCACCTCTCTTTCGGTCTACCTCTCCCTCTCTGTCCCTCCACCTCGCTCTCGTACACCCTCTTAGTCATTCTATCGCTTTCCATACGTTCCATATGGCCGAACCATCTCAAGTTGTTCCTTTTCACACTTTCCAGCACATCTACCTCCACACCACACCTCCTTCTTACTTCCTCATTAGTCTGTCTATCCCTCCATGTAACTCTGCGCGCACTTCTTAAGTAATTCATTTCCACTGCTCTCACTCTTGGTCTGAGTCTCTCAACCAACGTCCATGCTTCGCTTCCGTAAGTCAGTGTCGGGATTACCACACTGTCATGCAAGGACTTCTTCACTTCCATACTGACCACCCTATTTCTTGTTACTGCTTTCAGCATTCCTACAACCCTCTTCCCCTGTTGTACCCTCTCCCGCACTTCTTCATCCAAAGTCCCATCTTTACTCAACACACTGCCCAGATACTTAAAATAGTTGACGATCTCCATAGCCTGACCATTCAGCTTCACCTCACACTCTGTAACTTCACCCCTTTCGAAGACCATAACCTTGCTCTTCCCCGCATTTACCTTCAAATTCCGTTTTTTGCACACTGTTCCAAACTCATTTACCAGACCCTGCAACTCCCATTCATTATCACTCATCAGAACTGTATCATCCGCAAACAGCAGTATAGGTAGCTTCCACTCAATTCCCTCCCTTTTCAGCGATACACCAACATCCACTGCTCTTGATAGTATTTCTTTCACGACTCCATCCATATATACAGTAAACAACCACGGGGACATCACACACCCCTGTTTCAAACCAACATTCAGGTCAAAGAAACACCCAAAGCGTAAAATAATAAATAACTTCAACAGTGACTGTCTTGCAGTAAAGTTAAGTACAAGTACAACAGGAGATATCATTGTAACTATCTACTGTGTATCTTCCACCTAGAATACCTTATTTACCTTAGCTAGACATAATTAACCTCATGAACTATAACCAACCAACATATATAATTGGAGACTACAAAACAAAGTACAGATTATGAGTAATACAGATACAAATACAGTAGGCAGATCACTTAACACCTTAACAAAGAGCGGGTATACTAACACATCGATGTCCTAATTTCTATACCTTCATGGGTCATAGCTCAACTAATAACCCTGACCAAATGTTTCCCAATAACAAAACACTCTATAATTACCATATACCCTGTAGAGCAGTGTCCAATTACGGTCAGCGATCACCAGCCCAATTCAGATACCTATAAAGGAAAGATTTGTAATGAGTAAGGCTGACTGGGATAAATATGGTGTAGAACTACAGTAAGTAGCCACCCAATTCCTAACTTACAGAACTAATCGATCGTTGCTATATAATAGGAAATTAATCAAGTAACTAATGCAATTCAAACTGCTGCTAGGAATATGTCCAAATCCAAGTAAAAGATCCTTACCGCATAAGAAAATAGCGACAAAATGAGACTTGTGCAAATAATATTCGCTAATCTGCAAAAATGCATAAAATGTTACAGAACTGACAAAACAATGTTAGATAAAATATAAATTTGACAACATAATATATATAAAGAATCAAATCGCAATGTAATTTAGAGAAACATGACTGAAATATTAAGAGCAAGATAAAATAAAGTAAGACAAATTAAGGATCGAAATGGGATGGAACTGGATAGGGACGTAAACATAGAAGCGGCATTCAGAAGGAAGTGGATAAATATAATTACAATAAGTGAGGAAGATAATTAGGAATTTGACATTGAACATGAATAAATGTTCAAGGTAATCAAGTAATATTAGTATTCCGAGATATATCGAAAGCCTTCGACAAGGTGTGGCAGAGAGGTCTAAATAATAACTCTTGCAATTAGATCTACATTCAAATATAGAAAGAAATATTATGCACATGCCTCGATGATGGATATACTAAAATAGATATAAAAGAGGTAGTAGGTCCATTTGTGTTTATTACAAAGTGAGTCCCACAGTGTGGCTGTTTATCACCTACCCTATAATTATTCACTGTACACATCAGATCTACTATAACCAACGACTACTAATGAATATGTCTTATTCACGGATCACCTAACAAATAAAATCAATACTAATAAGGCTATATCAAGCAATATAGCAATCAGGAGTGTAAGAAGAGCAATTGAATATATTAACACCTTCGAAAAAAAAAAAAGGAAAATTTAAACTAATTTGATTCCTCTAACACAGAAAGTAAATCATCCATTAGTAGTTGACAACAATGCTATTAACTACTCGAAGGAAGGTATGATACTATACTTAAAAATTGCTTATAGTAGATATCAAAATTTCATAAATAAAAAAAAGGAAGATCTCATGAAATGCTAAATGAAATATCCAACTTTAAAGACACAAAGGAAAACTATATATGACACTAATTAGATCAATTCTGACATACCATGCAGAACCTCTAAGCATAATAAGACCTAATGTAATGAACAAACTAAAAGCCTGCCAAAATATATAATTAAAGTTCATTCATAATGTAAAGGTCCACGAAATAATAAATAATGAAGAGTTGTACAACTGCTCAAGCATTAAATGAATAAATGTTGTTTTTACACAAACAAGGGAAAGCAATTGGCGCAAGGTGGATACATCTAATGGTAATAGTCAAACTAAGTATCTTCTCCCCAATTTAGACCTAATTAGAATTGAACCATATATTTTTCCAGAGCAGCCGTGATGATGCACTCAATAATAACGCTCTTCTCTACCAATTTCCAGAGCAGCCGTGATGATGCACTCAATAATAACGCTCTTCTCTACCAATTTAAATTGTAGCAAGATTATCAGCCAACTGTAATGGTCACAAGTAAGACTATCAGTAAAAATTAAACTGAATCTTCAATCACCTACTCCCTGTTGATGCCTAAAGGTTGGGCTACATCGGCACCTCATCAAGTCCTGGTTGAGAGTAAAATCAGTTAGTAGCTAACGTGTATTTGTGAGATATTAATCTCACTATCTATTGTCACACGCCATGATCACTGAAGAGGCCGACACGAATAAATCGCTCACAAGGCCTCTGTCCCCTGTCAGCCGACGCCCCTCCTCTCAAGCAACACCGCTTTCTTTCATATACCTCTCAACTCCATCCTTTCACCTCACTCTCGGTTAGCCTCTTCCTCTCTGTTCCTCCACCCCCCTCTCGTACACTCTCTAATTCATTCTCTCACTTCCTATAAGTTCCACATGGCCGAACCACCTCAAGGTGATCCTTTTCACACTTTCCAGCACATCTACATCACGACGATCTCTCAATTCTTAATTTGTCTGTCTATCCCTCCGTGTAACTCCCCATGTACTTCTCTAGTACTCATTTCCATCCATCTCACTCTTGATTTTTGCCTCTTCAACAACATCCATGCTTCACTTCCGTAGGTAAATGTCGGAATTACCACACTATCATGCAATGTCTTTTTTTACTTCCATGCTAACCATCCTAGTAGGATGTAGTTCCCGGGTGTACCGCCAGCCTTGTTTACACTACGCGAAGCGGCGTCGGATCGGACGCTTGCAGTCTTGTTCCCGTCTATTTTGACTGCCTTTGGATACAATAGTGTGTTGAGGAGGGGCTTTGCCCCCCCTCATCCCCTTCCCCCCATGACATATTGTCATCATCATATATATTGCCAGCAGGGGGCAAATAACCGAAAAAATCGCCGTCAAAATATACGCGAAGTTAACCACGGCGATCGCCCTATGTAAACATGACGACCGTATGCCCGGAATCTACATCCATCCCCCACCCTATTCCATGTCACTGCTTTCAGTGTTCCTACAACCCTCTTCCCCTGTTGCACCCTCTCCGGCACTTCATCCTCCATACTCCCATCTATACTCATCACACTGTCCAAATACTTAATGAGCGGACATTCTCCATAATCTGACCATTCAACCTCACCTCACACTCTATGACTGCACCCCTTACAAAGACCGTAACCTTTCTCTTCCCCGCATTTACCTTCAGGTTCCTTTTCTCACACGCGGTTCCAAACCTATTTATCAGACCCAGCAACTCCTACTCATTATCACTCATCAGAACTGTATCGTCAGCAAACAGCAGTAAAGGCAACTTCCACTCATTTCCTTCCTTTATCAGGGGTACACCAACATCCACTGCTCTTCCATGAATTTCTTTCAAGACTCCATCCATACAAAAACTGAACAACCATAGGGACATCACACGCCTTTGCTTTACCCAACATTCAGAACAAAGAACTTGCTCTGTTCCTTCGCCAAACGCACTGCCGCCTTTGCACCCTCATAAATGCTCTTCACCACTTTCAGCAATTTACCAGCTACTCCGTATATTCTCAATAATTTCCACAGACCTTCTCTGTCAACTCTGTAATAGGCTTTCTCCAAGTCCATAAAGGCAGCATATAGCTTGTGTCCCTTCTGATAATTCTCAACACATTTCAAGGAGAAAAATCTCGTCTATACACCATCTTCCCTTGCTAATCCCGCCCTGTATTGCACCTACCCATTTCTCTGTTCTCACCATTCTCTAAATCACTACCCTACTGCACATCTTCCCCACTATGCTTAGGAGACATATCCCCCTGTGATTGCCACACACTTCTCTCTCCCCCCTTCATCCTTATACAAGGAAACTATTATGCCTGTCTTTGCAGTCTCCAGGTGCACTTCCCTTCTCCCATACTAGTCTACACATTGTCCATACCTATTCAATCACTATCTTACCACCATACCTCAGCTCTCCCCACACACTCCATATATTTCTGATGCTTTCTCCATCTTCACCCTATTCAAGGCCTCATACACTTCTGACGCTCGGACATATTTATGGAAATAATTTCTTAAAACTTTTGTTAATTAGCATTTGCCCAGGTAATACAATATATAGCAATGCACTATGGTATATGACAAACCTATAAGGCACACTAACATCGATGGGCGCGATTTAGAGCCACCGCTAGAATTAAACCGAACGCTGAAAGCAGTAACAATAAATAGGGTGGTCAGCATGGAAATAAAGAACTCCTTGCATGATAGTGTGGTAATCCCGACATTGGCATACAGGAATGAAGCATGGACGTTGTTGGAGAGACACAAACCAAGAGTGAGAGGGGTGGAAATGAGTTACTTGAAAAGTGCATGCAGAGTTACATGAATGGATAGACAGACGGATGAGGAAGTACGAGAGCAGTGTGGTGTGGATGTAGATGTGCTGGAAAGTGTGAAAAGGAACACCTTGAGATGGTTCGGCCAAGTGGAACATATGGGAAACGAGAGAATGACTAAGAGAGTGTACGAGAGTGGGGTAGAAGGACAAAGTGGGAGATGTAAACCAAGAGAGATGTGGAAGGATGGAGTTAAGAAGTATATGCGTGAAAACAGCGCTGGATGGGAGAATGGGCATCTACTGACTGGGGACAGAGGTGCATGGGGATATTCGTTCGTGGCCACCCCTTAGGGGATCACGGCGTCCGGCAATAGATAAATAAATAGCATAAACAAACACAATTTCGTCGACTCTTCTCGTTAAGGGTTGTGTTGGCGGGCGTATGTTAGGTTTGTTTACATTGTTCTTGGTTATGTTCCCGTCTAATTTGACTGTTCTTTTCCGAAATTATCCCACGGCCAGCTATTATTTTCCCCTGGCAATATAGCCTATATGATGATGACAATAAGTCATTGGGGGTGAGGCCCTCAACCTACTATTGTATCCCACAGCCGTTATGGGTAAGCTAATGCAAATCCTCCATTTACTGAATAATAAACAACTCTAAAACACTATATTTCTTGAAAACACACAAAAACAGAATCTGGCAAAATTAATCTTAAGTCCATATTTCTAAATATACAGTATATACAGAATATATTGCACAAGACGGCGCACCTATGCATGGTTATTAATCTATGTACGCCAATGTGCTTGCGTGAGCACAAGCATATTCGTGCGACACCAGACTCAGGAGAATGGAGTTTAGTCCCCAGCAGAGAGGGGCATGTGAAGTACAAGAGATATAACAAAATATTCAAATCATAATGTTTAACCCCTGAGGCCTCGTTTATACATAGGTCTTTGCGCCCGTCGGGGTGCATGTGGACCAGTTATTCGGTTCAAATGGTATTCAATATTTGCTATTTCGTGCACTGACGATGATAGTTGGTTGAAGTCAAACTTTCTTAAGATAGGCAAGTATAAGAGAGAATAAGACATACTGGTACGAGGGAGAAACTAAGAAAGATGACGAAAAGAGGGTGTGAGGAATCAAATAGAGGTGAAACAATGGAAAGAGAACATAGATTATGTGAGGAAGGGAGAACAATGGGACTGGTACCAAGGGGAACAAAACAGTGGGGACACAAAAAGAGATAATGAGGCAAGCAAGAAAAGGGGGAGGCTCACGAAAGAGAAAAGGGAGGTGGTAAAAACAGTTCGGGAGAAGGAATGACAAAACGACAAGAAAAATAGAAAGGCACGATCATAAGAAGAAAAGAGGGAGGCACATAAAAGAGTAAAGGAAGGCGACTAGAGTGAGAAAGGAAGGAAAGCAAGGGGAACAAAAGAGGAGGGAGGTGAAGATACGCGAAAAGATGGGACGTAAAAGAAAGGAGAATATAGCGAAGGCAAGTGTTAAAATATCCACCATGGTAGCCCTAAACGTCCTTCGTCTTGCTAAATGTCACATCAAATAAACATTGGGCCTGAAATTGATAAAGTATAGCTGTGACCGCTTCGAAGCAATCACTCAGTACGAACCAGAAGAGATCAGGCTCGTTGGGGATTCCATCCTACGAGGACAGGTCGAAGAGTTCTGCGACAGAGTCCCAAATCGACGAAAAAGATTTTGCATCCCAGGAGCTGGACTGGACGACATTGTGGAAGCCTTCGAAGATACCACAAAGGATGCAAATGAAAATACCCTTTTTGTCATCCATGCTGGTTCAAATGACGTCATGCGCACCAGATCCGAAGAGTTGATGGAGAAATATCGCAAGATGATCCAGCACTACAAAAACAAGTCAAGGAATTTCATCATCTCAGGCATTCTCCCTAAGATCGACACACCTGACAAATTCTACGACAAGGCCTTCAGCACAAATAGCCGACTAAATTATTTGTGTCTGAGGGAAGAAGTTGAATTCATCAACCTCTGGGACAACTTCTACAACCAGCCTACTCTGTTCCGCAAGGATGGCACTCATCTAAACTCTGTGGGTTCAGCACGCATGGGTCGTCTCCTACACGAAGCAGTCCGCAGCCATGGATCAAAAAACGCCATCCGAGAAGAAGCAGCAGTGACATAAATCATCCAACGCCAAGCAAAAAACAGAGGCAACCGAGGACCACCAGCTATACGGACCGAAGACAGCGAGGACCGAGGACAGCCATGAACATAAATGTAGATCCGACAAGAACCAAAAATATTATTAAAGAGCGTTCCGTGAGTTCTAAAATAACAAATTTAAAGGTTTTCTATGCAAACGCTCGTAGCATACGCAATAAATTTTCAGATTTAGAGGAGCTAGTGTTTACAGAAAATTATGATGTGATTGGCATAACAGAATCTTGGCTCAATACAGAAGATAGAGACTTTTTAGCAGAGTATTCACTTCCCGGTTATGTAATGTTTGAGAAAAGCCGAATAAATCGAAATGGAGGTGGCGTTTTACTTTATATCAAAGAAAGTCTTAACCCTACCCTCTTGTCAAAACCTCAAATTGTGAACGTCGACACATCTTTTGTGCTAATAAAGAATAATAAAGGTACAAAAATAATACTTGCGTTAATATAGACCTCCAGCTCAATCAGTGCAAACTGACCGAGAAATTTACGAACAAATTGCGGATGTAAGTAACTCACAAGATACCGTAATTTTTGGCGACTTTAATTTACCTGTGACCAAGTGGGGCGATACTCTTACTTCACACTCCGGACATGACTTGTATACTAACTTGCAAGAGAGTTCGCTTTATCAATGTGTTCGAACGCCGACCCGTGGTAATAACGTTCTAGACATAGTACTTGCAACAAAAGAAGAACTGATAGAGAATTTGAATGTTGGTGATGAATTCAGTAACAGCGACCATCGTACGATAACTTTCACTTTAAAGTTTACTAGTAACGAACCAAATAGTAGCATCGAAAAAGTCCCTAATTTCAAGAAAGCAAACTTCCATAAACTTAGAGCTATGTTTAAAGAAACTGACTGGAGCTTTTTAATTAACAATAACGACATAAATACATCTTGGAAGTTATTCGAAACCACTTACCTAAAAGCAGTGCAAGACTGTATGCCATCGAAAATACGGCGTCCAGGCCATAATAATAAGCCCAAATGGTGGAATTGGAATAAAGATATTTCAAACTGCCTGCTTGCTAAAAAAATGTGCTAATGATAGATTAAAATCCTCACAAAATGACGAAGAACGGGTGAAATATGTGAGCTACGACGCAAAGCCAAAAAGTTAATTAAGCAAAGTAAAAAGACCTTAGAGTTACATATTGCGAATCAAAGTAAAACAAACCCGAAAGAATTCTATAGTTATATCAGAAAGAAAAAAGTAGTTACTTCAACTGTTGGACCGTTAGTCGATGAAAATGGAGAATACACCAAAGACGAAGTACAAATGAGTAATGCCCTCAATACCTTCTTTGCATCAGTTTTTACAACAGAAGACCTCAGTAATATCCCTACACCATCGCCAATTCAGATTGATAATTCAGATGTTCTAAGCAATATCACTGTTACTGAGAGAGAAGTATTGAATTATTTAGATAAACTCAAGGTAAATAAAACGCCTGGACCTGATACAATCTCGCCTAGAGTTCTAAAGGAAGCTAAGGATGAGCTCTCCAAACCACTGACATTACTATTCAATAAATCCTTGCAGTCTGGAACTATGCCTGATCAGTGGAAGCTAGCCAACGTAACACCGATATTCAAAAAAGGCAGCAAATCCCTACCCAGTAACTATCGTCCAATTAGCTTAACCTCAGTTGTATGTAAAATGCTAGAAACGGTCATAAGAGACAGACTCGTAAATCACTTAGAGGAAAATAATATACTTAAAGATACTCAACACGGCTTTCGTAAAAAAACGTTTCTGTTTAACAAACCTCTTAGACTTCTTCCACGATATCCTCAACCTCTACGATGAGAGTAAAGCTGTAGATATTATATACCTTGATTTTCAAAAGGCCTTTGACAAAGTTCCCCACAAACGTTTACTGCTAAAACTAAAAGCGCATGGAATACAAGACGGTGTGTTGAAATGGATAGAAAATTGGCTCAGCAACAGAAAGCAAAGAGTAGTCATAAACGGCAAGGCATCTAAATGGACCAATGTAAGTAGCGGGGTACCCCAGGGATCGGTACTAGGACCAATTCTCTTTCTAATTTACATCAACGACATAGATGAGGGTCTCACCTGTACAATCTCAAAATTTGCTGACGATACAAAAATTGCAAATAGCGTACTCTCAAAAGAACAAGTTGACGATATGCAACACAATCTAGATAAATTGTCATGTTGGGCCCAAATTTGGCAAATGAGTTTCAATGCGGATAAATGTAAAGTACTACATATCGGATACCTAAATGAGAAAGCAAACTATTCGATGAATGGCACTCAACTTAAAAATGTAAACAGAGAAATCGATCTGGGAGTAACAATATCGAGTAACCTAAAACCGAGTCAACAATGTTCAGAAGTTGTTAAGAAGGCAAACAAAATAATTGGCTTTGTAAATTGATACGGTGTGACAGTCACGAGTTTTAGAATGTGTTTTTTTTTGTTTTTGCATTTTTTCTTTGATATACAGTGTTGTTTTACCTAACTAAGAAACCTAACCTAACCTAACCTAACCTAACCTAACCTAACCTAAAAGTAATACGTGGATAGAATCTAACCTAAAATGTACGCAATTACCAAAGCAGCACTGGATCGCGCAACTGTAAGGTCCCCCGAGTAAGGTAGGAGGGAAAAAAAAATCTATAAAGCAGAAATCTCGTAAAACAGGACTTGTCATTATGCAGACAAGACTCTGTGTTTTACCCTATATCTCTCTTATAATACATTTGCGACGGGAACGACATATATAGGACTGAAGACTATTATATAACATACCTATAGGCTACACAAACATCGATGGGGCTTGTAACTGTCAAACCGTAAAATCTTACCATTGGCTTTATAGGCAGGTCATTTGAGCATAAATCCAAAGAAGTTATCCTAACCCTTTACAATTCCTTAGTCCGCCCTCTTCTGGAATACTGCGTTCAATTCTGGTGCCCTTATTACCAAAAAGATATAAACAAGCTAGAACGAGTTCAACGTAGAGTTACCAAAATTATACCTAGCCTAAAGAACAAACCATACGAAGAGCGTCTTAGAGAATTAAATCTATTTCCTTTAACCCAGCGCAGATTAAGAGGTGACTTAATTCAAGTGTTCAAAATCATCAAAGGCATCGACAATATGAACTGTAGTAAGTACTTCACTATCGACCAATCTAATTACACGCGGGGAAACGGTTGCAAAATTATTGGTAAATCTTTTAAACTCGCACGAATCTAAGAATTTCTTCTTCAATCGAGTTGTCAACTTGTGGAATGGGCTTCCTCGAAACGTTATAGACTGCATCACCGTTGATTCATTTAAACTCCGCCTAGACAAATATCTCGCATCAAACCCGCGACTGACTGCGTTTGTAAATGAATAACTTTATTTTATCCCCCCCTCAGTTACTAACCCATCTGTCCTCTACTAACTTCCTAATCCTGCCACGGACATTAGTTCCAGGGCAGTAATTCCCTTTCCAATGTTCCCTTACCCACTCTAAACCACTGTTTGGACACTTGATCCTCAGTGTTTTGGAGGACAAGGAACCTAGAAGGGTCACTAGATCTGTTGTTGTTTGATTTCCTTTGTACTACTTTGTACTCACTAGTTCGAATTAGTTACCCATTCCCTGGTAGGCTAAGCACCCACCTATAACAAGGTAAACAATATGGACTAATATTTCACATAGAAAAATGACCACTGTAATTAATAAATTAATAAGTCAACACTATATAATTATGATCGCATTTTAGCAATGTTCGAAATATATTGCGGTAAACTTACTGAGGGGTTTTAAATTGTTGATCCTCGGAACGCCTAACCATAAAGAATGCCGATACCTAATGGCCATTGGTAATAATAGAATATTTATCCGGGTATAACGAACCGTTGATAATATCAACGGTTAGATGGTTGTATTAGATTATGGTGTAGCCGACACTAAAACTTCGTCGTACTGGTCACGTATTGACAACAATTGTAGTATGAAATAATCCTATGTTTGCTCGTTGTCACGTTTCTTTTCGTCTATTAGATTAATGTCACTTTAACAGAGATGTGAACTGGACTGAAGTATTATTTAGACTGCCTTAATCCCACGGAGGATAGAATATACGGAGTGTCAACTCCACACTATAATAATATTGCGAAAGCGTTACATGCACGCCATCTATTGGCCAAGCTAGTTAATAAGATAATGGGAATACAATAGGTTTTAAAGAAAATGTATGCAGTGTAATAATCAAATTGATTAATTTAACTCCAAACACCTCCCAATGAAATTAATGACTATGATAAAATGATGTATCAGCTGCACTACCCTTTAGGACGCAGTGTTATTCACTAATTTTTTCAAGAGAGCCAAAAGTTCACGACATATTCAGAGTGAGAGCCGCATAAGCCATAAGGCAAATAAGCCACAAGGATAAGCAGAACAAAAATATATAGGAACTAAATTACATATTTGTGTGAGTTTCCATAGCCACATATTTATAGAACAAGACTAGTAACAATTATTATATTGAAATTCTTTCGTAACAAAATTTGTATATTCAAATTTACATTGACTTGTAGAAGGTTGTATTTCTGGCGGTTCATCTTCTTTTGCGTGCTTACGTTTTATAATAAATGTCTCCATTTTGATTATAGCCTGGATAATTCACTGCCTGGAAGACGACAAATTAGTGAACAAATAACCAAATGTGGAAAATACAGCGTTTGAATTTGTAAGAATACGAGTTTAGGTCCATATATTTCATGCATACACCGAAACGGTCTTTTTCTCATAAAATAACACGAATTTACGAGGCACCATAACCAACTTTTCTGATGTGGTGTTAATAAAAAGAGTGAATGGACAAGACTGGCTGAGTATGGGCCGCCGAGCGCTGGACTTACGTAACTCACACGTACAGTTCCTGTAGGCTACAGAAGGCTGGTTCTCCTCTCTCTCTCTCATCATTTCTGTATAAGGGCGCTCTCTCTTTTCTCCTTTTCTCTTTGTGTTGAATAATTATGAAAAGTAAAGAATTGCCAGGGCCACTAGGCCTATTCCCATTAGCAATTTTATTAAGTGATACGTCTGATACGGCATAATGATGCAATTTATATTGAATACTTTGGACTTTTCTCTGATTACTACTGGCTCGCGAGCCGCGCAATGAAGACCGCTGATAAGTTTAGGTAATTATGCAGGTATTTTGAATGGCAGATTTGGGGTGCAAATTAGTATCCTTTATCTTTGTATATTGTGTCCAGTTTTCATTATGTTTGATGACCAAAAGTTTCACTAATATTATCCCGGGGGTAATTGAATTGTAATGCATTATGAAATACCTCCTAACAACATGCAATTAATTCAAACACTTAAAATGTGGCACATAGATGTGTTACACATGTATACAGGTAAATGATTGTAATGCACAATAATGTAAGTTTTATAATATTTAAACTGTATTTCCTGTGACCTCTTTGTCGGAATAATTCAACATTTTGCAGTAACCTAATCACACACAGCTCTTACGTGGAGATTCGTAAGAAGTTGATCTCAGATAATTACCCTTATTGCTGTTATCAACATTTACACCTTTTCCAGGGTACACCATTGCAAGTGACATTCAAACATTTATAATAATTCAATGATTTATTCATTATGTATATTAGTCGATGAATTAGAGAGAATTAGGCATGGCAACATGAAATGCCAACAGGTGTCCGGTGTCAAATATATATTTTGGATTGGAACCAATACACAATACAATAATACTAGGTTTTGCACAAAATATTTTCATGTGAAAATATAATAACTCCCTTAGCAGCTGATTGCTCCATACTTATGGTTTGAAATAGGCGGTGGCCTACGTTTGGAGCCATGTTTGTTTATTCCGCCACACCCCCTCGCATCGTTCCTGGCATTTAATATAAACAGACAGACGACACGCCGGCGATCATAGCGCCATCTATTGACCAAACTATGTCATTGTCTTGGTTTCATAAGATTTGACACTCCGTATATTCTTTCCTCCGTGCTTATTCCCTACGAATTACACACAACCTGTGTTGGTTATCTCTTCTCGAGAATACATTTATTAATGGCTTCGAAACTTTGTGAATAGCCTGTGAAAATTATGATAATACTTAAGTGAAGCCTCGTGCTCGGCAGCATCACAAAGCTTACCTAACAATTAGAACAAATAACGAAACTAACTTATATCTACCCATGAACGATCTTATACACAATCTTTTATTAATTACAGTATTTACACAGAATAATTTGTTATGAAAGTTAAGTACTACCAAACTTACGCTGTAGGATTATTTTCCACAGCAAGGATGAGAGTAGTGGTAATATATAGAGTGAAAGAGAAAGAACAAAAGCGAAGGAAAGATATTGGAGAAAATAAAGGAGGGAGGCAAGGGAAACATAAAAGTGGGGAGCAAGGAGAAAGACTCGGGGAGTGACAGAGCCTGGAATGTTTGTTATTGAGTAAGGGAAACTTAAGCATTTGGAGAAGGGCCTGTCTAAAACTGTTGTTGTAGTATGTATGTCTTTGCTTTAAATAATAATATTTATAATACTTCTAAATCAAGTAATTCTACTAAGTTTGTGTGAAAAATTATGTTTTGCCAAATGGCTTATAAATTATGTAAAAGCGGCAAAAACCGCCTGAGGAAGTTCAGAAGAGAAGATAACTGTAATAATAAGATTAAGAAAGTATTGCACGAGAGCTGTTGTTGTCAACTTTTGATCTGTAACCTTGTTATGTCAACATTATGAGGCTAATATGATCAGGTATTGTCAACTAGCTTGGAGGTGGATTACTATAAGTGACAACATTAATATAATAGTGTATTTTGGAAGCTGCCTGATCAGAATTGTGGGGGGAAAAAAAATGAGCGAATTTTTGTTTACAAAAAAGACTAGGACTTTCGTCCTAAGTCAGTAAAATTAAATTAAGAGTGTTGAAATTAGAACAAAGGAGTCACTCAAGGAATTTTCCAATTCATTAACTACAATACATTTCCTAAGCTGAATAAAATCGTCTTATATCACCATAAATATAATAGAAACATCCTTTTATCGTATTGACGAGGATAATTGTACACACATGCACGCAGGAAACGTCAATAGTTAGAATCGAATAAAAAATAAAGTCAATATTTCTCATTAACATCAGGAACGCATGGTAACGTCTTCTCTCACGTACTTACGAACTTTCCTTTCTTATCTATGGCTTAGCCAGCATAGCCACAAGCCTCCTCAATATTTCTTGCCAGCATGTGTACAGTCTGCCTAACAAGCGAAGTCCCGGCACCAATTATATTTTGATCAATAATTGGTATCAGTAATATCTAAACTTGATTTATCCATTTCGAGTGAGATATACAAACATGTTCCTACACTTACCCCCCCTATTCAACATCTGACAGACATTAATGCAGCACAAAGCGAGCCAAACGTAATGACAGCTGAGCATTGACTTATTAGCGCGACCGTACCTCTTAACAGTCTACTCAACACCCCAAGATTACTATTATGTTTGATTTCTTCCCCCATGGTACCATAACTCTCATTACCAACCACCCTGTCGTTTGGTAGGGCCTCATCCCCTGTTATCCTTTTTATACCGCGTCTCCCCCCCCCCCCCCCCCAATTCCCCCTCGACCCCTCAAGTTCCTCTTGTGGCACATTCCCGTCCCCTTGGTGACCCCCTACACCTTGTCCCCTTTGTGATCTACCACGTAACTTAGTTTGCTCTCATGTACCCCTGGTGACCCCCACTTCTTGCACTTCTTGCTCCCTTAGTGACCCCCCTCGCCATGTTCACTTAAGCTCGGTTCACACATACACGAATTAACATCCCGTCTGGCCCCGACCTCTTAATTCGCCTGCAAACGGGCAAGGACGCCGGTAAAATCGCCTATGGTCGGTACAGGGACGTGTGGTGTTGCCAGCACACGGGACGTGGGGCGGGAGGCGGCGATCATTTTATGCATGCATAAAATGGTCGGCGTGGGCCGGGGCAAATGCCACAAAACGTGTCAGGCCGGGACACCCGCGGGAGCATTCGGCGTCTAGAAGCCGATAGACTGTGTCTAGACGCCGACTGGCGGCGTTTAGACGCCGACGAACGGGATGAGAACGGCGGCAAAAAACCGTTGGAAGGAGAGTCGGCGATGTGTCACAGTCGCGTCACATGAGCTGGTGACACCGCACGTCCGTGTACCGATCGTAGGTGATTTTGCCGGCGTCCTTGCTCGTTTGCAGGCGAATTAAGGGGTCAGGGAAGGACGGAACGTTAATTCGTGCATGTGTGAACCGAGCAAAAGGGGTCGGGGACGGATGGACCATGGGGTCTCCAGATTGATGCCGTCCTGCCTATTTTTTGGGTCGTGGCCGGACGGGACGTTAATTCGTGCATGTGTCAACCGAGCTTTAGTAATACCCTCTCCACAACCACACACTATATGTTCCTTTAGTGACCCCAATATCCTTTTGCATGTGTAACCCGCACACTCTATTACTGTAGTGCCTCCACATCCTGTTCCATAAGTGACTCCCAAACCTTATTCCATCAGTAACCTCACTTACCTTGTTCCTTTATTGACCCCACCATCCACCACCACCTTGTTGCATTAGTAATCCCCCACACACTGTTCCATTAGTGACTCTATATACCCTGTTCCACTAGTGACCACCCCACAATGTTCCATTACTAACCCCCCATATTCCGTCTCATTAGTGACCACCTTATACTGTTTCATTGGTGACCTCCCACACCCTGTTTCATTGCTGATCACCCCACACTGATCCATTATTATCCCACCACACCCTGGTCCATTAGTACTCCCCCCACCCACATTAGTAATTCCTCACACTTTGTTTCATTAGTAACCCCCCAAATTGTTCCATTAGTGACCCCCAACATCCTGTTTACCTGGTGATAGCTCCCCCTCCTACCCCGTGACTTGCAAACCTGGGGACTCCCTCTCCCCACCAGTTACATTGGTGAACCCTTTATGTTATTCCGCTTTTGACCCCCTACTTCCTCCTCCTAGCTTTCTGGGTGATTCTTTCACTCATGCTAAGCTGCTAACTCTTATCCTCTTGCGTCCAAAGTGACCAATCCCTCTGTGTTCCCTTAGTATTCGTCCTCCTTTCCTATTGTTTCCTTGGCAAGTTGCCCATTTGTTTCCCTACTGGTTCTCCACATATCGTTTTAGTGGATCCTCCTCCTCTGTTCCCCCGTTCATCCTGTACCGGCCCCCCCCCCCCCCTCACCCAACACTGCCCATTCCCTGTCCTCCCTAACATTTCCCCTCCCCCCCCCCCTTCATGTTTCCTTTGGTACAGTCGCCAGGATTAATTCGTTTCATTTTCCCTGTTAGTAGCACTGCACGGTGGAGAGGTGTCCCCTCCACCTCCTCTCCTTGTTCCCATACCCCCACCTAAACCCTCCCATTTTCTCTCAGACTCCAGAGAACTACACCCACCCTCCCTTCTCTCGCTCTCACCAAGCTAGGAGATACTTCTGGGACCTCACCGATTACATTTATTCTGAACACCTAATGAAGGAATGAAGTATTTCACACACATCTCTCAACCACCATCTCCTGCACATTAAACATATGAACTAAACAAAACCTAACTTGAAGCTGATAATTACTACCGTTACTAGTAGGGTTAACTGTATAATGATTATAATTTACCAGGTATGAGGGGTAGAAATGCACACTTGTATAATTATATATAAGGTATAATGAGATTATTTGGTTATACACGAAACTGTTATACAGAGTGGTATTGTAGAAGAAGAATTATTGATCAGTTCAATATTATAACTCTTGTAGTTAATCTGGTATTTAATAAATGGGTGTTATATAGTTATTTAGTAATTATTCTTAACAGGTGTGAATTCAAATGATCTTGAAATTTATCTCCAGAGAATAAGCTTGAATAGGCGTGAAGCCTTCAATAGTAGGTCAAATTGTATTTTCGGTCACGTATGTGTGTTTTTGTTTTTATTATAATCCTTTTTCTCGTCAGTTCTTCATTAGTGTGTTTTAAGGTGTTTTTCCTTCTGCAAATTCAGTTTTACCCATTATTTTGCAATATTTAAACATGCCCCCAAAAGCCATATTTTGTCATTACCCTAACCTAACAACCTAACCTAACCTGGGAGCTGCCGCCCCCAGACCCCTGCAGGGTTAGCATTGATATAGAATATGACAAAATACTAAATATACGGTAAAAAGTGAAAAATATTAGTTTTCAGCTGATCCAAGATGGCCGCCATTTTTCTTTCCACCCTTATTTATCCCACAAAGTCTAAGGAAAAATAATTTAATATGCAGCGGTAAAGACATATATTGCGATGACTAACACTCTATGACAAAGCTATAGTACACATTTAGAACATTATATCCCATACGTGACCTAAAATCCAGTTTGTCCCAATAGTATTATGTGGAGTAGATACCCTACGTTTTGCCATTACTCAGGGAGTATTTAACGCAATTTGCTATGTTTCAACCCATATTGCTACATAGCCATAATGAACGTGGTTACATAACAAGATACCTGATCCAATAGGGTAACTTTATGGCAAGGTGTTAAGGGTAAGGTGACAAAATGAATAATTAAGTCCTTCCCTAATGTATGGGTGAGCGTAAGTGTTGAGGGCATGGGAACTTTAAAATAAACCCCTCCCTAATGGATAGATGAGCGTAAGTGTACCCGAGGAGTAGTTAATTAAAATAGGGCATATATAATGGTTATCAACCCTTCAGGATTATTAAGCCTGTTTATGTCAAGTAATATTTTCAAGCCTGGAGCCTCTTTTCGAAAAACCCATTACCTTGCCCAAGGGTAGTTCGTGTCTCGTTTATATACAGTAGTTTAACATTATGGCCAATTAGGAAAACAATATGGCCTAATGATTGGGTAGATAGCTCCGTTGTTGTTGTTGTTTTTCCCCAAGCTGCCTGGCCGAACAGCCCCAAGGCCCTGAGCAAGGCCAAGGCCATAACCGAGCGCCCCCACAGAACCCTCCCTGCCGACCACAATAAAGCCTGGGTGACCGAAGCCACTCCATGGCGGGGAGCTGAGGAGGGTGCGGAAACGCCCGGGAAACCAAAGCCCCACCCAGGGCCCTGTGCCCCTCAGCAATTATGAAGAGAAAGTTGAGGGGCAAAGGAAAGATGTGACGCTTTGGCTTCCAATCTTGGTAGATTAGGAGGTCAATCCACGCAAGAGACGCCGTCACTTGAGATCTAGAAAATATATAAGTAAAAGGAACAGTCAGAGTAAGCTATGGGTATGGCAGAGATCGCTCCGTTCTCACTCGGATAGACCAGCCCATCACCACATGACTAGAACCCAATCCTCTAAGCATCAGCTAGGAAAGGCCCTAGAAAGCCGCCTTTGGCGGGGGGATAGCTCCCCTATTTCAACCCTTTTCGGGGTTGGGCACCCGCCCAATGTACTGTACTGTACAGTGGCGATAAGTCATGTCTCAGCTGTCATTATGTTTGGCTTGCTCTGTGCTGTATTAATGTCTTGTCAGATGTTGAATAGGGTGGGTAAGTGTAGGAACATGTATGTATATCTCACTCAAAAAGAAGAAATCATGTGTAAATATTGCTGATACCAATTATTGATCAAAACATAATTGGTGCTGAGACATCACTTATTAGGCCGATTGTACATATGAAGTAACAATGGTAACTTGCTCTTCAGTTCAATCAGTTCAATAGCTCCGTTAAGCAGATGAGTGTTGAGTTAGCGTAATGAAGTCACATGACCGACTCACTGGACACATTCTCGGCAATAATTCATTGCATTTATTGGCAAATTGGCTGTTTACACTTACTGAGTCCTGAACTGTCTGGAAGCAGAGAGATGTGTGGTGAATATGATTAAGCAAATGTTTTGTTCTTGTTTACGGTGCTAATAAGTAGTGATATTGGTATTTATTAGTTGTATAAAAAGAAATAATTCAAAATACTTGAATGGTTTACTTTGTGTGTTCATTGATGGGATAGACTCATGGTAAAATTGACACAGACGGCCCTCGTTGTCTCAAGCTTGTTACGTAGCCCAGACTGAGCCATTACAACGATGGAATTGAAATACAACTTCACGGGGGTTAGTTTGGCAGCTATAATAGAGTATAATACAGTACTTAGTCATCAGTACATCGGTATGAACCTTTCAGGGGTCAATGGTAAATTTATCGGTATGAATCCCCCCCCCCCCCTCCCCGCCGTCTCTCTCTCTCTCTCTCTCTCTCTCTCTCTCTCTCTCTCTCTCTCTCTCTCTCTCTCTCTCTCTCTCTCTCTCTCTCTCTCTCTCTCTTTCTTTCATTCTTTCAAATTTAGTAAAGCTACTACTTGACTCTGCCTATGATACATTGCATTCCTTCATTAGGTGTTCGGAATACATGCAATTGGTGAGGTCCAGAAGTAGCCCTTAACTGGGTGAGAGCGAGAGAAGGGTGGGTGGGTGTAGTTCTTAGGTTGGAGAGAAAATGAGAGGGTTTCGGTGGGGGTATGGTACAACAAGGAGAGGAGGTGGAGGGGATACCTCTCCACCGTGCAGTGCTACTAAGGCCTGAGTCCAGGGAAACGAAACTAATTAATCCTGACGACTGTACCACCCACACTCCCTGTTCCCCTAGTATTATTCCCGACCTCTTATTCCCCTACCATCCCCCACACCTTGTTTTCAAAGCGTCACCCACCACCTGTTCCCTAAACACCCCCACTCCCTGTTACCCTAGTACCCTCCACCCACTGTACTACTAGCATCCTCCCCCCACCCTAGCATCACTAACTCCCTATTCTTCCTAGCATCACCCCTCCTACTGTTCCTCCAGCATTCCCCACCCCCTGTTCCCCTAGCATTCCCCACCCCCTGTTTCTATTAGCACCCCCCCCCTTTCCGCTGTTCCCCATAGGAACCCCCTTCACTGTACCCCCTAGAACCCCCTCACCCCCTGTTACTCTAGCATCCCCCACCCCTAGCACTACCAACTCCCAGTTACCCTACCATCCCCTCCCTCACCACCTGTTACCCTAGCATTCCCCACCCCCTGTTACCCTAACATGACTCACTGTTTCCTCTAGCACCCCTACCCTTCCCGCTCTATTCTCCTAGCACCTCTCTACACTCTCTGTTCCCCGAGCACCCACGCCCCCCCCCCCCCCACCACCCCACACCCGGGCCTCTATTCCCTCTATAACCGGCCACACCATTTTCTCCCTAGCACCCCACTCCCCCTGTTCCTTCTAACATTCCCCATTCCCTGTCTCCCAAACATCTCACACCCTCTGTTTCCCTAGACTCCCCCACCCTTTACTCCCTCTAGTAGAACTCCACCCCATTTTTCCCCTAGCACCATACTCCCCATCGCCCTAGTACCCCCACTCCCCCTGTTCCCCTGGCTTCCCTCCACCCCCTCCTAGTCATTAGCGGAGCCCCTGTCTGTCCCGCCCGCCGTCCCACTGACGACGTTGTCAAATGATCGTCTATGGTCGTTTGTTATGCATGCCTGTCAGCGCCCCGGCTCGTGGGGGTGTGGCCTCTCTGTGTTTCTCTGCTACCCGCGGGAGGGGGGAGGGGAAGAGGAAAGAATAGGATTTTTACTAAAATGTAAGCCATAACCCATTTTGCACTTCTCTCTGTCATATTTGTTGATATTCATTTTGTTTCATATTTATCTTATCTGAACGTTGAGTAACCAATTTCAATATATATATATATATATATATATATATATATATATATATATATATATATATTCATTGAACATGCTATTCCCACGTCTGTCCACGCTCATTTCGCTAATCCTCAAAAGATAAACACAACATAAAAGCAGGAAGGGATAGAGTACAGGCACTTCAGTAAGCAGAGCGGACAATTGCTGATATATAGTGCCACTATTTTCTTTAGTCAAAAGTGTTACTACCATAATTGATCCGATAATTTTGACTATAGCAATTACACAGGTAGTATGTAGGATAATACCATGTTCAAATAACTGTAAATTGTGTCATCGTGATAAATAGTAATAGTTCCATCAATATACAGTAGACCATGCAAAGATTAAGATGAAGTGACTGTGGTGAGAACATTATCCTTGCAGTACTGTAACGCCTTATTAATTACGTTATTGCTGATAGTAAACCATTGTATTGGTCTTAGGAACATCAAGAAAACAATGAGATAGAAAATTAAGTGAATACATTAGTTTAGTGTTATCCAGAATTATATAAGCAATTAAACAATTTATATTAAGTGGTAATGCGCGCGCGCGCGTGTGAGAGAGAGAGAGAGAGAGAGAGAGAGAGAGAAGGTGGGGGGGGGGGTCTCGATGATCCGAGATATCGCAACGTTATACTTTCCTCAATACCATCATAAAATGGATCTTGCATTGCTCCCTCTCACGCTGCCTGAGGGACGTCTGCTACATGTTCCTTAATGTTTTCAGCATTCTTGGGTGCATTTTCACTTTATTGTAATTAGCATTGGACGATATTCTTCAACTAAAAGAACTCAGGGGATCCAAGGGGTAAAATATGTCGTAATTAACTCTCCGATTCCCACAATTCTTTCCTAATAGGAACAAACTCGTCTACTTATAGCCAAAATAAAAGGAAGAAAGGCGTCCTCGCTTCTTGAAAGGATAAACCTAACGTAAATGGCAGAGGTTGGAAAAGAAAACTGAGACAAAAATATGGCTGCACAACAAGAAAACGGTGAGGGTGGAGGAGGGCTAACGAAGGATAACTGAGGAATAAGAATACGAAGATGGCGTGTAAAAAGAAAATATACAATAAGAAATCTAAAAAGGCAACCAACGAAAACTCTATTGCTCCTCACTAAGCTGATTGTAGTTGGTTAAGGAAGAGGTAAGGAGGACTGCCAGAGAGAGCTATTATGAATGCAGCCAAAGGGGCAGTCTCGAAAGGGATTTTGTGCATACATTTCGAAAGCACAATTGTGGTACGATTGCGAAACTTTATGAAAAAACGGCTTGGGGAACATAGATCAAATTACAGGGATTCGGTAGTTAATCTGACCTTCCTGCTTTTATCAGTAGGTCGTATTCAAGTATTCCTGAACATTCATGATTATCATATGATCAGCCTATTATGATTCACTGCAGGATCAGCCTATCCCCAAGGGAACGATGACAACTTCTGTGCCTCACCACGGTGGTTTAGTCCGGCTTGGTAAGGTTGTATGTATTGTGTGAAGTGCATGTTGAATGTTGCTGTACCGTTGGAGTGGCTGTGGATGAGAATGTAATCTATAACCAGTATAATCAGCTCACCCTGATCAGGTGTTATAATTTTCATGTGTACATGCTACACTGGTTTGCCGCACCTCGAATGACCTTAACACTACTGTATGCCAGATCATTTAATACGGGAAAATAGAATATCATGAACACACTTATACATTTGCCTATAATACTAACAAATTTATATCGATCTGTGATAGAATATACGGTCGGAAAAAATTGGTTCATGTGATTTGCTCTAATGGAAGAAGGTTTTAAAGGAAATACAATGGATATTGTCCTTATAAGGAGAGAGAGAGAGAGAGAGAGAGAGAGAGAGAGAGAGAGAGAGAGAGAGAGAGAGAGAGAGAGTTCTATACACAAAATGAATACAAAAACAGACTACAGGTTTGAAACTCCGAGAGAAATCAATATGAAGGTGAGTGAAAGAGACCGACTATCTATTTCCGCGAGTGAGGGAGTGGGGGGCCGAGCAATAACACACCCGTCCGTCCCCGCTACACCAAAATGAGACTTGTCGAACTGTCTGAAAAATTGGAGGAATATGCTTAATGCTGTGAGACCCACCCGTCCCATTGTTCAGACGTGTTGAGAGAGAGAGAGAGAGAGAGAGAGAGAGAGAGAGAGAGAGAGAGAGAGAGAGAGAGAGAGAGAGAGAGAGAGAGAGAGAGAGAGAGAGAGAGAGAGAGAGAGAGAGAGAGAGAGAGAGAGAGAGAGAGAGAGGGGAGGAGGAGGGGTGGGGGTAAGGAGGAGAAAACGAAAGACCTAGGAGAAAGGGAAAAACAAGTGGGTGGACAAAGAAGAGAAATATATAATATATTGGAGAATAGGGAAATATTGAAGGAAAAGGGAAGACCAAGAGCAAAACTTTCGACAACTGAGAATGTAAAAGAAACAGGGAAACAAGGGGAACAGTTGAGGGGGAAGAGGAGAAGAAACAGTGAAAAAGACGATAGGAGAAGAACATGAGGAGAAAAGTAAAAGAAGATTTACCCGTAGGTCTTTTAAAGGGTGGAAACATGGAAAGAGGGGTGACAAGGGGAAAATAGACGAGAGAGGAAGAGAAGAGCAAGGACATGTCTGCTGAGGGGTGAAGATGAAAATATGAAAGAGGGTACAAGTACATAAAGAGAACGGTGTAACTAAATCAAAAGATAAGAGAAGAAGAAGTAAAAAAGAATAATTGTTCATCCGTCGTCTTCTTCTTCCTCCCCCTCCGGACAGCCTCCCTTGAATTATTGTGCAGTGGAATTCCATAAGTCATTTGCCTAACGCGACACCGGCCTGACGAGTAGACGAAGAACTTTCCAATGGTCTGAGGCTATGAGGTGGCGAGGAGGGGGAAGAATAAGTGGAAGATGAGAGAGAGAAGTAGTAGAAGAAGAATTTAATGAGCATAAAACAAAAAAAAGGGAAATACGTAAGAGAAGGAGCAGAAAGAAGAGAGTGATGAAATGGGGAAGGACAGAAGGAAAGAAAGGACAACAGTGGAGGAGAGAATACAAAAGAAAACAAATGTAGAGAAGAATAATGTCTGTAAGAATTTGCATAGAAATATACATAGAAACTGAGAGAGAAAATAAACAGAGAAAGTAGTAATTAAATATTATCTCTCTGGTTCATCCCTCTTCCCTCCCTTGCTCAATATTTACTTTCTGACTCCTTCACTTTTTCCTCCGTTATGAGCTTTTCCTTCTCTACTTTCTTCCCTACTCGTTCACTCCAAATGTCACTCCAACGATCTTGCTATCATGCACCTACCTTTTCACTCAGCCTTTCTTCGACTCGAGGGAAGGCTGGGTGAAAAGGTGAAAGAGTAAGGAAGAAATTAGAGAAGGAAACGTTTACATAGCAGGACAAGGTGAATGAGTCAAAAAGTAAATATTGAGCGAGGGTGGGAAGAGTAATGAACCAGAGAGATGGTAGGAAATATACCATAATGAAAGAGGTAGGATGTAGAGAAGTGAATGGAACAGAAAGCACGACATAGCATAGAGTGGTAGGCAACAAGAAAAGAGGCAAGTCGTAGGAGGGTAAAATGAATGATATACAGTTGCCCACATTAAATCATACCCAGTCCATAATTACATGTGTGAGAATAAGACAGTGTATTATTGATTTACGAGTATTTTTGTAATCCTTAATTGGATTCACTTTTGACTCACTGATGATATCGCCCTTTCTTTTAGTTTACAGATAATGTTCATGTTCCCCTGTTCCACAATACTGCACTTCAATCATACCTGCATATTGTTGCCTTCATTAGCTTTCATCAACACTCTTTAGCATATCCGATCAGCGAAATTATCCTTTTCTCTATAATATTTATAGATAATTCCATGTATGGAAGGAAAACTACTATGATTAGATTAATATTATTTCTTATACAGTAGTTACTTGTATTTGATCTCTCTCTCTCTCGCTCTCGCTCTCTCTCTCTCTCTCTCTCTCTGTATTTCTTTAGTATGATATTTATGCTTCCTTTTCCTCCTTTTGTTGCGAATTAAATGGATTAATTTTGAAGCATAAATACAATACTAAACAAATACACTCATCCAACCAACCCTCATTCTCAGCCTCTCTCTCTCTCTCTCTCTCTCTCTCTCTCTCTCTCTCTCTCTCTCTCTCTCTCTCTCTCTCGTGCGGTGGTGGTGGTGGGAGTCATAAAAGCTACATCACCTTTAATGCTTCGAGGTAAACACTAAACATAATCATTTTTACTGCAATAATAAAGAGAAAGTTGATATAGGATATCTAGACACGTAACTCTTTGAAAATATCTCCACTTGCAATGCAATAATCATAAATATATTACTAGAATTGAGATAAGAAAACAAAATAGGAGGAAGATAAATGGACAAAGAGGGTGAAAAGACATTTGGCACAATTATTGCAACATCTTAACCACTTTAAGATCTGATTACGCATTTACTTTTTGGTTGCTGGTTATTATAAGACGACTTTACTCAGATTATGAAGGGCATTCGGATTTCAGAGAGTTAATTAGAAAGTCTTTACCCAAATAATGTCCACATATCCTTCCTAAACTGTTTAAAATCGTCCAATGATAGCCAGAATAAACTGTAATAATGTGTCATACTATTCAAAGGATTAAGAGATAAATTTGAGCGACAATCACTGGTTTGATAACACGACACTTGAATCGAGGACAATGATCGATACGAAAAAGATAACATGAAATAGGTGCATTTTGTAATTAACAAATAAATACGCATTATATACAACATAATGCCATTATAGAGAATAGCAAGCAAATGGAAACAAACAAAATATGCAACAAAAAAGTCGAAAGAAAAGAAAATAATCAGTGAAAAGGAAGAGACAGAAATAATAAACTCAATGGAAAGGAAGGGGAATATAAAGACAGAATGAACAAATAAATAAATTATAATAAAACAAACAAATAAAGAAATTATAATAAAATGAAATAAAAATCAATAGAGGAGAAGCAACGAGAATCAATAAAATCAATAAAAAGGATGAGCCGAATGAAAGGAAGGTGAAGATGGGAGGGTGGGGGGAGAGCAACACACACAAACCTGATCATAATCTACACCATTTTCCATCATCATCCTCACCATTAATCTCTGGGGCCCAATATAGGCGTCTGCAGCAGCCACCGTGAGCGAGAGAGAGAGAGAGAGAAATATATATTTACATAGATTTACATAGATGCACTGGCCACACAGACCTTACGATCCAAACGAGGTGGTCAGGACTTAATTCTTGTAGAGATGGCATATCCGATAGAAAAGGAAAGTTGAAAGAAAGGATAGAAGAGAGAGAGAGAGAGAGAGAGAGAGGACGAAGTGCGACAGGTAGAGAGGAAGAGATAAAAGATGATTAATTATAAGAGAACAGAGATAAGACGAACTCCATAAAGACGACTCGTAACGAGAACAGAAAGGGAGGAGAGAAACAAAGACAAATAATCGCAAAAGTAGGTGGAAAAAGAGCATATGCGAAAACAAATATGGAACAAATATAAGACACAAAACAAAGGGAGAGTCAATGGTGATGTGTTAAGGGAGAGTCAATGGTGATGTGCTCGCAGTAAAGGTGTTAAGGGAGAGTCAATGGTGATGTGCTCGCAGTAAAGGTTTTAAGGGAAAGGAAACAGGTTACTGTGTTAAATACTTGGAAGAAGGCAGAGAAGATAAGTTGAAAAGGAAAGAGATGGTAAAATTAATATACAATTGTATATACTAGAATGAGAGAGAGAGAGAGAGAGAGAGAGAGAGAGAGAGAGAGAGAGAGAGAGAGAGAGAGAGAGAGAGAGAGAGAGAGAGAGAGAGAGAGAGAGAGAGAGAGAGAGAGAGAGCAGGTAATCGTTTATCATGTAATATGAAGCACAGACAATTATTATAAATGCTTAGGGATACCCAGAAATGCACTTTGAGCAGAAGTATGACGAAGTATGAGTGCTAAAATATTACATGCACAACACATTCGCTATTTGCAATCTCATTCTAAATTATACAACCGTGTTAGCTATTATATGAATAATATTTGTCATAAAGTAAACATTATAATCATCAATTAAATATTTCCAACAGTCGAAGATACATATATATAAATACTCCAAACTTTAAAAAAATAAATAAAAAAAAATACACACAAGAAGCACACATGCGCACTAAGCCTCCATATGAAGTATCGTAAACGGAAAAAATAAACCGTATCATGAAAACCTGGAGAGACAAACGGAGGGAAAATAGTGGAGTACCCCCATAGATTTTTCCCGCACGGCCCCCCCAGAGGTAATAAATCAAGGGAAATTCATAAATCCTCGGGAGCACTGGCGACCTCTCTGTTCCTGGCGACGGAGATGGATCTGTTTACACCGCTAGATTGAAGTTTGGGCTCGATAATCCATCAGAAGGGGTCGCCGTTCCCTTCCCCGCCCCCCTCCATCTCCTCCTCCTTCCTCCTCCGCCTCTCTTTTCAGGCTGCCTCTGTGCCCCCCGCCCCCTCCCCTCGCCTCCCCCATCTTCTTCGAACCTTCAGTTATTTATTTGTTTATATGTTATGTTTGTTTTCTTACTTCAGTGTTCTTACCTGACTGTACTAAAGAAATCTACAACACATTTCATTATGATTCTCTTCCATGCTTACTTTTTGTATGTGTTTTGCTAACCGCTTTCACTATATTCATGCCCCGAGCAATTAGCCTAATCCTATTATACCACAAACTTTTATCTGCAAACCTTCCTCATAATGGGACAACATATTCTCTTACTCTATCTTATGTCCTGAGCATTTAAGTACTACTACATATTTCCAGTGCTCTCTCTCTCTCTCCCTCTCTATATATACATATTATATATACCTGTATACCTGTATACTGTATATATATATATATATATATATATATATATATATATATATATATACTGTATATTATACTGTATATATATGTTTAAGCTTACCGGTACTCCCTTGCACCCGGACCTTGTTTCCCATCTGGTTTATCTTTTCCTCTTTCGTCTTAATTGAATAATCTCTTCTATTATATTTTTCCTACGGCTTTTACTATATTTCGCTTGTTCCCTTGCTCTCGTTCCCTTTCCTACGTTTCGTTCTATCCCTGGTTTCCATTCCCTTTTATGCATACTTTTTCCCCTGCCTCCCCTTCCCTCACTAGAGCTTCGTCTCATTGACTTCTGAATTAATTCCTACTCTATGCCCCCTCATTTTTCTAGAATCTATGTTTACTAACCCTCTCCTTAAACTTTTCCCTCCCTCCATTGTTTTCTTTCCTATTGTTTCGTTATTCAGTTATAGGAAAATGTATGCTCCTGGTGTCATTTAAAGATTTATAGCATTCTTTTATGAACAAATATTTATTCGTTGAAAATACACATGAGTATAATTTACAAAGTATATTTCACAAACACAACAATAATCATACTACTCTACTTTTGACAATGGATGTGAAGTAAGCAGTTGAACTGCACCTGTTATCTCAAAATACATGAGGTCTTAGCAGTTCTAAATAACATAAATAATTGAGCAGAGCTACGTACAATATAATGTACTGTATAACGCTACAAAGTAGTACATCAAGTTATTTAAGCATAAAGGCTAGATTGGCCTATAGCGGATTTTAGTGATTGCATATTACGATTTACATATTATTGGCCTGTACGATACTCAGGTAAATTTGATTGATCAGCTAAATGTAGCCTAATCGTTTTGCGTCGAATTCTACCACTTAATCAAATGTAATCACTGAGTGGGTTCCAGCATGTGATAAACCAAATCAACCAATTCGATTGCAATTAGAATGTTCTGTCCAATTTTGCCATTTATTCAAATGTTAGGTCCTATACGACTCCTTGGCCCTATTCGACTGCTTGCCTCAATCTGACCGCTTGCGTAACTATTTGTTCGATTCGACCGGATTGCTCGGCCTACTTTGACCAGACTGTTTGGCCTAATTTGACCGCTCAGCCGAATTCTGTAACTCGACCTAATCAATCAATCAGCATATTTCGACCACTCGATTCGATAAGTCAACACAATTTGACTGTTTGGTCTATTTCGTCCACACAGCCCATTTCGACCACTTAGCCAAAATTGAGTGTTCAGTCCTAATCGTCCTCTCCACCCAATTGATGCCTGTTCAACATAATGTAATTACTCAGTCCAACTCAACAGTTAGACCCAATTTTACCATTCGACTCATTCTATCTACATTTCGTCACCAAGATGCCTGACCCTATTATTTTGAAGATGCCCTGACCTGTATATAGGTGTCGTCATCTAGTGTGGCAGAAAATAAGCAACTAACACATTGCAGCTCCACTATCGTCATCTTGTGCGATACATATGAAACACCCACCATTTCGAAGCTTTATTGGTTAATCTCGGGGCTTCGCAAAACTTACAGGCTACTGAACAGCCTACAGTCTCGTGGTTGAGAATATCACTCTGTTCAATTTCACCATGTGAACTGGTTCAATGTTCAACCCAATAGATAACTCAGCTCATTTCTCCGCTTTGCCTAATTCAATATCCAGATCTAATTTCTACACCTGCCCCCAATCAATCTCTCGGCTCAATTTGACCATTTACCTCAGTTCAACCGCTCAACCCAATTAAACTCTGATCATTCAGCTCAAATCAGCCACTTGTTGGAATTCGACAGTTCAGAACTATATAAACGAATGGGCCGGTTTTCTGGACCAATTTCTGCCTCATGTTTAGCCCCATTAGTGTTCAGATATTAAGATGTTTGCCCCATTAGTTAGTCGATTTTAAGACCTTTCGCCACATTTCTTTGTCAATATTTAGACCTTTCGTGCTATTTAGGTGTCGATTTTTTCCCTGGTGAACGATAGTGAGCCTGTAATGTTAGAAGAACCGGTCTTCGGCCGGGAAATTTTTCTACCGAAAAATGTACAAATTAATCTAGAAGGGGGATCTAATGGGCGTTTTGTTTTTTATTTGATGGAGGTCTAGGGAGGAAACTAGAAACATAATGAATACATGCAAAAATTGCCCAAAAAGTGAGTCATTCCTCCTTAAATGATACTGCTCCTATATGCACCCATGGCGGACATAATATGCTCTACTGAGCACTTTTATGTTTAACCCATTGAGGATTATGACGCGCTTTGGCAATTTATTCTGGCTACCATTAAACGACTTTATACAGATTTGGAAGGATCTGTGGAAAATAAAGGGAAAAGGCTAGCCCAATCAACCCTCTGACGTCCATATACCCTTCCTAATATATTTTTGTTCTATGTGAATGCAAGAGATAAAAGGCAAGGCTGCCTGTAACAAGTGTCTCTCCCCAAAGTTGAAAGGGTGACAGAGAGCCAAAATCAAGGTACGTTAGAGTCAAAATGTCTGGAAACATGGAGTTTAAGCAGTTTAAGTCTATGGATGAGGGAAAGACAGATTGAGGGAGAGAGTTCCAAAGCTTGCTTGTTGAGTTCAATCTTGGGTTTGAGAGTTGGACTGAATAGGGGTGGGAGAGTGTTGAAAGGTGGGTGCCCCCCACTCTTCGTTAGGGAGGGGGTGTATACTGAGAGAGCTCTGAAGAACATAGATTATTGTAATGCATGAACTCGTCAAATCATAGCCAGAATAAACTGTCAAAATGCTAAATAATTCTCAATGGGTTAACATGTCAAAACTTCTATGTTGATTGATGAAGCATTGTCATGCTGCCATTTCAAATTGTTTAATGTAGCCGGACATATCCTTAGTAGAGTATTGATAACAATATAGGTGTGTAGGTGTAACCGTACATTAGAAGACTGTGACATCTAGGCATCATCTAAAGAAAACAAAATATTATCATGGTGAACTCAATTTTTTGTCACTTGATACACATTCAGAAGGATGTCAACTGTAGGCCACGACCTCTACAAACTTAAAAGATTGTTTATGTGATAATGATAATAGATTAAGTCCTTATTGTATATATTGAGAGAATAGGACGTTGTTGCAAAGTGAGTAAAGATATTCACTGTAGCCCACGAGCACAGCCATATATGCACTTATATGCAGACACCCTATTGTATATGTCTGTTTTACCATTCTGTGTTTTGTCTGATCTTGTGTCAATAAACTATTTGCATACCTATGTTATTATTTGTTTATGTTATCCAGCTGACCCCACCCTTATTAGAATGGCATAACAACCACATTGTCTGATCCAATCACTCCGACTGGTCCACGTGACGATCTATCCAAATTAACTTATTTTGAAAATGTATCTATAGTTTACTTATTCTACCGAAAAATATCGACTAACTTAGACAGTAATATGACAAAAGCAATCAATAATATATGCTTGTGTATTAACTATCCCTCTTCCTTAATTACCTTGATCTAGATTAACAAAGCACCCACGATGATCTCCCAAACCCTGACACATCCACGCCTGCATACTATAACTATTAGGATTCACTATTTCAGAAACAAAAACACTCAAGTCATTTTGATAAAACCAAATGAATTCATCAACATTTTCAAACCAACCAACAGAAAGATTATGTAAGCAAATAATTTTAACCGATTTAACTCTAAGACAAAAATCAACTCGCACTGTTACAATACACTCATCCATCCTTCCCTCTAACTAAAGTTACTCGGAATATATCGTTACAAGATTGTTGTCTTCTGTTTTCAACATAAAGGGTATTTCCGTATTAAATTTATGATATGCAAAAGTTTGATGACTTCAGCTGACTGCTTCTATATTTAATTTTGGAGCTTACATACACCTGTCACCACCAACATCAAAAGAGACGATATCATATTCCATAGCCAAACCAAACTTGGGGTATCGATTCTCCTTCAACATTTATCAACTGTACTTTCATTCCTCTTCCACCCTTCCACCTCTCTCCTCAGCCCCTAGCCAGCGTCCAGTGGTGTGTGTATGAAGGATGGCCTCTTGGTTCCCCCTCGTCCCCCTGTCTCCTCTAATCCACTTCCGCCCCCGCGATTATGAGAACACGGGAGTTAAAACAGAAAACTACAAAAGCTTTTCCCGTGACAAGATTTGTTCTCAGCGTGCGTGTATGCCTAGGGAAGAGAGACTGGTGTGGGTGTGTGTGTGTGTGTGGGTGTGTGTGTGTGTGTGTGTGTGTGTGTGTGTGTGTGTGTGTGTGTGTGTGTGTATGTGTGTGTGTGTGTGTGTGTGTGTGTGTGTGTGTGTGTGTGTGTGTGTGTGTGTGTGTGTGTGTGTGACAGCGACCATCGTACGATAACTTTCACTTTAAAGTTTACTAGTAACGAACCAAATAGTAGCATCGAAAAAGTCCCTAATTTCAAGAAAGCAAACTTCCATAAACTTAGAGCTATGTTTAAAGAAACTGGCTGGAGCGTTTTAATTAACAATAACGACATAAATACATCTTGGAAGTTATTCGAAACCACTTACCTAAAAGCAGTGCAAGACTGCATACCATCGAAAATACGGCGTCCAGGCCATAATAATAAGCCCAAATGGTGGAATAAAGATATTTCAAACTGCCTGCTTGCTAAAAAAATTGCTAATGATAGATTAAAATCCTCACAAAATGACGAAGAACGGGTGAAATTTGTAGAGCTACGACGCAAAGCCAAAAAGTTAATTAAGCAGAGTAAAAAGACCTTAGAGTTACATATTGCGAATCAAAGTAAAACAAACCCGAAAGAATTCTATAGTTATATCAGAAAGAAAAAAGTAGTTACTTCAACTGTTGGACCGTTAGTCGATGAAAATGGAGAATACACCAAAGACGAAGTACAAATGAGTAATGCCCTCAATACCTTCTTGGCATCAGTTTTTACAACAGAAGACCTCAGTGATATCCCTACACCATCGCCGATTCAGATTGATAATTCAGATGTTCTAAGCAATATCACCGTTACAGAGAGAGAAGTATTGAATTGTTTAGATAAACTCAAGGTAAATAAAACGCCAGGACCTGATACAATCTCGCCTAGAGTTCTAAAGGAAGCTAAGGATGAGCTCTCCAAACCACTGACATTACTATTCAATAAATCCTTGCAGTCTGGAACTATGCCTGATCAGTGGAAGCTAGCCAACGTAACACCGATATTCAAAAAAGGCAGCAAATCCCTACCCAGTAACTATCGTCCAATTAGCTTAACCTCAGTTGTTTGTAAAATGCTAGAAACGGTCATACGAGACAGACTTGTAAATCACTTAGAGGAAAATAACATACTTAAAGATACTCAACACGGCTTTCGTAAAAAACGTTCCTGTTTAACAAACCTCTTAGACTTCTTCCACGATATCCTCAACCTCTACGATGAGAGTAAAGCTGTAGATATTATATACCTTGATTTTCAAAAGGCCTTTGACAAAGTTCCCCACAAACGTTTACTGCTAAAACTAAAAGCGCATGGAATACAAGACGGTGTGTTGAAATGGATAGAAAATTGGCTCAGCAACAGAAACCAAAGGGCAGTCATAAACGGTAAGGCATCTAAATGGACCAATGTAAGTAGCGGGGTACCCCAGGGATCGGTACTAGGACCAATTCTCTTTCTAATTTACATCAACGACATAGATGAGGGTCTCACCTGTACAATCTCAAAATTTGCTGACGATACAAAAATTGAAAATAGCGTACTCTCAAAAGAACAAGTTGACGATATGCAACACAATCTAGATAAATTGTCATGTTGGGCCCAAATTTGGCAAATGAGTTTCAATGCGGATAAATGTAAAGTACTACATGTCGGATACCTAATGAGAAAGCAAAACTATTCGATGAATGGCACTCAGCTTAGGAATGTAAACAGAGAAACCGATCTGGGAGTAACAATATCGAGTAACCTAAAACCGAGTCAACAATGTTCAGAAGTTGTTAAGAAGGCAAACAAAATAATTGGCTTTATAGGCAGGTCATTTGAGCATAAATCCAAAGAAGTTATCCTAACCCTTTACAATTCCCTAGTCCGCCCTCTTCTGGAATACTGCGTTCAATCCTGGTGCCCTTATTACCAAAAAGATATAAACAAGCTAGAACGAGTTCAACGTAGAGTTACCAAAATGATACCTAGCCTAAAGAACAAACCATACGAAGAGCGTCTTAGAGAATCAAATCTATTTCCTTTAACCCAGCGCAGATTAAGAGGTGACTTAATTCAAGTGTTCAAAATCATCAAAGGCATCGATAATATGAACTGTAGTAAGTACTTCACTATCGACCAATCTAATTACACGCGGGGGAAACGGTTGCAAATTATTGGTAAATCTTTTAACTCGCACGAATCTAAGAATTTCTTCTTCAATCGAGTTGTCAACTTGTGGAATGGGCTTCCCCGAAACGTTATAGACTGCATCACTGTTGATTCATTTAAACTCCGCCTAGACAAATATCTCTCATTAAACCCGCGACTGACTGCGTTTGTAAATGAATAACTTTATTTTATCCCCCCCTCAGTTACTAACCCATCTGTCCTCTACTAACTCCCTAATCCTGCCACGGACATTAGTGCCAGGGCAGTAATTCCCTTTCCAATGTTCCCTTACCCACTCTAAACCACTGTTTGGACACTTGATCCTCAGTGTTTTGGAGGACAAGCAACCTAGAAGGGTCACTAGACCTGTTGTTGCTTGATTTCCTTTGTACTCCTTTGTGTGTGAGGGAAAAGTGGGGAATTGTATGCAGGGTGTAATTTGTGTGGGGGGAGGAGGTTGTGGAGGCGTAAGTTGTGTTTATGTGTCAGAGAGTGGTGTTTGTGTGTGTGTGTGTTGTTTTTTTTTGTTTTTTTTTTTTTTTTAAAGATATAAACAAAGAGTGCATAATGTTTAGTTCCACGAGTATATGTGTGTACAAGTAAGTGCGTGAGTGTTTGTGAACCCATTTAATTGTCCCTGTCTTCAGTGAACATTAAAAGCGTGGAAAGACTTGTTTTCCCGAGAGTGGACAAACAATATATCATACAGCAGCCGTCAGCTCGAATGAGGGAGGGAGCAGTAGATTTAGATTAAACGTGTCACAATGGTAATAATTAAGATGCCACTCCTGAATATCGTTGTAAGAGGCGAGCGTATCTTATTTGAACTGGTTTAGAAGGTCCTTTAATTGACTGGAAGATGACGTGATGACAGATTACACAGGCTAAGGTACATAAGGCTCTTATTTATACATACAAGAGTGACTACAATAACATACATAACACATTGATAGCAGCAAGAGGTACTCTTGGGCACCGACAAGAATAGACGTATACAAATCGATAACAAATAATCAGCTTTGAAAACAAAGTGGATAACATGGATAATGAATTAGAATAACAATTAGTATTTACAATGCTTTACCCCGAGAATACTAGTGACATAGTTGTAAGTAATTTCTCAAATAGGGGGCGTGGTAGCTAAAGCAAACATTTATAATGTGTCAAGCGGTGTTTTGGGAGGCGTATGATAAATTCATTCAACTTTTGCTCTTATTACAAGAACGGAGTCGAATGAAATTAAGCTGATTTTAGCATAGTTTTTATGTGTTGTGTTCTTTTCTTCTCAGGGCTTATCAAGGGACTCTGAAATATAGGGACAATGTAGCTAATGCATCCGTCCAGAGGGGGTTCGGCCAGTGTCATGTGTACAGCGTCATGTGTAGGGTGATTGTCTCGTCTGGGCCGCGGTTCTTCTATGTTACTATGTCTCTGGCCTCTGGGCTGCTTCGATGGAAGGTAACGGTGAGGGGGTTGATTTACTACAACTAGAAGTTGGTACAGCTACTCATACCTATGCTGAGAATCTCAAACTTAGGATACCTCATAACCAGAGAGGCGGAGATGCTCATACCGTTGGCTGATATACTAATCAGGCCTACCTGAATGAGATATTCAAGACAGGGGCTAAATAACTGTAACCACAGGTTGGATGGAGCTGCTCACATCTATGTCGGATGTGAGCTACTCAAGACGGGGGTTATGTACTTCGTAACCAGTGGGACGGAGTTAGTAATCTCGTTGGGGGTCGAAAATCTCAAACCTACCTCACAGGATACCCAGAGAGGGAGCTTTGCTCTAGTAAGGTGAGCTGCTGTCGGAGTGTTTGCCAAACAAGTCATTATATTTATTCCTCTTCTTGCTTGTCCTTCTGCTCCGGGCTAGAAGGTCCCATTCCTTCTCCCTAGGTAAGTGGCAGTTGTATCTGTCTCGACCTGGAGTCACTGAAGCGGCGAGATGAAAGGGGCCAGGGCAGGTGGTCCAGCCTTTATGGGACCTCGGGGTCATGGTTTGGCCCGTTGCAGCTTTTGTCTTTTGTGGTGGGAGCGGAGCCAATGTCACAGAGGATGGTACAGGTGAACTTGTGTCCATAGCGGTTGGCATTTTCGGGGCGGACTCCTATAATTTCATTATATTCTGGGTTTAGCCATCCAGATTTGGCATAACAATATATTGATAAATGAAGTAGGTAGTACAATCAAATTGATTTGTGTTATTACCACCCAACTGCACAGTTACAAAGTCAAGAACATTGTACTAATGTTGTGGAGGGCAATTGTTTACCATTAAAGGGTAATGCATAGTATTAATGTGAAAAAATTACCTAAAGGAGGGAGTAAAGCACTACCAAAAAACTACCGCCCGGTAGCTCTAACCTCTCACATCATTAAAGTTTTCGAACGAGTCCTGCGAAGCAAAATTTCAACATTCATGGAGACAAATGAACTACACAACACCGGTCAACATGGGTTCAGAGCGGGAAGATCATGTATCTCACAACTTTTGGAACACTATGACAAAATTCTTAAAGCGCTAGAAGAAAAGAAAAACGTGGATGTCATTTACACCGATTTTGCTAAGGCATTTGATAAATGTGACCATGGTATAATAGCCCACAAACTGAAAGCTAAAGGTATAACTGGGAAAATCGGACGGTGGATATAAAATTTCCTCGTAAACCGAAAACAATCAGTAGCAGTAAACCAAGTCACATCTGAGCCTTCGGATGTCAAAAGCTCAGTGCCCCAAGGAACAGTGCTAGCGCCCCTTCTGTTCCTCATACTAATTTGCGACATAGATACCAACACCAGACACAGTACGGTGTCGGCTTTTGCTGATGACACAAATTAAGCAAGATAGTAAACACACAACTTCACACGGGCCGACTGCAGGAAGACATGAATGTAGTGTTCCAGTGGCCCAGGGAAAACAACATTCAATTCAATGAGGAAAAATTCCAATTAATACGGTACGTACGGAGATAATAATGGTGTTAAAGAAATTACAAATTACTTAACAGAATCTATCCACATAATAGAACGGAAGGCCAGTGTGAATGACCTTGGGGTATTAATGTCTGAAAGTATGGGTTTCAAAGTACATAACCAGGTCAAAGTGGCGGCTGCGAAACGTCTAACGGGTTGGATTCTGCGTACTTTTAAAACACGCGGTGAATTACCTATGATAACGCTCTTCAAATTTCTAGTGCTACCGCGGCTTGAATATTGTAGCGTATTAACATCCCCATACAAAGCAGGTGAAATAAATGACGTAGAGAGTGTACAAAGAAATTTCACTTCGCATAAGTTCGATAAAACAGCTACACTATTGGGAGCGTTTAAGAGCACTGAATCTGTACTCACTGGAACGTTGAAGAGAACGTTACCTAATAATATACACATGGAAAATCGCAGAGGGTTTAGTACCAAACCTACATACTCCGATAGTCATGAAATTCAGTGATAGGAGAGGCTGGGAATGCGAAATCCCCCGGATGAATAACAGGGGTGCTATGGGCTCTCTGCGAGAGGGCTGGTTATCACAGAGGCCCACGTCTCTTCAACAAACTCCCACGGCGAGTAAGAGACATGAGGGACATCTCGTTAGACAGCTTGAAGAGAGCCTTGGATGTCGATCTGCTAAAGGTGCAAGACGAGCCCATCCTCGCAAGGGAGCGAGCTGTCGCTTCAAACAGTCTACTGCACCAAATCATCACCCATAACGAGGGGCGTCGCGCTCCTTGATGCCGCTAGAAGAGTGGCGAACACATCATAAGGTATCATAAGGTAAGGTATAAATCAATGTTAACAAACGGTATTTCAAGAAAATAATATAATAAATTGTCTTTGAAACTATAAGAAAACTCGATAACATAATATTTTGTTACCCTGTTATGGCACATGTACCAAATTCATGTCCTAGAATATGTACATGCTACCTATTTCAATTTCCAGTAGGGTGCAAACTGGTGCAATACAGTAGGGTATGCCATAAAAAGTTCAGTTTTAGACAGTGATACTTTTGCATTTGACTAGTCATTTCTACTATTCAGTCAATCTCTTCCATTTACTGTTTAATCGTCCACATACCACTTTGATGTTTTATGCGTTATTCCTACTGTCATTCAAAGTATAAGATGCATTTTCAGAAAAACAGATGACGTGAGGCGCTGCATACATACAAACTTAGCATGTTACCAGTTGGAAAGGCTGGCTACTAGAAACCCACTAATACTAAAACGGCACTGAGTTCGAGGATAACTCATGCATTAATACTGCACTGAATTTGAAACTGAATGGATATCTTATGCCATGTCATAATACATTAGGTTTATGGTAGTGTACTAACATATATAAATACCTTCCCTAGATACAATATACCAAGATTCATACCAACGAACTTGTGGTTTAAGTCCAGTTTTGTATCGATCCACCGACGCCTCCCCTATCCATAACCTTACCAACTCCGCCCTTTCCATTCCGCCCTCCTCTTTTGCTCACTTTTGTTCCATTGCCCGTGATGTCCTCTAGTTCCATATTATATCATGCATGTCCGTTTTATCTCACTCCTTTCCATCCATCTCTATACTTCAACTTTCGAATTATACACTACACCTGATGACACTCAGTTCGTTTTTAATAGTCATGTTTTTATCCTCCCAATCAATACCAACCGAGTATGCTTGCCTCCTCTCGTTGATTTAATACTATATACTTATGATATCATAATGTCCCGTTACTCCCAATCCTCTCTATGTGATATTATTCAACCATTCTCAGATCCGTCCTCTAACAGTAATGCCTTCCAGTAACTAGTTATACTTTCCAGTTACCTAACAAATAATTGTGATCCATGAACCATTCTACCTTTACATCACAGCTCCAGATGCTTCCAAGTCCTTGTTCTATTAGCCAAGTCCTCCCAATCCTAATAAATTTACCCTGCCTATGAACCGCTAACCTATCCTCTACCCCTGATGTCAGACTTATGATAGGATCCATGCCCCTTAATCATTACCTACTGATCTTCCTCGTCAGAGTAGGTAAAATTGGGAATGGTGAATATCTAATAGTATACTATCCATAATTTCATCCAATTCCTTATTATGCTATCCATATCCCTATTCTCTTCATTCGTCTGATCCTACTCACCCACTCCTAATTATCCACACCGTTCTAGGGTTTATTCATATCTCTCTCTCTCTCTCTCTCTCTCTCTCTCTCTCTCTCTCTCTCTCTCTCTCTCTCTCTCTCTCTCTCTCTCTCTCTCTTCTTTTCTATCCTTTTCTATCGGATATGCCATCTCTACTAGAATTAAGTCCTGACCACTTCGTTTGGATCGTAAGGTCTGTGTGGCCAGTGTATCTATGTAAATATATGTAAATATCTCTCTCTCTAACACACACACACACACACACAGAAATATGTAATCAAGGTATCAGAGTTATCAGAGGTGATTGACGAGGTACGGTGGGCGGAGGGATGTCAGGGCTCTCAACAAGTCCCCACCTCCGCCCTTCCTTCTTCATTTTCACGCCCGCCCGCGATACCATCTAGACACCCACGACACCCGAAGATGACAAACTCCGGACGTCCAAACCTACAGACGGGGTGTCAAAACAAAAGGGCTGGAAGCTGCTGAGGAGGCGCTGATAATCCTCGTTTTTTATGGTAGTCTGGTTTTCGACACTTTTTATTGTTTTTTTAACCACTCTCCGGCGATCTTTCTCTCTCCTTCTGCTGGGATTGATGACAATGAAGGGTGATAGCGCTGGTAGTCCTTATAGCCAGAACCCTTAAGGCCTTTTTTCCCTTGGGATTCATAGATAAGCTACTGGTACTCGAGATGCGAGTTTCTTGTAATTTTTTTTCTGGCGTCACTCTTGGCTGTTAGATTAAGACTAATGGTAAGAATAGAGCACACATTTATGAGTAAATAGGAAACAAATAAATACAAATATTTAATTAATTAATACAGTATTACAAAATATCGATTTCTCCCACGTATTCGAACAGGTTCTAAGCACATATGCGTCTATACCACTTTGCATTTTATGGTTCATCAATGAAGTTAAACAGATTAAACCTTACTCTCACTTGATTTCATTCGAGTTAGCAATTTCTTTATGTTATTGGATTATTTTGATTATACTATACACCATAATATTTGAACATCTTATTACGATGGTTTAAAAAGAATAATTCTTTCTGTTTTTTGGACAATTCTTTAATCTGAATGGTGCAATGCATAACTGTGTTGATTTTCGGTGTGAGCGTCCTGGGTTCGATTCTCCGGACTGCCACATGTGTTTTTTAATTTAATTAATCTATTTTTAGGAGTAAAGTTGGTTAGTGGAGAAAACATAATAATATTGATGTATCAACGAAGGGTAATTACAGTTTAAAACAAACGTTTCCATTTAATGTTTGTAACAAGTATGACTGCAATTATCAACGTAGAGTAAAAATGAAACAAACACACACACACACACACATTACATTTCATTAAAATGTATATTTTCCGTGCGTGAGTGCTTAATTGCTTACTAAGTGTTTTAAACGCTTATTGAGCTAGGAAACGAAAAGGCTTACAAGTAAACTTTTTATCTTTAAATGCGCGTGTTTATCTGGATAGTGAGTTAAATATTGTCCATAGCGCCTGTGAATCCTCGAAGGAGGAGATACGGGCGCTCTAATATAGGTAACGATTATTATTATTATGTTATTATTCCCGGTATTATTATTATTATTATTATTATTAGTATTAGTATATGCTAACCAAATTGATAAGTTAAGTACGAAAGTATTAACATTTTCCGTTTCCATTTTTGTGTTCACGTTATTTATTTATTTATTTTATTTTTTTTGCGATTTCATAATGGTTCCTTGGCTTATAATTAGGCTATAGGAAACATTAGTGCATTATGTATTGCATCCTAGAAATAATTATATCCATTTAACATATAATTGTTGCACTGTATAATTATTATGTTCTCTCCACCAACCAACTTTACTCCTAAACTCAATTAATGAAATCAACAAGATGGCCATTCACTGAAAATCCACTATATTTTATAGTTCACTGTAACCCTCTATGTACCAGCGACGTCTGTTGTATTAAAGTCTAGCTACATTTAGACGATTTTATGCAGCTTAGGAAGGATATGTAGTAAATAAAAGTGCCGATTGAGATAGTTCGAAGCCATATAATTGCTAGAGATCCTTCCTAAACTGAATAAAGTCGCTTAGTAGTAGCCAGAAAGGAATAACAAGGATGTCAACGGTACAGAAGGGGTTAATATCCAGTTACCTACATTTAGCAGCAATAACGTCCTCAACTTAGGTTTTATTTTCTATCAAGTATTAAAAGCTCAACTTATCATTTTATACTTTGCGTTTGAAAGGTCATTTAAGGGGAGATTTCCACCTGGAGGATTTTTTTCTGGACCCCTTTCTCCCTCGTATTTAGCCCCATTGTTTTTGAGATTTTAAGACGTTCGCCCCATTAGTTTGGCGATTTTAAGAACCCTCGCCCCATTTCTGTCAATTTTAAGACCATTCGTGACATTTAGGTGTCGATTTTTTCCTGGCGAGCGATAGCGAGCCTGTAATTTAAGGGTAACCGGCATTTTTCTACCGAAAATGTACAAATTTATCTTGAAAGGGGGTCTAGGGGGAGTAATTTTAAGCTTGATGGAAGTCTAGGGAATCAACTAAAAACCTCCCCTTAATCCATTCTGTACCGATGACATCCTTTTCAATATATTCAGGCAACTATTAGACGGTTTTATTCAGCTTAGGAAGGATGTCTACCCGTTAAAAGCTTGTAGACTATCCCAATGAATCCTTTTATAGTTACCATTACCTTTCTTGAACTTCATAAAATGGTCTAAATGCAACTGAAATAAATACACAAAAGGCGTCGCCGGCACGGTACGGGTTAAGGGGAGATTTTCACTTGAGGGATTTTTGTCTTTACCCCTTTCTCCCTCATGTTTAGCCCCATTGCTTTTGAGATTTTAAGACGTTCGCCCCATTAGTTTGGCGATTTTAAGAACTTTCACCCCATTTACAGTATGTCACTTTTAAGACCTTTCGTCCCATTTAGGTGTCGATTTTTTCCTGGCGAGCGATAGCGAGCCTGTAATTTAGGAGGAACCGGCCTTCGGCCAGACATTTTTCTACCGAAAAATTTACAAATTTATCTTGAAAGGGGGTCATGGGGGTGTAATTTCAAACTTGATGGAAGTCTAGGAAACACACTAAAAACCTCTCCTTAAACAAATTGTTATCATCACACAATGATATACTGGGTCTGAAACTTGAACATTAGGCACCCAAAGTCCAGTTACTTCTACTAATGTTGTAAGAACATAAGAACACGGTAATCTGCATAAGACCGACCGACTCGTACGAAGTAGATCCTATTCACACCCAACCCACATCACTCGTATGAGTATACAGCTTACGCTTGAAATGCTTTACCATTCCTGAGACGATCACTGTACTAGGCAATCTATTCCACATATCTACAACATTGTTTTCAAATAAATGCTTGCCTATATCTTGTCTAAAGCGAAACTTATCTAATTTGAAGCCGTTTTAACAGGCCATCTCGCAGTTATTCTTCTTTAACCCCTTATTGGCGGCCTAGGCGGTCTATTTGACCGTACCGCACAGTGTTTTTGTTTTACCCTAAATAGGGTTGTTTCCGTGCTAATTTTCATGCCTAAATAAGACCCAGAGCGTAAAACAAGCATCTATCCCTGAAAGGGCATAAACAGAGCTTTCCAATGACACCTGAACCATCCTTGTACGACCACTGGTTCTCTTGCAACGATCGTGCAACACGAGTGCAAAAACCCTGAAATAAGGTAATTTCCTTACATAATTCCCTGTGTAGCGAGTGAGAAAGGGGGGAGGAAAGTAGAATACAGTTCAGTATGTCCACGGTGGTCGTGGGGAGCGGTCATAAGGTTACTACGCTCGTCCCACCGCTCAGCTCTCTCTCTCAGCAACATTACGTGCTGAAAATGGCGCTCGACAGATGTCGTGCACCGCCACATAGTCCAAATTTATTTCACTCGACATTGTCGTGCGCCGCCAATAAGGGGTTAATACCTTATTGATATCCCCTTTATTGATACCTTTCATCCACTTCTATTCCTCTATCATATTTCTTCTACATCTTTGTGTTTAGAATGAATATTAGACACAGGTTTTCAGCCTATGTTAATCATAGGCAGAATCAGGCACAATTAAAACAAAGCTTTGGTTTATTCCCAGCTTTAGCAGCGATATCTGTGTTTTTTTGTTCATGTAACAGAATTTATACGGGAACAAATCTATATATCTATCAAGTGTCAGGTAAATATCTCAACAAGTACAACATTTAATTGTTTTCATCCACAGCCACAGCCTAATGATCCAACAACAACAGCCCCAACATCAAAGTCAATCCGTCATAGGCTTTACGTAGTTCCGTCGCAAGTTAAAATGTACTATAATTCGGTGCCACACGGAGTACACAGGACTCGTATATTATTGTGTTTTGACACAGTCTTGTCAATATTTCCATTCTATTACCTCAATAAAATAAGGTATTGTGGAATACAGTATAACATAATTAACGCAACTTCAAAATAAATACATACTAATCCATAGAGAAACTCCGACCTGTATAATACGAGCAAGTGTTAAAACTGTACGTGAGCCACAGGCTGAAGTAATTAAAATCTTGTTGATGCCGAATTCCCAAAACATATATGGCACGTAATCTTGTCTTATCGCGAGCCCCCACATCGTATTCATGCTAACAAAACAAGTAATATCTGCGTAAATATCTTATGATGCTCTAGTTTTCCAGGGAACGAGGCGGTCATGATGTCGAATGCAAGGAATAAACAGTTAATTAATTAGTTTATTATGCCACTCACTTCGCCATAGCTTTGAGAATCTAAGCCCTGGTAGTCTTTCCTTATCTCTTTCATATATTCAACGATTCCAGATTCTGAAAATATATATAGGCAAACTACTCCCAACTGCAAATCTTCCTTTCTATCTTCCGTTCTTCTCCACCTCTTAATCATTTTACCTTTCAGTATTACGACGTCTTTTCTTTCATTCTGGCTAATTATATAGACGATTCTGTTCAGCCTATCATCTCATACTCCAAAGTATATGTTGTCGTTCTTTCTATTATCACGTAATCCCACATCCTCATTTCCTTATCCTACTATTTCATCAACTTTGCCTTACATAAATGAATCATAGAATCACGTTATCTCGATTTTCAGCTCTCTCTCACATCCAGTACTATCTACTTACATTCATCGACTACATTATATCTACTTATCAACTTATGATGAAATTTTGTTGAAGTTTGTCCCTCTTACAAATGGTATCCACATGTGTTTCTCTTTATCATCTCTTATATTACTCCAGATTAACCTTCTAATTATTTACAATATTGTATTATATGCTAGATTCATAATGATCTGTTTAATCTTTCCATTTGTAACTCCTCCAACTATCATATATTTCCATTCAATAGCATAAGTTATTTTTATTGTAATTGTCACTTATCTTATCGATACATCTTCGTTCCGTCTAATCATCTCTCTCTCTCTCTCTCTCTCTCTCTCTCTCTCTCTCTCTCTCTCTCTCTCTCTCTCTCTCTCTCTCTCTCTCTCTCTCTCTCTCTCTCTCTCTCTCTCTCTCTCTCTCTCTCTCTCTCTCTCTCTCTCTCTCTCTCTCTCTCTCTCTCTCTCTCTCTCTCTCTCTCTCATCAAATGGGCATGTACACATTTTTATATATATATATATATATATATATATATGAATTATGAATCTATCTAGCTACCTATCTAGTATCTACCAACAAATCGATCCAACCAATTTCTCCCTCCTCCTCCATAATATCCCTGGTTCCACCGATGAAGAATGCGATAGTAACCAGGAGCCGCTACTCCTCCTGACCAGCGTCCCACGGCCCATTAGATACATGCTGATCCCTAATTATCAAAATGCTGACGGTCCGGTCTCTGGCCACGATGACGGATGGGGAGGTCAGGTTTCAATCGTATCCACCCGCCTGGCTAGTTTCGCTGGGGCTTCGGTCGGTCTGTCCAAGGGCCATAGATACAACTCTGTCCTCCCACATATTCGTATTCTTGTTGTACTTCTAGATAATGGGGAAGAATAGTTATCATCTAACCACATTTATCTCTGTATCTATCGTATTCGTATTCTTGTTCTACTCCTAGCTAATTGAGAAGAATAGTTAGGTTCCTCGTATTATCACCTTATTATCTCTGCATCTATAACATTGTACTCCTAGATAATGGAGAAGACTAGTTAGATTCTTCTTAGTATAACTATATGTATCTCTGCATCTATCTCGTTGTAGTCCTAGATAATGGAGGAGACTATTTAGCTTCTTCATAGGTTAACCTTAATTATCTCTTCATCTATCTATTTTCCTTTTTTTGTACATATATAAATATTATTTTCAACTACCGACATATAATTTTATGTCTGTTTTCCCGCATGTTCGTGTTGTACTCCTAGATAATATACAGTATAGCTGTTCGTGTTGTACTCCTAGATAATATACAGTACAGCTGTTCATGTTGTACTCCTAGATAATATACAGTACAGCTGTTCGTGTTGTACTCCTAGATAATATACAGTACAGCTGTTCGTGTTGTACTCCTAGATAATATACAGTACAGCTGTTCGTGTTGTACTCCTAGATAATATACAGTACAGCTGTTCATGTTGTACTCCTAGATAATATACAGTACAGCTGTTCATGTTGTACTCCTAGATAATATACAGTACAGCTGTTCGTGTTGTACTCCTAGATAATATACAGTACAGCTGTTCATGTTGTACTCCTAGATAATATACAGTACAGCTGTTCATGTTGTACTCCTAGATAATATACAGTACAGCTGTTCGTGTTGTACTCCTAGATAATATACAGTACAGCTGTTCATGTTGTACTCCTAGATAATATACAGTACAGCTGTTCGTGTTGTACTCCTAGATAATATACAGTACAGCTGTTAGTGTTGTACTCCTAGATAATATACAGTACAGCTGTTCGTGTTGTACTCCTAGATAATATACAGTACAGCTGTTTGTGTTGTACTCCTAGATAATATACAGTACAGCTGTTTGTGTTGTACTCCTAGGTAATATACAGTACAGCTGTTCGTGTTGTACTCCTAGATAATATACAGTACAGCTGTTCGTGTTGTACTCCTAGGTAATATACAGTACAGCTGTTCGTGTTGTACTCCTAGATAATATACAGTACAGCTGTTCGTGTTGTACTCCTAGATAATATACAGTACAGCTGTTCGTGTTGTACTCCTAGATAATATACAGTACAGCTGTTCGTGTTGTACTCCTAGATAATATACAGTACAGCTGTTCGTGTTGTACTCCTAGATAATTTACAGTACAGCTGTTCGTGTTGTACTCCTAGATAATATACAGTACAGCTGTTTGTGTTGTACTCCTAGATAATATACAGTACAGCTGTTCGTGTTGTACTCCTAGATAATATACAGTACAGCTGTTTGTGTTGTACTCCTAGATAATATACAGTACAGCTGTTCGTGTTGTACTCCTAGGTAATATACAGTACAGCTGTTTGTGTTGTACTCCTAGATAATATACAGTACAGCTGTTCGTGTTGTACTCCTAGGTAATATACAGTACAGCTGTTCGTGTTGTACTCCTAGGTAATATACAGTACAGCTGTTCGTGTTGTACTCCTAGGTAATATACAGTACAGCTAAATGGGAGGAGGAGAGAGGTATTTCAGCCTCTCTGTTTACCCTTTTGTCTATCTGTTCAACTGTATTAATATATATATATACCACTGTATAGATTTGTCCTCATATCTGTGTTCTTGATGTACTCCCATATAACGGAAGAGGAAAAGAGGATGGAAAACCTCTTCTTTTAAGGGGGGATTTCCACTTGAGGGATTGTTTTCTGGATCCCTTTCTCCCTCATGTTTAGCCCCATTGCTTATGAGATTTTAAGACTTTCTCCCCACTAGTTTGGCAATTTTAAGAACTTTCGCCCCATTTCTATCAATTTTAAGACCTTTCGTGCCAACTAGGTGTCGATTTTTTCCTGGCGAGCGATAGCGAGCCTGTTTTTTAAGAGGAACCGGCTTTCGGCCGGGACATTTTTCTACCGAAAAATGTACAAATTTATCTTGAAAGGGGGTCTACGGGGTGCAATCGTAATTTCATGGAAATATAGGGAACAAACTAAAAACCTCCCCTTAACCTTATTAATCTCTATATATACCTATTTATCAATGTGTGTGTCTACAGTATATATTCAACTATCTATATACTTCTGTGTTCGTCCTCCTGTTTATCCGTGTATGTGTTGTACTCCAAGTTAATATAGATTTCTAACTAGGAGGATACAGTGATGCTAAGCTCCTGTTTTAACCCTTTGTCTATCTATCCATCATTCTTGTTATTCATATTGTTCATCTACGTATAATTGTGTCCAATATTCGCAATCTTCTTGTAGCCCTAGATAGTATAAACTACTGAATTGGGCGGATAAAAGGCTGATTACCGTCTTCATTAAGCGTATTAATATTTTATCTATCTTGTTGCCTTACTGTGTATCTATATGTATAAATATATCTATCTACTTATCTGTTTCTTTTCCGTGTCTTTGGTATACTCATAGATATACACTATTACATGGGGGAAAAGGGGTGTGTTAAACTCTGCATATATAGTTAATTATTATTTATCTATTCATCTCTCTACATATGTGCCTGCATTTATTTATTTAGTCATTTGTTTAATAAGCAGCTATACAGAACTGCATATTAATCTGCAGTAAATATGTCTGTCTTTCTGCCCGCTCATCCGTGTTTTTGTCCTGGATATACGTAACTGGATGTCAGGATTATGGCCTTTTCATTTAACTGTTTCTATATGTCTATCTACTGTATATATCTAACGATCTATCTCTCTATATCGTTATCTGTCTGTCCTCTGCATATAATGTCTGAAACTCGCTGGGAAACTAGAAGGATGATTGCCTCTTAATTTAACCGTTTCAGTACTATGACAACTTTTCTTCTGTATACATGCCTAACATCTCTATATCTATCTATCTATCTTTAAATCTATTTTCTTGTCTTCAAATATTTTGTTCATCTTAACCAGGCGAAAAGTTGACATATCCCTCTCTTCAATGGGGTGGTTTGATGAGAGGTCTATCTATCTATCTATCTATTGGCAGACGCCTTATTCTCCTTTATGTGGGTGGCCGTAAATATAAACGCCCTCAAGCGGACCTGTTTCCTGTGAGAAGGACAACACGTGCCAGCTTATTTAAGGGGGTGACCTGCTTTTTGTTATTTCTGTCCTTTTCTCTCTTTCTCTGGCTTGTATCCATTCAGCCCGATTCAGCCAACTATTTTAAGACGTTTATCCCCATCTAGGTGTCGATTTCTTCCTGGCGAGCGACAGCGAGCGAGCATTATATGAAGAAATCCGGCTTCGCCGGAGAAATTTTTCTATCGAAAAATGTACAAATTTAGCCTGCTGTCAACAAAAATTAAAAATATGCTGGCTCGCTACCGCTCACCAGTAAAAAATTGACACCTGGGTGAGGATAAACGTCTTAAAACAGTAGGCTGAATTTGGCCAAATGGATACAAGCCAGAGAAAGATAGAAAAGGACAGAACAAAAACAGCTCACCCCCCCCCCTTAAGGACGTGCAGGATTGACCACTCAATTTAGGGTCTTTCCGATGCCAAGGCCCTAAATGTACCTTTTTAGCACTATTGTTCTGCAGTGGTGTATGGTTAGTCCATCCACTAACCTGCTTCACACGTAGGTAAGTAGTACATATTCGCATAAGGTTTACTCCCCTAGTTGGGTTACTGACCGAGGCTGACGAGTCCCACGTACCCAACCAGATTTTTATACGGTTGTCTTTCCTAGATGGGTTGCCGACCAAGGCTGACGAGTCCCATCCACCCGATAATAAGTAAATATGTAAATGCTGCATTACTTGAAAACGACATTGGAAGGGTGGGCAGTTTTAGTACCTATATTTCCGTCTTGGGTTATTGATAGTCAATCAATCAGCTATAAAATTAGGTTAATCCAATTGTTGCCTATTTAATGTGAACTGGGTATAAATAGTACTAGATGGGAGAAAAGATAGAAGTTTTCCCTCTTCAGTTAACCCATTAAGCATGTTGATGCCTTTATTTTAGCTATCTATGTTTTATATTTGTATCTATGCCTCTCTCGGTCTCTCTCTCTCTCTCTCTCTCTCTCTCTCTCTCTCTCTCTCTCTCTCTCTCTCTGTATATATGTATATATATATATGTTTAAAAACTCTCAGCCGGGATCGAACCTCTGACATTCAGAACGAGTATCCAAGCTTTTAATCCACTATACCGTGGTGTAGTGGATTATAAGCTTGGACACTCATTCTGAATGTCGGAGGTTCGATCCCATCTTTTTAAAAGTACTAAATACCCAGTATTTAAAAATGTATTAGCTCACGTGTATTTGTAAGATATATTTGATATACAGTATATGTATAGTATATATATATATAAATATACTGGTATACACACACACGCACGTGAGCTACTAAATGTGTTTATGCTCTCAGCCGAGCTCGAACCACCGACAGTGAGGACGAGTGCTATTGCTATAGTTAGTTGAATCATGGAAACTCGTCTTACTGTCCTACTTTTCCTTCTGGGTGCAGGAGGCTAGGAATCCTCCTCCCCTTATAAAATTTACCTATTAGACGAGACAGAATAAGGGGCGAGGGATTGCGAAAGTGGTCAAAAACTCTAAGAATTGGAACTTTAAATGCTGTTTCTCTTCGGGCTCTGTCTCGAGTCAGCCATCTTCAGCTATGGGGTATGTGCCTGGGTGCATACATACATAGATACATACATACTGTACATACATGTATACTCCCAAATGGGGCACAAGGACCAGAAACATCGTATTGTGATTTTTAAATGCGATAATGGTTGTCCCAGTTCCTACCACTAAGATATAGAAACAGACAATTATTAGTAAGTGATACAGAGCGATAATGCTATGAGAGCCCGGGGAGCCACAAGATAGGATCAGTACACCACCAATCATTCAGTAACTGGAATTTACAAAAAAAATGCTGCCTTGTTAGTGTTTCACAAATCCATATATTAATCGCCGCATTGGTTATTGGCTATAACTGGGTGCCGCATATACAGTACAATGTAAGCCACACAGTACGATTTTTTCTGTTGTATTTCAATCTAGCTACAATGAAAGAGAACGAGAGAATATTGGTAAGTCCTTGATATTAATACAGAATATGTAAGCATGGTACATACATATTTGAAAAACAAAAATAAAGATATGTACCTAAAGTATATAAAGATAAAACACTAATTCAAAAAGGGTACACAACCATGAAATTGTATTTCTTTCAAGACCTACAATGACGTACGTTTTTTTTTTTTTATGTGAGTGAGGGAGACAAAAGGCAGAACTGCCTGTAACGAGTGCCTCTCCCATAGTTGAAAGAAAGACAGAGCCAAAATCAAGGTATGTTCGAGCCAAAATGCCTGGACACACGGAGTTTGAAGCAAGTTAAGTCATAGGAGGAGGGAAAGACTGATTATGGGAGAGAGTTCCAGAGCTCAGCAGTTGAATAGAAGAATGACTGATAGTAACGTTTCACTCTTGGGTTGGAGAGTTGCACAGAGTAAGGGTGGGCTTGAATCCTATAGATTCAACCGCTCAACATGGGGATGCAAGCAGGTCTCCTTTCAGACTGTAAGTGAGACATCGAGACAGCTTGAGTATTGCAACTGGCTCGTTTGTCCCACCTTCATAGATCCACTACGCCTGGTTGTCGTGGCGCCACTGTCCCATCTCACAATCTCGGGTCCTCTCTCTCTCAAATGCTACCTATTGAGATGTTTACTCACTAGGCACTGCCCCCATAGCATATTTTGAATATGGGAGTATTCATAAAATGCGAGGGTATTTTCTTAATGGCACATGGGTGGGCTTTGGAGTGATGCACTGAAACTAATGTTCTGCGCAGAATCAAGCCAAATCTGGTCTTCGACTAGCCAAAAACGCTTTGATCAAAAACAAATGTTCTGAACTTTCCAGCTCTAGCTCTTCCCATACTTTCTGGCATCTAGCCAAGAAGTTCTCTAACAATGTTACTTCCTCCTATTTCAATCCTTTTTTCCACTCTGACGGCATCATCATTACGTCTTCCTCTGACATAGCTGAGCATTTTGCTCAAACTTTCACTAAAAACTCCACCTTGGATGATTCCGGTGCAATTCCTCCGTCTCCACCCACCTCTCTTACTTATGCATAACATCATAATATCTTCTATGGATGTACTTTCTGCCCTCTCTGGGCTTAATACGGACCGGATAGTATTCATCCTGTTGTACTCAAAACTTTTCTTTTGTGTTGACTCCCTGCCTAGGCAAACTCTTTCGTCTCTGTCTTTCCTCTAACTTTCTTCCTTCTTGCTGGAAGTTTGCTCTCTTTAAACCTGTCCCAAAGAAAGGTGACCGCTCTCAACCTTCCAACTATCGCCCAATTTCTCTAATTTCTTGCATTTCTAGATTTTATTAAACTATTCTTAACTCAAAATTTCTTAAAGTTTTAATCTTTCCACAATCTACTTTCATATCGCCAGTATGGCTTCCTCAGTGGTCGCTGTACTGGTGATCTTCTTTCATATCTTACTAACTCTTGGTCATCCTCCTTTCGGGACTTCGGTGAGACCTTTTCTATTGCACTCGACATGCTGGGGAGTTCTGTAGTTGAGTAGTGTAACGTAGAGTCCTCTACGTATTGGATGGGACTGGAGGTACAGTTGAGAAGATCATTTATGAAAATTAGAAAGAGAATAGGAGATAGGACAGAGCCCTGAGGAACACCGGAGGTGATAGGATGAGGAAGTGAGTGATGGCCATCCACAACCGCAGCTATGGAACGGCCGGAAAGGAAATTAGAGACAAAGGCACAGATGGAGGGATAGAAACCGAAGAAGGGTAGTTTAGAAATTTAAGATTTGTGCCAGACTCTATTGAAGGCCTTCGGTATGTCTAGTGCAATAGAAAAGGTTTCACCGAAGTTCTGAAAGGAGGATGACCAAGAGTTAGTAAGATATGAAAGAAGATCACCAGTAGAGCGACCCTTAAGGAAGCCATACTGGCGATCTGAGAGTAGATTATGAGAAGAGAAATGCTTAAGAAATTTGAATGCAAGAATAGCATAAAAAAACTTTAGAGATAAAAGAGATGAGAGCAATTGGAGGGTTGAGAGCGGTCACCCTTCTTTGGGATAGGTTGAATGAGAGCAAACTTCCAGCAAGAAGAGAAGACGTTAGAGGAGAGACAGAGACGAAAGAGTTTGCCTAGGTAGGGAGTCAACACGGAAGCACTGTTTTTTAGTTCAACAGGAGGAACACCGTCCGGTCCGTACGCCTTCATAGTACCATATGAACTGCATTAAAATCCCCCAGGGCAGTCAGATTGTCCCTAGCATTATGTGGTCTACAACAGAGTCAAGTTTAGCAAAGAAACAATGATTTGCCTTCTAAATCACTCTTTTCAATAGGAGCATATACTACTACAATAAAAGATATGAAATCCAACCTATGCTTCAGTCTTAGCAGCATTATACGCTCACCAACTGGAGTAACCCTCACTAGTGAGGGAACTAAGGAGGACAAAATAATCACAGCCACCGTCTTAAGTGGGTGCCATTACTACAGCCAGACCTGCAGTATAACCATCACTACTGGTTTCGACGCTACCTGGTTGCCTCACCAAGGGCTGCTAAGTCAACCCTCAATCTTTGTAGCTCTACAGACTCTACAGGATCTACAGCGCTACAGGGGTAGTCCGTTTTCATCCAACAGTGTTAGAATGTTTCAAGGTCCAACCCGAAGATCCCTCCTTAGATTATATCCAGAAGCCGGATTTTCGGGTCATGAGACGTCAGCACTGCCGCGACCACCTCTAAGAAGAAAGGTTCGGCCACGGGATCTGACACACATCCATACGCAGGAGTCCAGGGGACTTTGCCCTAATCTCATTACCGGGGTATTCCAATACAGTGGGCCGGGTCACCCAACATATTGCTGAACCCACACGGGAAAACAATATCTTAGACCTGGTCTTCACTAACAACGACTCTCTAGTACACAGCATTAACATATCGGACACAACATACTCAGATCATAAATTAATTGAGATCAAAACAACCTTAGAAAGTGTACAGACAACCTCAGAATCGAGAACAAAAATCGGCCCCTTCAGAAAATTTAACTTCAATAACAAAAACATTAGGTGGGAAGAGGTAAATCAAGAAATGGAGGAAATAGACTGGGAAGATTTAATGGATAACCTAACACCAGCAGAATGTCTAGTCTTAATAACAGAAACCATGACCCAAATCTGTAGCCACCATATACCTGCAAGACAAACAAAACGAAGAAGCAAACAAGATAGGGAAAGGAGGAGGCTGTACAGAAGAAGAAAATTACTCACACAAAGACGCACACATCAAAATCTACAGGATAGGCAAAAGGTCGAAATAGATAGAGAAATTGTAGAAATTGAACAAAGGCTAAGCATATCATATGAACTACAACATATGGAAGAGGAGAGGAAAGCTATTGCAGGTATAAAGGAAAATTCCAAATACTTCTTTTCATACGCCAAACAAAAGGCTAAAACAACATCAAACATCGGCCCACTGAGCAAAGGGGACGGCTCTTTCACAGGGGACAAAAAGGAAATGAGCGAACTCTTAAGCAGGCAGTATGAAATGGCATTCAGTGAGCCTGATGAAACAAAAGTCATCAGAGACCAAAATAAATTTTTCATGGAAACCTCCCCCACAGAAACCCCTCAGATGCTGGATATTGATTTCGGTCCAAAAGACATAGAAGAGGCCATTTCCAACATGCCATCCCACTCGGCACCAGGCCCGGACTCATGGAATTCGATCATAATGAAGAAATGTAAGGAAAACCTCTCAAAACCCCTGGCTATAATGTGGAGAAGGAGTCTAGACACTGGTGACATATATACCAGATAGCTTGAAAAACGCAATAATTGCCCCACTGCATAAAGGAGGGAGTAAAGCACTACCAAAAAACTGCCCGGTAGCTCTATCCTCTCACATCATTAAAGTTTTCGAGCGAGTCCTGCGAAGCAAAATTTCAACATTCATGGAGACAAATGAACTACACAACACTGGTCAACATGGGTTCAGAGCGGGAAGATGTCTCTCACAACTTTTGGAACACTATGACAAAATTCTTAAAGCGCTAGAAGAAAAGAAAAACGTGGATGTCATTTACACCGATTTTGCTAAGGCATTTGATAAATGTGACCATGGTATAATAGCCCACAAACTGAAAGCAAAAGGTATAACTAGGAAAATCGGACGGTGGATATACAATTTCCTCGTAAACCGAAAACAATCAGTAGCAGTAAACCAAGTCACATCTGAGCCTTCGGATGTCAAAAGCTCAGTGCCCCAAGGAACAGTGCTAGCGCCCCTTCTGTTCCTCATACTAATTTGCGACATAGATACCAACACCAGACACAGTACGGTGTCGTCTTTTGCTGATGACACAAAATTAAGCAAGATAGTAAACACACAAGAGGACCCGGGCCGACTGCAGGAAGACATGAATGTAGTGTTCCAGTGGACCAGGGAAAACAACATGCAATTCAATGAGGAAAAATTCCAATTAATACGGTACGGAGATAATAATGGTGTTAAAGAAATTACAAATTACTTAACAGAATCTAACCACATAATAGAACGGAAAGACAGTGTGAAAGACCTTGGGGTATTAATGTCTGAAAATATGGGTTTCAAATTGGAATGGAAACTTTTATTCCTCATCAAAAGTACAGTAAAAGATCTAATTCACCTAAATGGTTTGACCATAATTGTGCTAGAGTAACTGAACAAAAAGCAATAGCCTACAATGCATACACAAGATCAAAAACACATGAAGCCTTTAATTACTTTAGAAACATCAGAAATCATGCCAAAACTGTATTAAACCTAACTAAATCAAACTTTCTCCACAAGCAGGCAAATAAACTTCTAAATAATCCAAATGATAACAAAATATTTTGGTCTACTCTTAACTCATTTAAATCCAACTTCACTACTGCTTCATCCATTCCACCATTAAAATCTCCGACTGGCAATTTTGTAAGTGACCCACGAGGTAAAGCTAACCTTCTTGCGGATATTTTCTCCACCAACTCAACCTTAGATGAAATAAATCAAGATGTCCCTGTACTTAATTTTAATTCGCCTGAAATTCCCTCACTTAAGATCCACACCAGACATGTCAAAACTATTTTGCAGAATCTCTCGGTAGATAAGGCTCCTGGTCCAGATGAAATTCCTCCAATAGTACTTAAGAATTGCTCCTTGGTGCTCGCTCCTGTATTGGCAAAAATTTCCGTCTGTGTACTCATACCTCATGCTTCCCAGTACCCTGGAAAGAAGCAAACATCCATCCAGTTCCTAAAAATGGTGCCTCTTCAGATCCATCAAACTACAGACCAATAGCTATAACTTCCACTCTTGGTAAAGTCTTTGAAATTATATTAAATAATCACATAATTAAGCATCTTGAGAATAATAAATTAATCAGTGATAGGCAATATGGTTTTAGACGATGTCGATCAACTGCAGACATGCTTTGCCTTCTTACGCATCAAATCAACCAAGCTACAGACCAACATGGTGAAACACATACAATAGCACTGGATATATCAAAGGCATTTGATAGAGTCTGGCATCAATCCTTATTGTCGAAGATGTCACACTACGGCCTTGCATCATTAGTTCCACTAATTTCTTCTTATCTTCATAACAGAAAAATACGTGTAATGGTAGATGGCCTTTATTCTCAATTTCACTCAATAAATGCTGGTGTTCCCCAGGGATCAGTTTTGGCCCCAATTCTGTTCCTCATTCATATCAATGATCTCATATCTACCACTCATAATCCAATACATTCCTACGCAGATGACTCAACACTCCACAGTTCCTTCACATTTACCAATTCTTTCACCCAACCCGATCTTTTAAATTCAAAAATAAACACTGCAATTTCTCTGAACCAGGACCTTTCTAGAATTAATGGATGGGGACAAAAGAATCTAGTTTCCTTTAATGCACAGAAAACCAAGTACATTCAATTTTCTAACCGACAGAATCTCACTGACTCCCATATATTTTTGAATGATGTAAATATTCCCACTTCCCCTAGTATTGACATTCTCGGTGTAACATTAACTACTAACTTGAGCTGGACACATTATGTTAGAAGCATTGCTAAGAATGCCTCTAAAAAACTGGGACTCCTGTACAGAGTTCGAGAATTCTTCACTGACGAGCAGTTGGCCGTGATATATAAAAGTCATGTGCGTTCTCAGATGGATTACTGTTCACCTCTGTGGGGTGGAAGTGGAGTGGTTGCATTGAGGCAGTTGGACAAAATTCAAAATAAAGCTATTAGATTAATCAATAACTCTGCAATCACACAGGACCTTCCTACATTATCCATACGAAGAAACGTTGCATCCCTTGCATTATTCTACAGATATTTTCACAGCAATTGTTCCGAGGAACTTGCTTCAATTGTGCCGCCTCTCCACATCTTTCCCCGTAGAACTAGGGCAGCTGAGAGCGCCCATGAATTTACACTTTCTCCTCCACAATGCAGAACTTCTGCTTATCAGAATTCATTTATCCCCAGAGCTACTACTCTTTGGAATTCACTTCCCTCGAATTGCTTTCCACAAACTTACAATCTACAAATGTTTAAATCCAGTTGTTACAAACATTTTATGAATGGAGGATGCCTTTAGGCACATGGACCTTTTTGTTTTATCTGTGTTTTTCCTTCCTCCGTTCATTGTCTCTTAAAAAAAAAAAAAAAAAAAAACATAACCAGGTCAAAGTGGCGGCTGCGAAACGTCTAACGGGTTGGATTCTGCGTACTTTTAAAACACGCGGTGAATTGCCTATGATAACGCTCTTCAAATCTCTAGTGCTACCGCGGCTTGAATACTGTAGCGTATTAACATCCCCATACAAAGCAGGTGAAATAAATGACGTAGAGAGTGTACAAAGAAATTTCACTTCGCATATAAGTTCGATAAAACATCTACACTATTGGGAGCGTTTAAGAGCACTGAATCTGTACTCACTGGAACGTAGAAGAGAACGTTACCTAATAATATACACGTGGAAAATCGCAGAGGGTTTAGTACCAAACCTACATACTCCGATAGTCATGAAATTCAGTGATAGGAGAGGCTGGGAATGCGAAATCCCCCGGATGAATAACAGGGGTGCTATGGGCTCTCTGCGAGAGGGCTGGTTATCACACAGAGGCCCACGTCTCTTCAACAAACTCCCACGGCGAGTAAGAGACATGAGGGACATCTCGTTAGACAACTTCAAGAGAGCCCTAGATGTCGAACTGCAAAAAGTGCCAGACGAGCCCATCCTCGCAAGGGAGCGAGCTGTCGCTTCGAACAGTCTACTGCACCAAATCACCACCCATAACGAGGGGCGTCGCGCTCCTAGGTGCCGCTAGAAGAGTGGCGAACACATCAAAAGGTATCAAAAGGTAAAAGGTATCAGTTCACCAGGACCACCAGACCAAACTCCATAGAGAGGGACCCCCCAGCAAACCGGGCCAGGGTTATGAAATTGTTCCCTTTTCTTTGATTAGGTTTTGTGGCAATTATTGTGTTTAACATAAACAGGGACACACGCCCTAGTCCAACCAGCTGGCTTTCCTTTCAGGTATTAGAAAATATAAGGGGAATTTTCTTGTTCCATAAGACGGGTTCCTGTAAAGGTTGCAAGTCTCACCCACCCGAAAGAAGAAAACAGAATAGAGACAAGTCAGCATATGAATGCATGTGGCATTGTGTAAGATAATAAGAATGTGTATCATAAGAAAAGCTAGAATTGCCCCTAGTATATCTGCGACACTGAAAGTTTAATTAGTAAAGGAGGCCAGATGGCGATACAAGACTTGTAGATATCCTAATACACCACATAAAGATTTCCCCAGGAGTACTATTCTGGCTGACTGATACCTACAACCTCCTCCTCCATTAGACAGGGCCAATGCAAAAGGCATCTGAAAAAAAGTGGTAACAGAAAATGTCATCATCAATTAACAAAATCAACTATTTTATATTGGGCTCCTTAACTTTTATTGGTTGGTGTTTAATTTTCCCTGTACAGTTACTTTATTCATTGCTTTTTAGGGCAAGCCCATTGTTCAGCCATATCATTGACTATTGCAATATAAATTATATTACCCTGACGTCTCACAGTTTCGGATAACTTATCCCAACCAAACCGAACCAAACACAAATAAGGTAAGCTAACCTAATCTACAGTAAGCTAAGCAAAGTAGCTAATCAAAGTGCTATACCACTTAATATATCCACATACACTACCCCCAATCTCTCACCATCAACCCAAACCACTGATAATTGATCGGCATACCTTCTCACAACACTACCACCCACACCTTACACAATTAATTTCTATCCAACCACGATCACTCTTCACCCACCCTCACCAACCAAGATCACTTTAAGGGAGCCCACCTCGCCTTTTTTCCTCTTGCTCTCCCTCTCTCTTTGGCTTGTATCCATTCGGCCCCATTCAGCCTACTGTTTAAGACGTTTACCCCCATCCAGGTGTCAATATTTTCCTGGCGAGCGGTAGTGAGCCAACATATATATATTTTTGTTTTGACAGCAAGCTAAATTTTTTACATTTTTCGATAGAAAAATTTATCCGGCGAAGCCGGGTTTCTCCATACAATACTGAAAGAAGAAATCGACACCTGGATGAGGATAAGAATCTTTAAAAAGTTGGCTGAATGGGGTCGAATGAATACAAGCCAGAGAAAGAGAGATAAGGAGAGAAAGAGAAAAAAAGCATGCGACCCCCCTTAACCACACGCGGGCCGGCCTGTTTCCATATACTTCGCGTGAGTGGTGATCTTGTAGTTCCAAATTTGATACTCCCTCCCTGATGATATGGAGCGACACCGGACATCCCCCCCCCCCCCCCCTCCCACTAATATGAACTTTTTATTACTGTTTATTACCTCCTTTACCACCTTTACCTGTTTTGAAATAAAGGGGAGGCAGACCGTTTTTCTGGACCCCCTTCTCCATAATGTTTAGCCCACTACTTTTGAGATTATAAGACGTTCGGCCCATTAGTTTGGCGACTTTAACACCTTTCGCCCCATTTCGTTGTAAATTTTAAGACCTTTCGTGCCATTTAGGTGTCGATTATTTCCTGGCGAGCGAAAGCGAGAGGAACCGGCCTTTGGCCGGTACATTTTTCTACCGATAAATGTACAAATTTATCTTGAAGGGGGTCTAGGGAGTGTTTTTCTAAGCTCGATGGAGGTCTAGGGAAGAAACTAAAAAATATATGAATAAATTAATTAATAGACCAAACAAACGGCCAGTCTCCCCTTAATGGAGCACACCTAGCGCTGTGCTTCCTTATATTCACTTTTGTTCACAGGGATCGTGCTCAAGTATAGTAAATAACTCTATGCTATCACTCAGGCATGCAAATACAAATGGATCATTTTCACCCTTCGTTAAACTCATATTACTGTTATAATCATATGGTCTCTCTCTCTTTCTCTCTCTTCTACTTCTACTTCACTGTCCTATTCTTCTACTATAAACTGTCCCTGTCTAGTAATATTAAGGTCGGACCACCTTGTAGGGACCGTAAGGTCTGTGTGGTCTGAGTATCTGTGTAACTCTTTGTAACTCACTCTCACTCTCACTCTCTCTCTCTCTCTCTCTCACCTACTTCAAATAAAGGCTTAAAACCCCTGCACAGCTACACAGGTGACGTTTGACGGATGGGTCTTTAGCTCATAACTCGTAACTTCAGAGAAACCGGAACCAGTGATTGCGAGAGTCTTCCCACCCATCTCTTCATGCAACCTACTATTTTCCCATAATTTAGCAAGTTACGCTCTGCTTCTTTTTATTCGGGTTGTTTCCTGGTTTTATTTGGTGTTTTATTTATTTTTGCTTGGATAACTTCCTGGTTATGCGCCTTTTATTATTGCGGTGTGATGCTTTATATATTTATTGTTGTCCATTATTTCAGTAGCAGACAAAGGATTATCCACAACTTAGGAAAAACGTCTGGTAGATTGATATGTTGCTTTGGTTGTGTGTGCATGTGTGTGTAAGTGAGAGTGTGTGTGGAAGGTGAGTATGTACAGGTGTAATAGTGTGTGTGCATGTGTATGTGTAATCGAATATATCAATCAGAGGTCGTACAACCAACAGTAATTAGCAATGAAAGAAAGTGGATCTAAATGTGATTTGAAATACATCGATTACATGCTCTTAAACTTAGCTATAATGATCCTCCTAACAAAGCCTTATACTATTCTAGTGTAAATCAAAGACAGGTGATTGATATTATCACCATACACAAGTGAATAAAGGCATTGCTATTACAAAACATCAATATAAAATAACCCTAATCTCGCCTACTACTTCAGGTGTCTAATATAATTTCGAGCGTTACTTAATTTACTGATGGAACCTGGTGTGAAAATTAAGTTGCTTATGGAGCAGACCAAATTGCAAAGGAAAATACGTATCAAATATTCTATAAGGGACATAGACAAATGAGTAGCTCATACACATCAAGGTAACGAATTATAGTTGAATTAATTACTAAATCCCGCAGGTGAACGAACCCCGTTAGCGTGCTGAAAATGCAAATACACAGTGAAGGTGAATCTTACTATCCGGGTTGGTTTCAGGTACGCCTCGCTGCAGTGACAGGTGGTACACTTCTGACACGCCGATAACAAATGATGAGCCATTTCCTTGAAGCATATGCCTCAAGCCAGCGTAGCCCTCAATCACACGTCTCTAGTTTATCATATAGTTGTGTGACGGCTAATTGTGTCAACGACTCGAGGTAAAAGTTATTGCCTCATGCTATGGATGCTTTACATCTTTATAACTTAGCTTTATCAGAGCCGACATGTAAAAGAAATGCTCAAAAACGAGTGAGCTAGTATAGCTAAAATAAAGTTGCACATATAACTGATCAAGTACAACAGGCCGAGCAGTAATACCGTAAGTATCACTAAGTCTTCAGAAGGGGGATTGAATATAGTAAGCATTGTGTGTGTGTGTAATAATAATACTAGTACTAATACTAATACTAATAATTGCTGGTTCACTTTCAGCCCTGAGGCTGAAAATATAGAGACATTATTAAAGAGCTTAACTGAACCAAGGCATAGTACAATACTTATTCTACATTTACTACAGGGTCGCATGCAACCTTTGGCAACCGAGATGGTGCCGGAGTTCTACCTTATGCATACGCAGATGCACTGGTGAAACGACATGTGAGGTAACATAGGCTGATAATTGACCAGCTTGGCTAGGGAGTGACCACGCTACAATAATTTTCCATCGGGAGCCGAAAAAACATTTTTGGAATCTGGTGGGCTTGAACCATCGACGACAAGTGTAGCCATTTAGCGCGCGGCGCCTTAGATCACCAGACCGTCCAGCTGTGTGTGTGTGTGTGTGTGTGTGCGTGTGTGTGTATCTGTGTGTGTGTGTGTGTGTGTGTGTGTGTGTGTGTGTGTGTGTGTGTGTGTGTGTGTGTGTGTGTGTGTGTGTGTGTGTGTGTGTGTGTGTGTGAACTGTTTGAGTGTGTGTTAGTGCGTGTGTAACTGTTGTGGTGCCAGCAGAGATGATGAAGTAGCCGGAGTTGATTTATCGGGGTTAATCCAAATGCAATCTCTACATCAAATTGAGCGGCAAAAGCAATTTACATACACGGCCTTCTGATAAATGGAGGCGATTAAGGCTGCCCGATGCGTTCTTGAACATCTCTGAATGAGTTTTAATAGATTAATACGAGATGTCCGTCCGTTCTTGTTACCCATGTATATATTCGCCAGCTGATTTGATTATAGGAGGGATGGGAGAAAAGGTAGGTATGCTGGGGAGGGATAGGAACAGGTTCAGGGCTAGTAGGCATACATTGGGATCATTTTGGTATGTATGTGGTTATGTCATAATGTAAATATTGACGAATATGATTGCAATAGTATATGGGATGATGATGATGGTAATGATGGTGATGATGATGATAAATATAATAATGATGATGATAATAATGATAATGATGATGGTAATGATGATAATAATAATAATGATGATGATGAGGAGGAGAAGAGGAGTAAGATGATGATGATGATGCAGATGATCGTATTGGTGGTGGTGGTAGTAATGGTAAAGAAATTATACCAAATATTTCGATTACAATATTCTTATGGTGAGGCATATTATTCTGTTGTACACTATATAATTAATCAAAAACAAATTTTTGACAAGCTAATTTATGCTGAGAATCTAAAATAGTTGCACACAATAAATAGTACCTTGAAGCCTTTCCGATTATAGTCTGTTTTTCCAGCTGAGGGTAAATAGTCATGTTTCTATCTTTGTTTCTCGGCTATAAGGTAGATTTTGAAGCGAAAGATGATGGATATTCTGAAAACTTGGCAATAATATGACACAGCCATAGTAGTTTCATATATTTCCATTAAGTATCGAGAAATCAGCTAATAAGAGATTCAATTTACGATCAGCTGAAAAAAAAAATAGAGTATAGTAACAAAGATATACACAAGATGAAACTATAGGATGATTGAATAGTGTATCACATAATACTGTCTCTCCATTAAACCTGTTTTACTACTAATGAGCTAATTACAACTTTCAAATTAAACGTATCTCACATATATAACTTCCAACCTTGAGTGTGCTTGGTGTGTGTGTGTGTGTGTGTGTGTGTGTGTGTGTGTGTGTGTGTGTGTGTGTGTGTGTGTGTGTGTGTGTGTGTGTGTGTGTGTGTGTGTGTGTGTGTGTGTGTGTGTGAGAGAGAGAGAGAGAGAGAGAGACAAATAGATATCAAATATATTATGAGATAATTAAGATAAATGGCAGAAAACAAAACTCAAACATAAACAAAGTAAAATAATGGCATGTAGTGAGAGAGAGGAAGAGAGTCATGGTAGAGAGGGAATTTTATGGTGCCCTGCAGGTAGGTGTGTGTGTGTGTGTGTGTGTGTCTGTGTGTGTGTGTGTGTGTGTGTGTGTGTGTGTGTGTGTGTGTGTGTTACTCAGTTACTTGTTCGTCAAGGGGAATCCACGCAATGCGAGCTAAGATCATTATTATCGCGCCTCCTTAACTGGGAATGTATGGCGTGAAATGCATGTTAAGTGTTTATGTATCGTTGGAATGGCTGTGGATGTGTGTGTAGTCTGTATTGTTTAGCCAATTGGCGACATCGGAAACGAAGGCTTAGGGTGGATCTGTATGGTACCATTCTCACTATAGACGGTACCGTCTCGCCCGAAGGCTTAGGTAGCCATCAGCTTAGGTGAACCATATGATACCCATCTCGCCTTGTACCATTTTTTGTGTGTGTGTGTGTGTGTGTGTGTGTGTGTGTGTGTGTGTGTGTGTGTGTGTGTGTGTGTGTGTGTGTATACCTACCCTCCAGCTTTTACTTTTACTTTGCTGGGGGTAGATAGACAGAGGCTCAGACACGCAGATAGTTATGGACACATTGATGATCATGTACAGTCGGCGTAATACGTGATGTCTCGGCACCAATTATGTTTTGATCAATAATGGTATCAGCAATATCTAAAACTTCATTTATTCGCTTCGAGTGACACATACAAACATGTTCCTACACTTACCCACCCTATCCAACATCTGATAAACATTAATACAGCACAGAGAGAGCCAAACGTAATGACAGCTGAGACATAACTTATTAGTGCCACTGTACAGGTGCCCATATAAGTTATGTTCCTCGTCGTGATCTTATATATGAAAGTAAAATGAGTAGGTATGAATTGTGAGTGTGATTTCTTTTAATCATTAGTTGACTAATCAGATGAGATAACCAATGCATAAGAAACTACGCTCATGATTCAATCATGCGCAATATATCTCCATGTATATGATCACGGAGAGGAACAGAACTTATGTGGGCAACTGTACAACCGCCTGCAGTGATATGTGGTGTTAATTGTATTGAATAGTTCCGGCACGTTGACGAAATATGATGAAACACTAATTAGCTACATGTTCAGAAGCAGTGTTTTCCTTTAATCAATTAAATCTGTTTTAATATTTTAGTAGTAGTAGTGTACAATGGCCTGCACAATAAACTAGTAAACTACCCTTCAATAAATTCTAGACTGTAATGGTGATAGAGGGACACACTAACTAGAGGCATATGGCTAAAGGGAATCTTTCAAAATATTACATCAGTGTCAGAACATTTCAATTAAATCTTTGTACCTTTCACTGCATGGGATTGTATCAGCTACTTGTGTAGGCAACTATACGTTATACATTCCGTTTAATTACTTCCAATAATCAAGTTGAACAGAGGTTATGTTTCTGCCTGCGTATGTTTGTTTGTAAACAAGATATCTAAAAAAGTTATGAACCGAATTTCACGAAAGTTTGTGGGCCGATATGATAATTATATGCCAAGGAAGAAGTGATTCGATTTAGGACATGATCGATAAAGTGCATATCTCCACTAGCGTAGACGGCTCACAACGTTATGAATCGATGATCACGAAATGTGGTGGGCAGATAGAATATGCACTATGGAAGAAGTGATTTAATATTGGAGGCGATAGGTACAGCGCCCTTTTAGTTATCATTTGTTCCTGTTGGCAAGTATATATTATTCATGTTAACCTCTCTCTCTCTCTCTCTCTCTCTCTCTCTCTCTCTCTCTCTCTCTCTCTCTCTCTCTCTCTCTCTCTCTCTCTCTCTCTCGTTTTCCACTTTTCTCGCCTTGTTTTTCCTGCTCTACGTCCTTTATGTATTTATTTTCACTTTTCTATCTCATAACCTTAGTACTTTCCAATCTTCCCTTATTACTCTCCCATATCCTTTAAGTAAATCTATAGATATCCAAAGTTATAGTTTTCTCAATGCTCTCTACCTTTACCCATATGACTATCAGTATTCATCCTTTTCAACGCTCAATCACCTGTAATTTACCTATATTTAACCAACTCGTGCCCATTACTATAGAATGTATCTATGTTTTCGTTTTCTCTTTGTTTCCACCATTTATCTACACTAGGTTTCTTATCTGTGTTTGTCCTCTGTCTATTTCAGTTCTCCTTTATTTCCGCCTATAGTTCTCCTTTACCTGCTTGTTTTTGTGGGTATCCCCTCCATTTACGAATCTTCTGTTTCATATTTACATCATCCATCATCCAGCCATTTCTACCTAACCTTATTTCATCATGTTTTTTTTATTTCACTTTATTAATATCATTTTGTTTTGCTATAACCTACTTTCTTAATTCTGTCTCAAGTAATCCATTAATATTTACCCCTTTTCACACTCAATCATCCATAAACTATCCACTCGGTATATTAGTCAAACTTGTCCCCATACCTTACCTCGTCCAATTTACCAGTCCCCTTCGTCCGGCCTTCCCTCCCCCTGATACTAATCCTTTCCCAATTGACTTGTTTTTAAGCATAGGGGCAATAAAACCACGGGGGGTGCCTAGGATCCTGGCCTGTTTGTCAGAAAGTTGTGGATGTTTTGGGTGTGTGGGTGGTGGTGGGAGGGTGACGGAGGGGTGGGAAAGAGGGTGGGAGAGAAAGGTGTGGGAGGGGAGAGGGGGAACGATGATAAAGGTTAACCCTATTAGGTGCGGGGCGGGTCAATTTGGATCCTCTCAGTTTTACTCCATTAGTTTGCAGATCTTAAGACTTTTCACATCATTAGTTTGGCGATTATATGATGCTTCAACCCAATAAGGTGTCGATTTTTCCTGGGCGAGCGATAGCGAGCCTCCAATTTGGAAGAAACCAGCCTTTGGCCGGAAAATTTTTCTATCGAAAAATGTACACATTTAGCTTGAAAGGGGTCTGGGGGACGATTTTTTTTAGTTTAAAGGGGGTTTGGGGAGGCGTTTTTGCAAGTCTAGGGGTAAACTAAAAAAAAATGTTCGAAAATGGCTTAAACAAATAAAATCCTCAATTATAATGAAAAAAAATACCATACTAACCCCCAAGACATCGCACCAGATAGTGTTAAGGCTAATGCCAATAATGGTACTTAGAATAATGAAAGATATAGTGGCTGAAGCTGAAATATATCCGGGATGATCCTTACAATCAAAATATTATTTTTTTTCAATTACACATTTCGTGACCAATCTTCTTTAAATTTGCAGATTGATCTTGTATGAAAATGCTGTTTGTATAGCAGTATATCATGGCCATATACGCTAGAACTTACACTGTTCTTAATGATCATGTGAGTACAAATATGAGTTGAAAATATATATATATATAGAGAGAGAGATAGAGAGAGAGAGAGAGAGAGAGAGAGAGAGAGAGAGAGAGAGAGATTGATGTTTGACTTTTATGTTTGGCTAAGTATAAAATTAGGGTTGTGAAGGGTCAGAAGCTGATGGTAGTGATAGATAAGACTAATGGTGAGAAATACTTTCAAATCCCTCACGGATCGTTTACCAGGTGCTAGACGGTATTTACCAGGTACTAGACGGTATTTACCAGGTACTAGACGGTATTTACCAGGTACTAGACGGTATTTACCAGGTACTAGACGGTATTTACCAGGTACTAGACGGTATTTACCTGGTACTAGACGGTATTTACCTGGTACTAGACGGTATTTACCAGGTACTAGACAGTATTTACCAGGTACTAGACGGTATTTACCTGGTACTAGACGGTATTTACCAGGTACTAGACAGTATTTACCAGGTACTAGACGGTATTTACCTGGTACTAGACGGTATTTACCAGGTACTAGACGGTATTTACCAGGTACTAGACGGTATTTACCAGGTACTAGACGGTATTTACCAGGTACTAGACGGTATTTACCAGGTACTAGACGGTATTTACCTGGTACTAGACGGTATTTACCAGGTACTAGACAGTATTTACCAGGTACTAGACGGTATTTACCAGGTACTAGACGGTATTTACCAGGTACTAGACGGTATTTACCAGGTACTAGACGGTATTTACCAGGTACTAGACGGTATTTACCAGGTACTAGACGGTATTTACCTGGTACTAGACGGTATTTACCTGGTACTAGACGGTATTTACCAGGTACTAGACGGTATTTACCTGGTACTAGACGGTATTTACCTGGTACTAGACGGTATTTACCAGATACTAGACGGTATTTACCAGGTACTAGACGGTATTTACCTGGTACTAGACGGTATTTACCAGGTACTAGACGGTATTTACCTGGTACTAGACGGTATTTACCAGGTACTAGACGGTATTTACCTGGTACTAGACGGTATTTACCAGGTACTAGACGGTATTTACCAGGTACTAGACGGTATTTACCAGGTACTAGACGGTATTTACCTGGTACTAGACGGTATTTACCAGGTACTAGACGGTATTTACCTGGTACTAGACGGTATTTACCTGGTACTAGACGGTATTTACCTGGTACTAGACGGTATTTACCAGGTACTAGACGGTATTTACCAGGTACTAGACGGTATTTACCTGGTACTAGACGGTATTTACCAGGTACTAGACGGTATTTACCTGGTACTAGACGGTATTTACCAGGTACTAGACGGTATTTACCTGGTACTAGACGGTATTTACCAGGTACTAGACGGTATTTACCAGGTACTAGACGGTATTTACCTGGTACTAGACGGTATTTACCAGGTACTAGACGGTATTTACCTGGTACTAGACGGTATTTACCAGGTACTAGACGGTATTTACCTGGTACTAGACGGTATTTACCAGGTACTAGACGGTATTTACCAGGTACTAGACGGTATTTACTGGTACTAGACGGTATTTACCAGGTACTAGACGGTATTTACCTGGTACTAGACGGTATTTACCAGGTACTAGACGGTATTTACCTGGTACTAGACGGTATTTACCAGGTACTAGACGGTATTTACCAGGTACTAGACGGTATTTACCAGGTACTAGACGGTATTTACCAGGTGCTAGACGGTATTTACCTGGTACTAGACGGTATTTACCTGGTACTAGACGGTATTTACCAGGTACTAGACGGTATTTACCAGGTACTAGACGGTATTTACCTGGTACTAGACGGTATTTACCAGGTACTAGACGGTATTTACCTGGTACTAGACGGTATTTACCAGGTACTAGACGGTATTTACCAGGTACTAGACGGTATTTACCAGGTGCTAGACGGTATTTACCAGGTACTAGACGGTATTTACCTGGTACTAGACGGTATTTACCAGGTACTAGACGGTATTTACTAGGTACTAGACGGTATTTACCAGGTACTAGACGGTATTTACCAGGTACTAGACGGTATTTACTAGGTACTAGACGGTATTTACCAGGTACTAGACGGTATTTACCTGGTACTAGACGGTATTTACCAGGTACTAGACGGTATTTACCTGGTACTAGACGGTATTTACCTGACTGGAAACTCAAATAAACATTTTCTATAAATTCAACACACAGACGTAAGGCTTACAATTATTTCATTATTAATTTGTAGTAAAGGATAAACCAATGCCAGATGTAAGCACATTTCGAGAAGGTCTTATATTACTGAACTGAATACAAAATATGTATTAGCATATTAATATTGCCATTAATATATCAAATATCAAATAATCATACACTGTAAACGCTGATCTTGTGATGCACTAAATGATGAGAACTCAATTGTTTTACTCCTGTTAAATCGTCCTAAATATATAATTGTTCTGAATGGTATCAATAGAGGGATTCAGCGTTTACCAACGAAATTGTTGTCAATATATAGTGCCATTTAGTAAGTATAGCTCCATCATTTTAATATTATGCGCAAAACTATACGTGTGTGTAATAATAATAATGATAATGATAATAATAATAATAATAGTAATAAAAACAAATAATAATAATAATAATAATAATAATAATAATTGGAATACTAATTATAGATTTATTTCAAGCCGGTAGCCAATGAGACTGAAAATGCACAATTCCTTAACCTAACCTGCCTCTCGCTGCCACAAGAGCACCAGCATACCCCACAAAGGGGTAGAATGTGGACAGGAAATCAGGTGGAACCTCGAGGCTGCGTATCTATATCTAACCTTTACAGCCCAGACAGTTATTGACAGAAACCTCACCAACAGGTAGCTGGAAACGTACACATGCTACCAGAGTCAAGCGACTAGAGTACAATGACTCAGTGCGCTCGGCCACTGTGTTACTCAGTTACTCAGTTACTTGTTCGTCAAGGGGAATCCACGCAATGCGAGCTAAGCTCATTATTATCGCGCCTCCTTAACTGAGAATGTATTGCGTGAAATGCATGTTAAGTGTTTTATGTACTGTTGGAATGGCTGTGGATGTGTGTGTAGTCTGTATTTTAGCCAATTGGCGACATCGGAAACGAAGGCTTAGGGTAGATCTGTATGGTACCATTCTCACTATAGACGGTACCGTCTCGCCCGAAGGCTTAGGTAGCCATCAGCTTAGGTGAACCATATGATACCCATCTCGCCTTGTACCATTTTTGCCAACCCCAGATGGGACGTCGTCGTCCACTTATTCCAGGTACCTACTTACAGCTAGGTGAACTGAGGCTAACACATGAAAGGAGACAAGCCCAATTTGTCTCCGCCCGGCCGGGGATTGAACCCCCGACCCCTCGTGTGTGAGACGAGAGCTCTACCTACTAGGCTACGGGCTGTGTGTGTGTGTGTGTGTGTGTGTGTGTGTGTGTGTGTGTGTCAAAGAGACAGAGAAGATACATTTACATGGGCTTACAATAAAAATGAAAAACAAGCCAAGAGAGGATTGTACATATAGTAAAATGCTTTAACATTGGGTACGAATATAGTCAATTTAACTAAACAGTATTAATGTAAAAATATACATGCAAATATTGCATACTAATATTCTGAATACCGCTTTCATTGTACAGGTTGAATATTTTCCATTTATATAATTATGAGACTCCAATATTGTGTGAAGTTTTCTTTCTTGCTTTAGCTTCAGGTTTAAGTAATAGCACAGGATGTCTTCAGATTAGGAATTAGGTAAATATAGCCATAATGTTACATATTACCTCAAGTAAACTCTTCAGTATATGTGTGCCTCGAGTTTTCGTATTCTGGCTAGCACCGTATGATTTTATGACGCTCAGAAATGATGTCGCGTGGTCAAAGTGTTAGGGTTATACAAAGAGTGAATGAAAGGCGGTCATGTTTTTTATAGGGGGATAATGATGATGGGGCTATTTTTGAAGCACCTCTATCGTTTCGTATTTACAAAACAACGTATAAACCAGAAACGTTATTGCTTTGGACTGGTGATAGACAGTCAAACACCCAATTATAGTGATTATTAAAGTTGTTCTGTCATAAATGATGTAAAATAAGTATATTAGCGCGTTTTTCAAAGGCACAAAGAGGCATAGATTACCATAGATTACCATAGATTACCAGACACAACCAGACAGAAGCAGACAGCCTCCCGAGATTGTCTGGTAGTCTTTGGTCAGCTCGGCCAAGACCAAAGATTAACGGACTCTGGGGGTGTGGCCACCAGCCGGGAGGCAGGACTCTGGTGACAGTTTCAGCCACTCACAGCCTTCGTTACAAGGCATGATTCAAATGTTAGACAACTGACAGGGGTGAGTGTTGTAAATATTATGTCCTTCATATACTTAAAATTATGATTTCGAATGAATTAGAGTCCTTTGCATTCCTATAGATTTGGGAAGTAATATTATTGTTTAATTAACACATTTGTCTCTGAATTATGCTTTTGTATTATATATATTTAACAATTATAGGTCTGCCATGAGCAACTTGCCAGTTTTTCAAAACATAAAAACTCTATGGTCCACAGTGTCTTTCAAAAACGCGCTATTTGACATGTGGGCTCGTGATTTATTTTGTAGTTCTTAGCCCCAAAATATATAAGTTTCTCTTCTTCTAAAAGAAACGTTTAGATGTTTCTATACTGTCGTTATGCTTTGTGAAAAAAGGGTTATTTCAGTACCAATGTTCATTGTCTGTATTTTGTTCTAACATTAAATACTAACATGCAACAATCAAATGTAACTATTTATATTTGGCTTAGGAATGTTAAATATTTAGCGATACAGTCTCTTAATTTCTTTCCTACACTGTATATCGAATCTTCTCCCTTTCAAGCTACATAACGTATCAAGGAGCAAACAATAAAAGTAATATCAGTGATGAAACATAGCGTATTTCTCACACATAAATTAAATGTCAATTTGTATTATTATATTTCCTATGAGAAAGAGCATAATTTAATTAATGCAAATGACCTATCATACCTATTAACTTGAATACATATCTAGGTAAATGTGTCGTTGGAACATATAGTACAGATCATTAACTTATCCAATGTGCATAACTCTACTAATTTCTGTCACATCTGCACATGCCATTTGATGTGTAATTGTTGTTATCTCAGGGATAATAGTTCAATCAAAGCCAAAGAATGTGAAGTAAGCTGTGTATCAAAACGATGCATAGATATCTTTCATAAATATACTTTATGATATTAGTAATTGGTCCAGATTTCAAGTGAAATTACTTATAAATAAAAACACACGACTAATTGTATATCTAAAGTAGTCATAAGGCAAGTAAACAGTGGGCTCGCCAAAACATGAACTCAAATAACTTATTACACATTTGGAATACAGTGAGCCATCAACAGGAAGTTGGCTGGAAGTTTCGCAAAATAGATCGACCCAAAAAGCATCTGATAACCTTAAACTACTGTTGAGTTTCTACCTGGTAATAGGTGCCAAGTATCACGTTGTGTGTACAAAGGAGTACAAAGGAGTACAAAGTAAATCAAGCAACAACATATTTGGTGACCCTTCTAGGCTGCTTGTCCTCCAAAACACTGAGAATCAATTGTCCAAACAGTGGTTTAGAGTGGGTAAGGGAACTACTGCCCTGGAACTAATGTCCGTGGCAGGATTAGGAAGTTAGTAGGGGACAGATGGGTTAGTAACTGAGGGGGGGATAAAATAAAGTTATTAATTTACAAACGCAGTCAGTCGCGGGTTTGATGCAAGATATTTGTCTAGGCGAAGTTTAAATGAATCAACGGTGCTGCAGTCTATAACGTCTCGGGGAAGCCCTTTCCACAAGTTGACAACTCGATTGAAGAAGAAATTCCTAGATTCGTGCGAGTTAAAAGATTTACTGATAGTTTTGCAACCGTTTCCCCGCGTGTAATTAGATTGGTCGATAGTGAAGTACTTACTACAGTGTGTGTGTGTGAGAGTGTGTGTGTGTGTGTGTGTGTGTGTGAAATGTGTGTGTGTTTCTGTCTGTATGTGGGTGTGTGTGTGTGTTACTAAGAATGCATTTACATTATATGTATTTTTCTAAGGTAACAAAGACGATGTACACAAGACAGGAGTGATTATGTGTGTGTGTGTGTGTGTGTGTGTGTGTGTGTGTGTGTGTGTGTTACAGATACTGCATTCATTTTTCTGACATTCTGCAAGGTATCAAAATCCAGCCATTATCGTCATCCACTATTAGAAAAAAATACTAATTATGCGAACATGATAACTGCAGAGCATTTAGGGGCCGTAATCATAAACATGAAGGAAAGGTGGTGCATTTCCTGTGTTGAATGAAAGATATGGAATCGAATGATATTAACATTTATGTAATTGAGCTGTCTTGTTGATGTATACAGGCAACTGCATTATTCTCATTATTTCATTGCAATGCATAATATACTGCATAATATATATATATATATATATACCGGTATACATACTGTTTATTTTATATATATATATATATATATATATATATATATATATATATAGAGAGAGAGAGAGAGAGAGAGAGGAGAGAGAGAGAGAGAGAGAGGAGAGAGAGAGAGAGAGAGAGAGAGAGAGAGAGAGAGAGAGAGAGAGAGAGAGAGAGAGAGAGAGAGAGAGAGAGAGAGAGAGAGAGAGAGAGAGAGAGAGAGAGAGAGAGAGAGAGAGAGAGAGAGAGAGAGAAGGAAGGCGAGAATTAGGAATAATCCAACAGAACTCAGGTGTCCGTCAACAAGCCCTCATAGCTCAGGGGCTAGAGCGCTGGTCTAGTAAACCAGAGGTCGGGAGTTCGATTCTCCCTGAGGGCAGTGGTATATTTTTGTATTATTATATATTTATGTTTTTAATGGAACCCACCTACCTTTTTTTTCTCTTTCCCTCCCTCTCTCTTTGGCTTGTATCCATTCGGCCCCATTCAGCCTACTATTTTAAGACGTTTACCCCCATCCAGGTGTCAATCTTTTCCTGGGGAGCGGTAGCGAGCCAGCATATATATATTTTTGTTTTACAGCAAGCTAAATTTGTAAATTTTTCAATAGAAAAATTTCTTCTGTGAAGCCGGATTTCTCCATGCAATGCTGGCTCGCTATCGCTCGCTAGGGAGGAATCGACACCTGGATGGGGATAAACGTCTTAAAACAGTTGGCTGAATGGGGCCAAATGGATACAAGTCAGAGAAAGAGAGAAAAGGAGAGAAAGATAAAAACAAAAAACAACGGTGAACCTCCTTAATTATGAGAGAACGAATCGGACCGGATTAGACAGGGAAGAAAGAGTAGGTGAAAGTAAATGCACTAGGAAACAAAAATGGAGGTATGATTTAGTCAACTAGTTGCACTCAGGACTTTGTTATGTGCATGAAGGAGACAAAGGGTAAAGTTGCCCGTAACAACTGGCCCCCTCAAGGTTGAAAGAGTGGCAGAGCCAATATCAAAGTAAGTTAGAGTTAATTTAGTTGTGTTGGATATATGTGTGGTGTGGGTGTTAAGTATAGTAAAATTATATATTTGCTTCATAAAGGCAACTGTGGATTATGCAGCAAGGGTTGTCCCCCCGTCAATATGTCGTAAGATGGGTTTAAGGGGAGGTTTTTAGTTTGGTCCGTAGATATCCTTCAAGCTTAAGATTGAGCCCCTTTCAAGATAAATTTGTACATTTTTCGGTAGAAAAATGTCCCGGCTTAAAGCTGGTTCCTCTTACATTACAGGCTCGCTATCGCTCGCCAGGATAAAATCGACACCTAAATGGCACGAAAGGTCTTAAAATTGACAGAAATGGGTTGAAAGTTCTTAAAATCGTCAAAATAATGGGGCGAACGTCTTAACATTAGGAAAACAATGGGGTTAAACAGGAGTGCGAAAGGAGTCAAGAAAAAAATCCCTCAAGTGGATATCTCCCCTTAACATGTGCTGGTTGACTCAGTGTTTCGGGGTGTTTACAATATTTGGCTCATCTCTCTCTTGCATCTAATTATAAGCCTCTTTCTCTTTACCAATACATTATGCTGGTAAGTCGCTATAAACCTAATTAATTATTTAATGTAGGTCTACTAATAATAAGGTGCAAAAGTAATGGCCTTCTATGAGAGAGAGAGAGAGAGAGAGAGAGAGAGAGAGAGAGAGAGAGAGAGAGAGAGAGAGAGAGACTGTATGTGTGCGTGCTATAATAAGTTAGATTATTAAACTTTTCTATACTGGCGACGTTTTTTTTATTCTAACTATATGCGATTTTGTGAAGCTTAAGAAGGATCTGTGGTAGTAAAAAAAGATCAAGTGAGATAGTTCGAAGCCTGTTAATTGCTGGAGGTCCTTCTTAAACTGAAGTAAGTCGTGTCAGAGTAGCCAGATCAATGTTATAAGGACGTCGCTGGTACACTCGGATACCATGTAGTCTCTAGCCCACTCATAAGAATTAGGGGACCCCTATGTTTATATTTATGCAATTATAATTATATGGATTGATTTTGGGATAGAACTTCCTTTTCAATAAATAATATATATAGTTTTGTAGTTGATTTATAGAAAATTATATTGATAAGATGGTTTCCAGAGATATACTTCCATAGTTAGAAATAGGTGAAGTCCAGGAATATTTATGAGTGGGCTAGAGACTATGGTATCCGAGTGTACCTAAGGGGTTAAAACCCTTACCGTCCAAGCCAAGGTGAAGATATAATTGTAAGGTAATTATAGATTACACAGTAATTTTGAACATTTGCAAATCATATACAATCCTCTTATTTGAGAGATGAAAATTATTACACATAACCTTCATGGAAAATGTGTTCCATGTAAATGCTGCATGTAGTGCAAAACCATTTCGCACTAACTTTCAGCCACGGAACATTTAACATTTCAACGTAATGTGCGGCGTCAAACATATTAAGACCTAGGTTGGTATTCTTAAACAATTCTTTCCCTTTAGAACGCTGTTAATGGACGAAATAACCTGAAAAATTACGTTACCTTTAGAAATGGAAACGTTAATCCATCTAATTTCTCTAAACAACATTAATTCCCACAATATTCGTTCGGTATCAAGCGCTGCGAAGGGAAAGAATGCTTTAAGAATACCACTCGTAGTACACACTTAGAGTTGACATTGCAGTCTTCTTGATTAACAACAAATATATACCTATAAATCTCCAACAGCTTCTTGTCGCTTAACGATGTAATAATGTTCATAACTAGCTTGGATTATATATAGCTTAGCGTTCAATAGAAAAATGTAGTAAATGCTGGAGACAAAACTTGCATAACATGTTCTAGAAATAGCTATAATGCAATGACAACATGGCCATTAATTGATTTAGGTTAGCCTATAGTGCCTATACTAATACAAATACGGTAATACTGTGAACAAGGTCATTTTTCTGTATTCTCTGTGGCGAACAAATAATTAACAGAGCAGAATGAAAAACACTGACAAAATAAGTATAATTAAATATAACAAGCAAAAATCAAACCTAAGCAAACAATTGCTGATCACTGCAAAGAACCGAATGGTCCACTCGTGGTATATCCCTTTTGCGATCAACCCATTTCATTATATTCCTGATCAACATTTGTATAGATCTTTATCGTACATGGCGACCTGTTCCAAAGATCTACACTCCTTTGTCCAAACCTGTGCTTGAATGTATTGATAGTGGAACTTAAGTAGTTGCAAGCGACTTAAAATTAATCTTTTCCAATAGTTCATTATGTATATTCTTCAATGTCAACTTTAATAATATTTTAATTTCCCTCTAACTTATCGTCTTTCAAAGGAATGTAAACTGATTATATTCAAGCTTTCTTTATTTGATGGATTTAATGCTGCATAAATTTATTTTGTTTTCGAAATTCTCTAGTGAATTCATAAAGATTTGGCTAAAAAGGAGAGAAAACCAAAAAGTTTCATCCAAACAGGGCCTAAATTTTACCAAATAAAATTGAAATAAGACGTCAGCAATTCTAATACTCATACACCAAGAGCTCTGTTTCCATTGTAACGAAAACTAATAATATACTTTCTTGATGTCACATTATTGTTAACAAAGGTGTTTAAGCTTTATTCAACTGATATATAAATCAAACTAGCCACTATTGAATAGGTTAGTTTGCATTACACATTAGTAATCAACAACTCGAATTTAAGTATAGTGTTATCAAATTTGAACTTGAGTATAGAAAAACTTGGTTGCATTCATAAGATTGGAACTTTTCAGTAGGCTCTTTTTATAGATATATTAAGTCGGGTAGTAATATGAGGATGTGACCAACTCCAAAGTGGCCAACTCCATTCTTAAATATCGATACGATATTTGGAAGTTTTCAGCTGTTCTATTATTATATCTCTATTATTATATCTCTTCTCTCTCCATACGGTGGTCAACCGCAACTAAACAACAGTCATCCCCAGCGGGATTCGAACCCGCGGCCTCTGGATTAGAAGTCCAGCGCGCTATCCACTGCGCCATGGGGACTTGCTATGATAACCAGGTGAGTCCAACTTTAAATTAGACCTTTACTAAAGTAATTTACACAACGAATAGGCCTAATTATTGTTGCATACTTAAATACTATATATCTTTGTTGTATAATTTTGTTAATCTCCATACTTCCTCAACCATATAAAATTATGTAATTTGTGCATTAAATAATATACTTATTCGCACAGTTACCAGTAGAGGCAATCTTTAGATCATGGAGTATCTGGGCCGTGCTTAGGATATATAAGAACAGAATACGATATTGTTGGTTGTGAGTATAGAAATTCGGATACTATTGTATTCTCGTTAATCATAACGCACCCGTGTGTGTGTGTGTATGTGTGTTAAAAGTGTGCGCTTCCCAATATAAGCTTAGACAATATAAACCATATAATGTATAGAACAGTAAATCAAATTATAACGAAAGAAGATTAATCGCTGCATTTCGTTTTTCACGAGCATTTGTTTTTCTTTTCTCTCGGTTTACCTCCCTCTTTATCCTTCCACTTCACTCTCGTACACTCCTCTTAGTCATTCTCTCGCTGCCCATACGTTCCACATGGCCGAACCATCTCAAGGTGTTCCTTTTCACACTTTCCAGCATATCTACATCCACACCTTATCTGTCTCGTACTTCCTCATTCGTCTGTCTATCCCTCCATGTAACACCGCACGCACTTCTCAAGTAGCTCATTTCCATCCCTCTCACTCTTGGTTTGTGTCTCTCCAACAACGTCCATGCTTGAAATCCCGTTTGTCAATGTCGGGCTTACCACACTATAATTCAAGGATTTCTTTACTTCCATGCTGACCAACCTATTCATTTCTTATGACTGCTTTCAGCATTCCTACAACCCTCTTCCCTTGTTGCACCCTCTCCCGCACTTCTTCACCCATACTCCATCTTTACTCAACACACTGCCCAAATACCTAAATGAGCTGACATTCTCCGTAGCCTGACTGTTCAACCTCACCTCACACTCTGTGATTGCACCCCTTTCAAAGACCATAACCTTACTCTTCCCCGCATTTACCTTCAGATTCCGTTTTTCACACACTGTACCAAACATATTTACCAGACCCTGAAACTCCCATTCACTATCACTCATCAGAACTGTATCGTCGGCAAACAGCAGTACAAGCAACTTCCACTCACTCGTTTCCTTCCCTAATCAGCAGTACACCAACATCCACTGCTCTTCCTTGTATTTTGTTCATGACTCCATCCATATATATATTGAACAACCATGGGAACATTACACACCCTTGCTTTAACCGAACATTCACATAAAATAACTCGCTCTGTTCATTCCTCACACTTATTGACGCCTTTGCATCCTTATACATGCTCTTCACTGCTTTCAACAACTTGGCATCTACTCCGTATATTCTCAGTACTTTCCTGAGACCTTCCTTATAAACTAGATCATAGGCCTTCTCCAAATCCATACAGGCAGCATACAACTTTTGTCCCTTCTCAAGATATTTCTCCACAACACATTTCAAGGCAAAAATCTGGTCTACACATCCTCTTCCCTTCCTAAACCCACCCTACTTGTCACCTACCCATTTCTCCATTCTCGCTCACGATCACTATCCTATTGTACATCTTCCCTACTACCCTTAGAAGACATATCCCCCGTTGATTACCACACACTCCGCCTCTTTCCCCTTTACCCTTATTCAGTCATCAGGTGCACTTCCCATCTTCACTTCTGTCAAGGCTTCAACCACTTCTGACCTCCTGATCCCCACCTCCTATTCCACTATTTCTCTTCTTCTTCCTCCCAGACCCCATCCTACTATGTTTGCTGGTGTTTCATTCCTTACGTTCAACAATTCGTTGAAGTGCTCCCTCCATCTCTCGACTTTCTCTTGCTTCTCGGCTAATACTCGCCCATTCCTATCTTTCACACCCTTACTACTTTCCTTATTACCCTCCCTCATTTTCTTGATTTCTTTCCAGAACAGTTTCTTACACTCTCTCTATTTTACACTTAAATTCCTTCCAAATTACTAATCTACTCTTCTCTTTACTTTCCTTCACTACTCTCTTCACCACTCTCTTTTTCTCCAAGTAACTTTCCCTTTTCTCTTCTCATAATCTGCTCTCGTATCGCCAGTATGGCTTCCTTAAGGGTCGCTCTACTGGTGATCTTCTTTCATATCTTACTAGCTCTTGGTCATTCAACTTTCGGGACTTCAGAGAGACTTTTTCTGTTGCACTAGACATATCGAAGGCCTTCGATAGAGTCTGGCACAAATCTTTAATTTCCAAACTGCCCTCCTTCGGTTTCTGCCCCTTTGTCTCTAATTTCCTTTCCGGCCGTTCCATAGCTGCGGTTGTGGACGGCCATCGCTCACTTCCTCATCTTATCAACTCCGGTGTTCCTCAGGGTTCGTTCTGTCGTATCTCCTATTCTCTTCCTAATTTTCATAAATGATCTTCTCAATTGTACATCCAGTCCCAACCATTCATATGCAGATGACCATACCTTACACAACTCAATTAAGCTCGGTTCACACATACCCGTCCTGAGCTCCCGTCCTTCCCCGACCACTGAATTCGTATGCAATCATGCAAGGACGCCGACATAAACGGGTATGGTCTGTTCATGAACTTACAGTGACGCCACAACACGGGCTGCGGCAGCGAAGGTGGCGAACCTTTTTGGTACACCAAAAATAAACCCCTCAGGACGGACCAACCGCCAAAAAACGGGATAGGGTGGGTCACCCACGTGACTGGTCTGCGCATAGACGCCGTATGTTGGCGTCTATGCGCCGCCTAGACGCCACCAGACGTCGTCTATGCGCAGACCAAAATATTTGAAAGTTGAGACGGCGATGTGGCAACGTCGCCTTACGTGATCACCCCGCGCGTATCCCGCCAGTGCCCCACCTACCAGGCGTCCATAAAAGGGCCAGCCTCGTGTGGTCCGCTCTCAGTTTCCAAGCCGCCGTAACCACAGCAACAAGCACCACCTCGCACAACCTCCTACCTCCAAGCTCCAACCTTCGTTATTATGCCACCAAAGTCTGAGTCGAAGAAACGGCGGGCCATAGGTCTCCCTCCTCAATAGGTATGGCTTCACCCACACACTTCACTTTTTCCTTCTCTTCAGTTTGGTCAGAACTTCGATGAGATTTAGTAGCGTTGAGCACAGTTGTACGTTGCAATCCATGTACAGCTGCACTTGATTCAACAGAGTGGCGTGGTCGTCCATGTTGAGGGACAATCGGCAGGAGAAGTTATGTCGGCGGAACCTAGTTGATGACTGAGGTGTGTCTGTGCAACGCCCCTATTACATATGCATGGTGGTGGCTATCGCCGACGACACTGCGTCCATCGTATTGTGGTTGCAGTGCCGTCACAGTGCGTCTCAGACAGGTCGTAAACAGACTTATTAGGTCGCCTTGTAACGGGACTGGTCGTGGCACCAAGTCGCCGTCCATGTGCCGCCCATGAGCCGTCTACCGGGGCGGTGATGTGTTGAGGTCGCCGTCCACTCGCCGTACATGCGCCGTCTGCCGGGGCAGTGACGTGTTGAGGTCGGGCATCGTGGCCACACGTGGCCACTCGGGACACAATGTCCTCCGTTTGATGCCGTCCAACAATTTTTGGTGGTCGGGGAAGGACGGGAGCTCAGGACGGGTATGTGTGAACTGAGCTTAAGTTTTCCAGAACGCCCCAGCCAGCAGTCCCTCAAAAGCAAACGTAATGAACCCATAAAACACTTATCTTCTGATCTAGCTACTATTTCCAATTGGGGTAGAGAAAACCTTGTTGCATTTAATGCTTCCAAGACTCAATTTTTCTGTCTTACTACCCATCAGGAACCTCCAGAAGACTATCCCTTATTCTTCAACAATACAAAAATCAACCCTTCATCTTCTCTCAATGTTCTCGGTGTCTCTTTTTCTTCTGCTCTCACTTGGAAGGACCATATTACCAGTCTCGCTAAGCTAGCCTCCCAGCACCTGGGTGTGTTCAACCGCCTCAAGGGGTTCTTTACCCCTGTGCAGCTTCTTGCTCTGTACAGGGGCACAGTGCGTCCTTGTATTGAGTATTGTTCACATGTGTGGGGAGGATCCTCTCACACCGCACTCCTAGACAAAGTAGAAAGGAAAGCCTTTCGTATCATTCACTCCAGTCCACTCACCAACTCTCTGCAATCTCTCTCTCATCGCCGCAATGTTGCATCTCTCTCGCTATTCTATCGCTGCTACTACAATAATCAGTGTTCCTCGGAGCTTTCCCAGTGTACACCACTTCCTCTACGTAGGGTACGTAGTACCCGCCTTGCAATACAATCTCACCCCTACTCTGTACAACTCTCCAACCCAAGAGTGAAACGGTATTCTCAGACTTTCTTCTACTCAACTGCTGAGATCTGGAACTCTCTCCCAGAATCAGTCTTTCCCTCTTCCTATGACTTAAATTGCTTCAAACTCCGTGTGTCCAGGCATTTTAGCTCGAACGTCCCTTGATTTTGGCCTTGTCACTCTTTCAACTCTGGGGGAGGCACTCGCTGCAGGCAGTTATGCCTTTTGTCTCCCTCATTCACATAGAAAACAAAAGAAAAAACATGTTGCACACATCTCTTCCTTAAACATTAGGCTCACCACTTCCACTTCCTCATTACCCTCCAAGTCAAAAACTACCTAGTCCTCTTTCTTGAACTCCTCCCTGATCTCCTCCTAATCTAACCTCTCCACTCTCTTCGCCTCTCCACCCCACTCCCGCCTCACTCTAGCTCTCTTTACGCACTTCTTCTGTATCCTAATTTTAGCTACTACAACATACGTCAGACAATTCCCCCCCCCCCCTCCCCAATACCCCTATATACCTGAGCATCTGGCACATAATTTTTCATTCGTTCATCCACACATATATCATCAATCAGTGCCTTTCGTTACACTGTCTCTCTCTTCCTTCTCTACTCCACATTCCATGTGTACCTGTGTATCATTTTGTGTCGGAAGAAGGTGTTGGCTATCAACAGCCTCCTCCCCACACATACGTCCACAAGTGCACTGCCATTTACATCTACCCCTGACGGTATACCCCACCCTCCCACCACCCCATCTACACCTTACTATCATCCACCTTCCCATTTATATCCCCAAGACTTTAACAAGACTTTACTGTATATACTATGTTATTTATTCAATATAACCTTTCCCTAGTTCTTACTGGCGATTCTTTATAAAAAATAAAAATAAATACTGCAATTGATTAATAACTATTTCACTTATCATTGATGCAATAACTTGCAGGTATACTGCATATACATATATATATATATATATATATATATACTGTATAATTATACAGTATATATGTAAAGGAAATAATAACTTTGAGAATTATAGTAAACACAGACATTATAATCACAACATACGAATTCAACTGAAAGCATCCAGGTATGCTAAACGAAAGTATGCAAGTAAAAGAGCTAGAAGAAAAACAGCCAAAAAAACAAAAAAAATAAAGTAGATAATCACGCCGCCTCCCACGATAAGATAATGGCGGCATAGACTCGTGCAAGGCTCCTTAAGGAACTCGTACATCATGCTTTAAGAGATACGAATGGCCCATCTAAACATTTGCACATGTACCCACACACGCACACTGGCAGCCACACCCGATTATCTGATGTATATATCATGGCAGCCGGATTGAGTAAGTGATGTCGCCTTGGAGTCTCGTATTAATCAAGAGGTGAAGGTTCGAAGATGGTTCCAAGTCATTCCAGCAGCGAACCAACGAGAACTTGTGTCAAAGTGGCCGCGTTTTGAAATGACTGAGAATCATATTCCCATAGTTTGGAAGAGTTCGTGCACCCATGCTATTTCTATTTCTAAAACGATCATGGTAGCTTATCTAAGCCTAACTTTACTTGCGTAACCAAATACTACCTATCACACTTGCCAATATTTCCCTGGTGTGATAACCCCTTTAGCAAACCTACCGCAACTTAATGCTTAATTAAAGATACATTTGGTTGGATAGGGAGATGCCGTGATCGTCATAGTAAAAGAACATTTGCGATAGAGTATGAACTCCCACAAACTTCGGCAGTATGCGGTCGGAATGAATCTCAGTCGCATAAGAGCACGGCTGCTTTTGTCCGCGGCCACTTTGGTCAGCGTCTGGAACGACCATACATAGTCAAGGATGATGCACGCGGCCATAAACTCCCGACGCATTGATGGTCATCATAAGCACACATGAGCTTTAAACCTTGCGAAATTGGGTGATGTCAACTTATAGTAATTATAAGTCGGTAATCAGTTAAACTCTTTTTTTCTATATAATATATACAACGCCCTTCAGACATGTTTATGAATGCGGCCCAAAGGATGATGCAGAGGAGGGTTCGATTGATTTTGATAGGCTTGGTTCAGGTCTGTTCAACGCGGGGCCCTATCGTAATATATAAACTATACGATAACTTACCCAAAATTACTAGAATTAACCAAACTAGAATAATTTAACTAATGCTACAGTAAATTAGCCTTGCCTAGAAAACCCTACACTAACTTTGCCTAATTAGAGATAAATAAGCCTAGCATTAATAGAGACATTGGCTTAACCAGCGGTTGAGTTATGTATGTTATTCACCATATTATCCTTACCAATGTCGAGGCGGACTATAGTGCGGTCCTCCTGACTTAATACCTAGCTGATTATAATATTCATGGTGTGTCAATCCTAGTTAAGGGGGGTGCCCTGCGTTTTGTTATTTCTGTCCTTTTTTCTCTTTCTCTGGCTTGTATCCATTCGGCCCCATTCAGCCAACTATTTTAAGACGTTTATCCCCATCTAGTTGTTGATTTATTCCTGGCGAGCGATAGCGAGCCAGTATTATATGAAGAAATCCGGCTTTACCGGAGAAATTTTTCTATCGAAAAATGTACAAATTTAGCCTGCTGTCAAACAAAAATAAAAAAATATGCTGGCTCGCTACCGGTCACCAGTAAAAAAATGACACCTGGATGGGGATAAAAGTCTTAAAACAGTAGGCTGAATGGGGCGAAATGGATACAAGCCAGAGAAAGATAGAAAAGGACAGAACAAAAACAGGTCACCCCCCCTTAACAGAAGATGATATTAATGTTGAATAGTTCCGTAAAGATATACGTACTGTAGAGGCCGCAAGTAAAATACAACTAAACGAATAGTTAGCCAATATTTAGAAAAAGAAAACATAGCAAAATACAAATAGAGTACCGGTATATAGCCTACTTGCCAATAGAAAGTGTCTATGGGAAGAATTTGTACTTAGTATCCAAACCTATCAATCTAGGTTATCATGCTGTGTATCGCCATCTAATCAATGGTTACCTATCCTAATCTGAGGCATTAAAACTTGTACTAAACTAGGAGGGGGGGGGGGGGTTACTGAAAATTAAGTTGACTGGAGATCGAGATGCATTATAATTGAACTGACGGGGCTAATTTCACTGAGCGTTGAGTTAACTGAGGGTTGAGTTGACTGAGGGTTAAATTGACTGAGGGTGAAGTTGACTGAGGGTTAAGTTGACTAAGGGTTAAGGTGACTGAGGGTTAAATTGACTAAGGGTTAAGTTGACTGAGGGTTGAATTGAATGAGGGTTTAGTTGACTGAGGGATACGTTGACAGATAGTTGAGTTGACTGAGCGTTGAATTGACTGAGGGTTGAGTTGACTGTGGGTTGAGTTGACTGTGGGTTGAGTTGACTGTGGGTTGAGTTGACTGTGGGTTGAGTTGACTGAGGGTTGAGTTGACTGAGGGTTGAGTTGACTGAGGGTTGAGTTGACTGAGAGTTGAGTTGACTGAGGGTTGAGTTGGCTGAGGGTTGAGTTGACTGAGGGTTGTGTTGACTGAGGGTTGAGTTGACTGAGGGTTGAGTTGAATAAGGGTTGAGTTGACTGAGGGTTGAGTTGGAAAAAGTTTAATTTGACTCAAGGTCGAGTTGACATGAGACTGAAATGACGAGAAGTTTAGTTGATGGGGAGTTCAGCTGACAAGAGGTTGAACCGTGAAGGAAGGGAGTTGAACGAGAGTTGAGTAGGTCGGGGGTAAAATTCACAAAGGATTAACTGAACTTGGGGTTAAGCTGACAATGATTGAGGTAACCGGATGATGAAATGAAGGCCGGAGATTGAGTTGACAGGAGATGAAGTTGAAATGGGGTTGAAAAGATTGACCACCCTTCTAATAAGTCAATTAATTTGGTGTTGATTATTTAAGTTTATTTACATAAATTAAATTGCCACGCAGATCTTGCAATCTCGTCGAGAATGTCAGGACTTAATTTTAATAGAGATAGCAAATCCCAAATAAGTGAAAGTAGAAAAAGAGTAAAGTACATGAAACATTAACCGTGTCGCACTTCATCGAACGGATCATTTGCCAAATTGTCAGAGTTTTGTACTTTTGTTATTTTATGTTTGTATTTGTATTCATTTATTTTCATATTCTTGATTTATTTATTTATTTATTTATTTATTTTTTGGGGAAGGGTAAATATAGTTATAATGCTTCCTATTTTGAGACCTACTTTTGACTAATATTAACATATAAGGGCATTTGCAAATTCTCTGACCATTCCACATTGTTTTTAGATTTGATTGCAGGAATATCTTATCACTTTCTGACATTACTGCATTGCCGATAGAAGTGTCAGTTGCAAAATTGGAAACGATATCAGTGATGCCATCGTCTATATTCTTGATATATACTGTAAATAATTTTGGACCTTAAATTTAGCACTGAGGGACTCCACCAGTCACTGAAGTCCGATTCTGTTTCGTAAATATTTGCACACTATTTGTGTCTGTTAATAACTTAGTTGTAATTGTTTCCTTATGATTGTTATGATTTTCGTGGGGTATGACCTAAAGCCTAGACTGTATGTAGGCAGTTTGGTGATACCTTGTCAAAGACCTTCAGAAAGTGCAAGTGTATTGTATATTGTATTAACACTTTTGTTAAGAGTTAATATTTGTTAATAGACTGACACAATTTTCGAAGATGTTCCTTTAGGCATGAGTTGTTGATCTGACTCGATATTTGTGTTTAATATCATCCAACTTTTTGGCGTGCTTGAGTAATAAAGAGAGAGAGAGAGAGAGAGAGAGAGAGAGAGAGAGAGAGAGAGAGAGAGGCGGAGGGGTGGAGAGAGAGAGAGAGAGAGAGAGAGAGAGAGAGAGAGAGAGAGAGAGAGAGAGAGAGAGAGAGAGAACGAGAGAGAGAGAGAGAACGAGAGAGAGAGAGAGAGAGAGAGAACGAGAGAGAGAGAGAGAGAGAGACAGAGATAGAGAGATGTGATTTGATTTTGCCCCGAGGGGCGAGTTTATTGAGCAGCGCCCCCCATCCTGTGAGGGGACAACCACTAGTAAGGCGATACATACTGCTCAAAGAGCCATTATTCCACTGAAACAACAGCATCGTCGTCTGGTTACATTCATAGAGATAGAGAGAGAATGCACATAATATGAACATAAATGGTCAACGTATGGTCTTTATGACGTAATAGGTACTGTACTACAAATACTGCGGTATGTTGTTGTTAAATGAAGCGCGGTTAATTGACTATTTTGTGCACATCTTTCCCATATAAATCAGTCAGTCAAAAGAAAGCATAATTATAGTACATTGATTTATTATTGATCAAAAGATGAGGAAATATTCAGAACTTAATCAGAAGAACAAGAAGAAAATTTAGATGAGTAGAGAAGACGTGGAGGAAAAGAGACTACCCAGTATCGACATGACAAATATATTAACTAAATCTTTGGACACATGTGGGATAAATAGATGAAAAATGAACAAAGAAGAATTAAATAGAACATATGAGTATAGAAGACGAGGATGATGGGAGAGAACACCCAGCATTGACGTGAACAATAAAACACTCTTTGACACATGTAGGATAGAGAGATGAAAACATTGAAAACAAATATATAACAAATAGCTAAAGAAGATAATAAAGCAGATGAGTATAGAAGACGACGAGGACGAGAGAGAACACTCAGGATTGCCGTGAACAATAAAACACACCCTTGCACACATGTGGGATAGACATATGATTTCGTAATAAGGCAAACAGGATTCTCGGGTTCATCTCTAGGAGTGTGAGTAACAGAACTGCTGATGTTATCTTAAAACTTTACTTGTCATTAGTGAGACCCCATATGGATTATGCTGTCCAATTTTGGTGTCCTTATTACAGAATGGACATAGATTCATTGGAGAGAGTACAGCGTAGAATGACAAAAATGATCCATAATATTAGAAATCTTCCGTATGAAGAAAGGTTGAAGAAATTAGGTTTACATTCGTTAGAGAGACGCAGAGTTAGAGGGGATATGATAGAGGTGTTCAAGTGGGTTAGTGGGATTAACAAAGGGGACATGACAAATGTACTAAAGCTCAGTGATAGCGAAAGAACTCGTACCAATGGTTTCAAATTAGATAAATTTCGTTTCAGAAAAGATATAGGCAAATATTGGTTTGGTAACAGAGTTGTAGATGGGTGGAATGGACTACCAAGTGCTATAGTGGGATCTAAAACTGTAGGGAGCTTTAAGATAAAATTGGATAAGCATATGGACGAGAAGGGTTGGGTGTGAAGGGGGATCAGCCGGGTTGGGCCAATCAGCGCTCTGCAGACCCCCATAATCCTGCGTTAATCTCTAACCGTTTTGGTAAGATGATCCTCAGGGTATTAGAGTGTTGAGCCTATAATTGGGCTTTGTAATTGATTTGGGGTTGTGTGGGACAGGGATCTGCCTTGCTTAGGCCAATCGGCTTTCTGCAGACTCCCATTTTCTTATGTTCTTATGTTCTTATGATAACAATGAAGAAGAAAAGATAAATATGGAAAAGAAGCAGACATTAAAATATATATGCAGAAAAGACAAAGAGGATGAGAGAGAGAATACCCAGCATTTACGTGTATAATAAAAAACACCCTCTGACACATGTGGGATAGAAAGACGAAAACATTGAACAAAACAAAATAAGAAATACCTGCTAAAGAAGATAATAAAGCATATGAGTATAGAAAACGAGGATAAGAAAGAAAACCCAGCATTGCCATGAACAATGAAACACCCCCCCTCTGACACACATGTGGGCTCCGTGTGTTGACAGGCGTGGTGGTGGTGGTGTGTGGGAGGGACACACATTACAAGAGGCGACCGGGGACACGTATTATAAAAACCCACCGCAAAAGATTCCTCCTAAAGCCCCATCAATAATTCTCCCCTCAACCACAGCAGCCCATCCTTAAGGGGAGAGTGGCTGGGTTTTTTGTCTATTAATTCATGTATTCATAGATTTGTTATTAGTTTCCTCGCTAAACCTCCCTCAAACTTAGAAAAACACCCCCTAGACACACACCCCTCAAGATAAATTTGTACATTTTTCGGTAGATAAATTTCCCGGCCGAAGTTCCTCTATCCTCTTATAGTTACAGGCTCGCTATCGCTCGCCAGGAAAAAATCAACATCTAAATGGCACGATAGGTCTTAAAATTGACAACGAAATTAATCTAAAGGTGCTAAAATCGCCAAACTAATGGGCCGAACGTCTTAAAATGTCAAAACTAGTGGGGCTAAACATGAGGGAAAAGAAGTTCCAGAAAAAGGCCTATTTCCCCTTAAGTCATATAGGCGGGGGCGGAGGAGGAGGAGGAGGAGAATGAGGAGGAAGAAGAGGAGGAGGCACGTTGGCCCAAAAAGTGACAGTGTGTGTATTCCATAAATTAAAAGGTGGATTCCTGAGCCGCCATAAAAACGACGTGAGAGCGAGAGAAAGAGATGTAGAGAGAGGGAGGGAGGGCAGGAGGGGGAGAGGAGAGCTGCTATGAGAGGAGAGCTGCTATGAGCCCCGTTGTTTATCTTGGCAGTCGTAGTGATGGGGAGGCTAGGAGAAGGCAGCAGCATATACTTCTAGCTCTTCTTCTTCTTCTTCGTCTGCTGGGGTGAGTAAAGTGAGTGAGTGAGTGAGTGTTGTGACGACTCTTATGGGGGACTTTTAACCAGCGCGAGATGCTAAGTGCTCAGGAGTTTATATTGATGGTGGGGTCTAGTTGACGAATTCTCGCTTCGGAAATGCTTATATATTTCTGTTATGTGTATGCCTGGTTCATAACGTTAGCATTATACTGGGGATGACTTAAATGGTTTGGTATATACTGTGTGCGTATTATACTCTGATCACAGACAATTTCATCGTGCTGTTCACTTTTAAAGTTTAAAAAATTTGATTAACATTGAAACGTAAACGTTAGCCAAAACACACACACACACACACACACGTAGACGCAACACACAACAATACATACAAACGTATAAAGCTCATGCTTATGCTCTCACACATATACACACACACACACACACACACACACACACTGATGTTATCTAATCAGTTCTATTTCTGTATTAGATAGTGAAGGTTCAACTCATTATAACGGTTGACATTTGTGTTACCGAGGACGAGGTTGTTTGACCGTGTATGTGTGTTATATACGCACCAAATATTACTGATCTACATGAACACAACTTCAAATACTACAAACATTGTACCTTAAAAAAACTATATACATTATATTTGAGCTTGTATTGAATTACTGAACACCATCATCCATTGTGAAGTCGCAACAAATAACATGGTACAGTATAGTGTGTGCCCCCCGCCCCCGCGCGTTTGCGTGTGTGTTGTGTGTTTTGTGTGTGTTGTGTGTGTGTGTGTATGTGTGTTACTGTTATTGACACTTACACATATAGTGTCCTGCCCGAAGATAAGGAAAAGCAGATTTTGTCTCAAAATACTGCATCGCTGTGCATTGTATCGTTATATATTTTATTCAACAACTCAGTCTATTAACTTCTCCCTGGTTGCGATTCAGTACGGTAATTGACTAAAATGTAAGTACATTTTTCCTTTCCTCGACATTACTATCAAACTCAACAATTATCAAAATAATTATTGAAATTGAAACATCGATCCATTAGTTACAACCTTCAATTTCAGGAGAGATTCACACAACTAGAAACCTTAATATGGGCATCTGATCCATGCTTAGGAAGAATAATTGGATACTGAGCTTCCGAGGCCCAAACATCTAATTGCCCAAACTATGGAAAGTGAAAGCGACCCAACCCCCATTCTGATACGACCAAACTAACGTCTGAATTAATGTTCAGTTATGTATTGAAATATTAAGATATTACATTAATTCTTTCTATTTTGCGTCTGCTCAAATTTTGTTTTTCCACATTTCGTATATTAAAGCTGGTATCACACGAGCGCTTTTTCACTCAACATTTATCCTCAACACTGGTCTGGCAGCTTATGAGGTCAACATATAAAATATTTCGGTTGCCTAAGTTCATCTATCATCAATCTAGTTTCCGATACCGTTGCAAAATATTACAGAAATGTTGCCAGAACAATGTTGATAATCGAATGTTGACTATATACTGTATGCTCTCATGTGATACCGGCTTAACTTGTATATTATGTTTATCACTCAAAACTATATATCTTTCCTATGTCCCTGTTTACCATTATCAGTCAGTACCTTTAAGAATAAATACCTAAAATAAAATAAGAGTTGTTCGGGAGGCGTTCCATCATCATAATCGCGTGTTTACCTAGTCCCTGGGCCTGCAGATGAGGTGGGAAGAGGGCACCTGTCAAACATTCTATCACTCATCTTTATTTATGCATCTGAGTTGGGGAAGATTGTTCATATGGCACTACCGCATCTCATCTGATTGCCTCCATACATGCACACGAAACAATACGATGCTTTTCAGTTAACAGGTTGGTTACATAAGTACAAATACATTGATAGGTTGAATTAGTTTTGACGTGATTAGTTAAGTTGTAGCCAGCTTACTTATAATATTGGCAATACCACTTCGCGTATGATTGCCTCCACACACACACACACACACACACACACACACACACACACACACACACACACACACACACCCACACCCACCCACACCCACACCAACACACACACACACACACATTGAGAAATAGCAAATAAACAGGACACTTAATTATGGTTATTAGGTGATGCAAATTCCAATGCTTTTGAACTTGGGAAACAATTATTATCTCGAATGTAGAGATGAGAAGAGATTGTGATAGAGAATAAAGGTGATATATTAATGAGGAGTTGAAGGGAATAAAATAATTATGACTTGCAGGAGGTAAAGATCACAGTACTGGGATGGCACTGGAGGTGGAGGTAGCTACTTGATTGATGTACACTGTAGGCATGGCTCTTTCTGGCTCCTCAAGATGCTTAAATGAACCCTCGAACTGCATACACTACGTAATATATTAAAAAAAGAAGATTCGATTCAGTCCGACATAGCTTCGTAAGTTTAAGGCCGCCATATATGACATTGTCTAAGAGTGTGCTGGTAAGACCTACAGTATGTATATACGAGGTCTTGTTACTGGGCAGTGTGTGTGATGGTTGCTGGGTAAAGAAGTTGGGAGGGTTGGTAATTAACCCTTTCTGTATCAGTGACGTGTGTTATAGTTCATTCTAGCCACATTTAGACGATTTTATGCAGCTTAGGACGGATCTGTGGTCATTAAGAGGGTTCATTTAGAATAGTTCGAAGCCTTATAAATGCTAGAGATCCTTCCTAAACTAAACAAAGTCAATTAATAGTAGCCTGAATAATATATAAATTATGTTGACGGTACAGAAGGTGTTAGTGTGGAAGGCAGGCTGACATTACACTGACAGTATTCTAGAAAAATATTGCTCTTTGGTCCAGTTCCCGAAATTTCAGGAAGAAGCTTCAGGTTTGATAGCAGTTGTTTGATTTGTGTGATGAATAATTAGGTATGTTAAGCATTGACCATCTATAATCTTGCCAGGGCCCATCAATGTCACTGTTTTTACCTGTTGAGATAGGTTCATTGAGCAAAGTTTGTTTTATGAATGGTTTCGACAAACACCTTTCCATCATTCCAAGCTATTTATCTCTTGACTCCAATACAATGTCTACATCTGTGAGAGCGCCCATTGGTACCAACGGGTAGGTCATACTTGCACTATAAACTACAGTAAATAATTACTGAGTGATGTATATAATCATGAGTATCGCCTCCAAATAACATCTCCACAACAATACGAACAGCGATTATTAGATATGAAGGGGTAATTGTAACGCTAGAGTGGTGGGGAGGTTAAGGTAGTCACAGAATGGGTCATGAGGAGTTAATATAGGAGGGAGGTTGTTTGGGAGGCTGAAACGTTAATGATATATGGGGATCTGAGTGACGGTATGAATAAGAATATGTGTGTGTGTGTGTGTGTGTATATATGTATGTGTGTGTATGTGTGACGAAAAGAGAGAGAGAGAGTATGTATTTAGGTGTCTTGCTATCCATTAAATTACATTGGGAAATCATAATTAGAGGTTATTATATCTAAATTGATTGAAAAAAAAAAAACACTAGAGGAAATAGGAACACGCCTCTTAAGATAGTCAACGACGAAATATAATTCACCCTTGCATTTAATAATAATAATAATCTTCTGGTTACTTATATAGTGCCCGTATCTCCTCCTTCGAGGATTCACAAGCGCACATTAAACCAGGTATTCGTGCAAATATTATTGTCTACAATTACAGCAATGCAGTAAGCCTAATCATTCTCTCTCTATCATTCTCTCTCTCTCTCAAATAAACCAACAAGTTTTAAAATGCTATCAGCATTTGACATCACCTTGAGGAAATATGGGTAGAAACTTCGTTTACTTTTACTGCTTGATAAGTTTCTACTAGTGGACATTGTGAAGGAAATAATTCACTCGAGGAATGTTGCTTTAAGGAACTAATTCCAATATTCGACCAGCCTGTCAGAATATTATTTAATAATAGTTGTGTCATTTCTCAATGCTGGCGATCCTACAGTTCAAGAATATTTCATGGGGCACAGATCACATAGGACCGACCTCGCTACGAAATATTCTTGAACTTATTGATAATATTTGTAATCAGATGAAGGTAACTTTGGTAACTTAGTAGCCCTTGTATATAAGGCTAGGTCAGAAGGGACTTGAGTTCTCGCAGAGTGGCTCCAGTCCTGATGGTATTCTTGATTTACAGTGTGCTGGCTTAATAATCCAATAGGGTTGATAGCCTCCGAAGTCCTATTTTAACTAATCACCACCGGGAGTAAAAGCAAACACACGGAGATTAGCCACTCAACCAGGTACATTCTACAGTATGTACCACCACTTCAACTTACCTGTCACAACAATTAATAATAAATTATAAGATTATTCCCAACAGGCCTGAAGTGAAGGTAAAGTGGCCGTATGATTAATGCCCCCTGTATAATAGAGGTGAGGTAAGGTGGGCGGTCGGCCTCCCTATACCTTGCTCACCCACCTTGCATAACATACCTTCCTGGTGGGTGTTTTTTTGTTTATGTTTTTTTCTGAAGGACCCGAACTCACACCAATTTCACTAAACTAATCTGACCTGAACTGAACTAAAATTGACCTAACTAAGCTGAATCTTACTAAGGTGAACTTAACTAAACTAATTTAAGCTGAACTGGACTGGATAGGACTGGAGTAGACTAAGCTAAATTATACTAAATTTAACTGCACACTACTCATCTGAACTAAACACATTTGAACTGGACTTATTTTAACTGAACCAACCTAAATTATATAATACTAAGGCAACCTAAGCTAAAACTGGACAAACTCTTACCTTCTGTCGTGAACTTATTTGACATTATATATGATCATTTTCACATTTACAGTTATTTTCCCGTGTTCAGTAATACATGATGCAATGTACAATATAACCTTGAAAAAGTAGCACCTAGTTCCCATTTATGATGTGTCAGTAACTTAGTTATCCATGTTATTCATTAATATAATTCAAATTACCAATAAACTCATTCGCAAACATATAATTTCAACAAATACATTAAGTTGTTTATGCTAGTGTTTCCCAAAATATGTTCATGAATACACGCAATACGAAAGACACCTAACTTTACCGATTATACAACATAAACAAAACAAATATCTCTCAATAAATTAATGTTGTATTACATCCAGAGTTGTTACTTAATTGACAAGATGATACCAATTTATTTGCATAGCTCCGGAAGGCTGTAGATGGTTAAATCAGAATAAATAACTACTCCCCACCTATCGCCCTATCATAGAAGTAAGCAGTAAAACATAATATATTACAATTATATTAACAAATCTTCATTCCAAAATAAGGAATCTTCCACAGAACCAAACATAATTCAACCATTTGCCATTGCCAATCTGTCAACTAACATACAATAAACTACCACAGAATCAAACAGCAGCTTACTAGTCGACAGGGCAACTTATTTAACAGCAATATAAGCTACCACCCAACTAGAGTATCTACCAATCAACTATACTGTAAAAAGGACCACCAAAAACAGCAACATTCCACAAACATACAAACCACCCAACCATAGCACCAACCACCCAACTAAATCGCCAACCACCCAACCATAGTACCAACCACCCAACTATTGTATCTACCACCCACCTATAGCACCAACCACCCAACCATTGTACCAACCACCCAACTATAGCACCAACCACCCAACTATAGCACCAACCACCCAACTAAATCGCCAACCACCCAACCATAGTACCAACCTCCCAACTATTGTATCTACCACCCACCTATAGCACCAACCACAGCACCAACCACCCAACTATAGCACCAACCACCCAACCATAGTACCAACCACCCAACTATTGTATCTACCACCCACCTATAGCACCAACCACCCAACCATTGTACCAACCACCCAACTATAGCACCAACCACCCAACTATAGCACCAACCACCAAACTATAGCACCAACCACCAAACTATAGCATCTACCACTCAACCATAAAACCTACGTTCCAGCTATAGAAATAATACTAGCATATCTACCACCTAACCCAAGCATATTCTGCTAAGCTATTTCACCTACAAATCTGCCACCAACCATACAATCAATCATTGAATCATATCACTCAGGATACGACCCTACTAATCTACAACCAACCACACCAATTTACAACCAACCATCTCAACCTAACTGTCAACTATAATTATCATCTATCCTAACAATCACACCAATCTACCAATAACTGTACCAAGCAACCTTATGATCTACAAGCCTACCATACCAATCAAACACTCAACCATATGAATTATCACTCAACCGTACCAACCATACCTCTCAACCATACGAATGATCACTCAACCATACCAACCAACCTCTCAAGCATATGATCTACCAGCCTAGCATACCATCCTCTTACCCAACCATACTGTATGATCTACCAGGCTACCCTACCAATCAACCACTAACCATACAACCAACCATGAACACCAAAGTACCTTACTCTACGTCCAAGTGTTCCCCCGCTACCTCCCTGCGGCCTCATAACAACAAACCATAAATCTTTACACATGTGGCTTTAATTTCAAGGTTGTGGTGGTAAAGATATAGCTGGGTGCACTACCGCGCTCCTCCACCTAGACCCATACTCACGTCCTATACAGTATACGGTATGTATGTACAGTATGGGAGTGAGGGAGGCAAAAGACAGAACTGCCTGCATCGAGTGCCTCCCCCAGAGTTGAAAGAGTGGCAGGGCCAAAATCAAGGGACGTTCGAGTCAAAATGCCTGGACACACGGAGTTTGGAGCAATTTAAGTCATAGAAAGAGGGAAAGACTGATTCTGGGAGAGAGTTCCAGATCGTAGCAGTTGAATAGAAGAAAGATTGAGAATAACGTTTCACTCTTGGGTTGGAGAGTTGCACAGAGTAGGGATGGGATTGTGTTGCAAGACGGGTACTACGTATCCGTGGAGAAGGTGGTATACACTGGGAAAGCTCTGATGAACATTGATTATTGTAGTAGTGATAGAATAGCGAGAAAGATGCAACATGTGTTTACGCTTATTATGTATTTATACATTGATGTGTTTATGATATATTTACTTATCAGATACATTCATATTATTGTGTTTTTATTATTCATTTGAGTCCGAGATATATACATACATTTACATTTAAGTACACTTTTTACATACATCTATTATACATTTACACACTTAAAGGCACATTAAACATTTACCTCAGAGACAAATTCAAGTTTCGCAAACCATACGGTAGAACATTACAATTTCATGGTCGATCGGCATATACTATACTTTCATATACTAATACATTATGTACACTCTGTGTATAGGTTTACGTTAGACATACGGACCTACCTTCTACTCACATCCAATATATTCTCAATATATTTGTACCTCTAACACGTTCATTATACTTTGCCATCCGAAGTATGTTACAGTATATTGTCTTATATAGTTACATTCATTCATACCTTGAACACGTTTATTTCATATTTGCCTCAAATATATATTGGCATGTTAATGCTCTCTTTCTCTCTCTTATATACATATATATATATATATATATATATATATATATATATATATATATATATATAGAGAGAGAGAGAGAGAGCATTAACATGCCAATATATATTTGAGGCAAATATGAAATAAACGTGTTCAAGGTATGAATGAATGTAACTATATAAGACATATATATATATTTATATATATATATATATATATATATATATATATATATATATATATATAGAGAGAGAGAGAGAGAGAGAGAGAGAGAGAGAGAGAGAGAGAAATACTCACCCTGTAACACATAAATTTAACCAAACTATTGTTCTTAACGGTGAAACTCACGTTATAGCTCCTGTCATAACAAAACCTTTTGATAGAGTATGGCACTGCAGCCTAATATCCAAACTTCCTGACTATGGCCAAACGTCACTAGTCCCATCAATCATACATTTACAATTGGAAGATGCGTGTAAAGGTAGAAGGCCATTTTTACATTTTTACTCGACAAATGCTGTGGTTCCACAAGGGTTAGTGTTTGCCCCAACTCTTTTCCTAATTCACATCAATGACCACCTGTCTGGTACTCATAACCCTATTCACTCCTATGTAGGGGACTCAATACTTCATACCTTGTTTACATTTAATACAGCTGTTGCAGAATTTAACACAGTAGACTCACAACTAAACACTGCCACTTTTCTTAATAATAACTTAGCAGGATTATAACAATCTTGTTTCCTTTAATGCAAAGAAAACTAAACACATTTGGTTCACTAATAGGCAAAATCCACCTGAAACCTATATTACTTTCAATTAAATAAGCATGTCCATCTCTTCCAGCATGAAGATCCTTGGTGCACCCCCTTAGTGTTAACCTCAAGTGGACATCTCACGTTAGATCCATTGCAAAACAAATGCGTCAAAGAAGCTTCTTTACTGAGTTCGTGAATATTTCGCGAGAGAAAACAAAGATTTTGTTTGCATTAAATTGAGAGAAAGGAAATGGAATACATGCCTCCATGCCCGAAATTATCACCTCAATAAAGCGCTTGGCACACTCTGATGGTCCCTGGCCATGGGAGCAAAATAATTCGAATGGAAATCAATTATGAGGGTGGTCATACACAAAACGCCCCCAACAGGACCTGTCACCTGTGAGAAGGACAACTTTTGTCAGTTTAATTAAGGACTTACAGGATTGACCAAGCACTTAGAGTGCGTATGACTCCGAGGCCCTCTATGTATCTTTTCAACATTACTTTGCTACAGTGGTGTGCGGCTAGTTCATCCACTAACCTGCTTCACCCTTAGCTAAACAGTACAGATTTGTATAAGGATTACTCCCCTAGACGGGTTGCCGACTAAAGCTGACGAGTCCCATTTACTCGGCTTTATATCAGGTTATCTCCAATATCTAGATGGGTTGCCGACCAAGGCTAACGAGTCCCATCCACCCGGTTATAGTTAAATAATAGCATAAATATTTGGTCGCTGTCTAGCGGAATATTATATTTTCAATATATGTAGTTGTTACACCTAGAGTCTTTACAATTTAGAATGAGGTAATATTATAAAAAAATAGATAAATATAACACACAAAATTGACTTTGAATAATAATGCGCTTATGTTTTGTTATTCTTTGGCACTATGAAGTAAAGCTATATATACTGTGTGTGTGTGTATATATATATATAAAAAAATTTTTTTTTTTTTTTTTTAAGAGACAATGAACGGAGGAAGGAAAAACACAGATAAAACAAAAAGGTCCATGTGCCTAAAGGCATCCTCCATTCATAAAATGTTTGTAACAACTGGATTTAAACATTTGTTGATTGTAAGTTTGTGGAAAGCAATTCGAGGGAAGTGAATTCCAAAGAGTAGTAGCTCTGGGGATAAATGAATTCTGATAAGCAGAAGTTCTGCATTGTGGAGGAGAAAGTGTAAATTCATGGGCGCTCTCAGCTGCCCTAGTTCTACGGGGAAAGATGTGGAGAGGCGGCACAATTGAAGCAAGTTCCTCGGAACAATTGCTGTGAAAATATCTGTAGAATAATGCAAGGGATGCAACGTTTCTTCGTATGGCTAATGTAGGAAGGTCCTGTGTGATTGCAGGGTTATTGATTAATCTAATAGCTTTATTTTGAATTTTGTCCAACTGCCTCAATGCAACCACTCCACTTCCACCCCACAGAGGTGAACAGTAATCCATCTGAGAGCGCACATGACTTTTATATATTACGGCCAACTGCTCGTCAGTGAAGAATTCTCGAACTCTGTACAGGAGTCCCAGTTTTTTAGAGGCATTCTTAGCAATGCTTCTAACATAATGTGTCCAGCTCAAGTTAGTAGTTAATGTTACACCGAGAATGTCAATACTAGGGGAAGTGGGAATATTTACATCATTCAAAAATATATGGGAGTCAGTGAGATTCTGTCGGTTAGAAAATTGAATGTACTTGGTTTTCTGTGCATTAAAGGAAACTAGATTCTCTTGTCCCCATTCATTAATTCTAGAAAGGTCCTGGTTCAGAGAAATTGCAGTGTTTATTTTTGAATTTATAAGATCGGGTTGGGTGAAAGAATTGGTAAATGTGAAGGAACTGTGGAGTGTTGAGTCATCTGCGTAGGAATGTATTGGATTATGAGTGGTAGATATGAGATCATTGATATGAATGAGGAACAGAGTTGGGGCCAAAACTGATCCCTGGGGAACACCAGCATTTATTGAGTGAAATTGAGAATAAAGGCCATCTACCATTACACGTATTTTTCTGTTATGAAGATAAGAAAATTAGTGGAACTAATGATGCAAGGCCGTAGTGTGACATCTTCGACAATAAGGATTGATGCCAGACTCTATCAAATGCCTTTGATATATCCAGTGCTATTGTATGTGTTTCACCATGTTGGTCTGTAGCTTGGTTGATTTGATGCGTAAGAAGGCAAAGAATGTCTGCAGTTGATCGACATCGTCTAAAACCATATTGCCTATCACTGATTAATTTATTATTCTCAAGATGCTTAATTATGTGATTATTTAATATAATTTCAAAAACTTTGCCAAGAGTGGAAGTTATAGCTATTGGTCTGTAGTTTGATGGATCTGAAGAGGCACCTTTTTTAGGAACTGGATGGATGTTTGCTTCTTTCCAGGGTACTGGGAAGCATGAGGTATGAGTACACAGACGGAAAATTTTGCCAATACAGGAGCGAGCACCAAGGAGCAATTCTTAAGTACTATTGGAGGAATTTCATCTGGACCAGGAGCCTTATCTACTGAGAGATTCTGCAAAATAGTTTTGACATGTCTGGTGTGGATCTTAAGTGAGGGAATTTCAGGTGAATTAAAATTAAGTACAGGGACATCTTGATTTATTTCATCTAAGGTTGAGTTGGTGGAGAAAATATCTGCAAGAAGGTTAGCTTTACCTCGTGGGTCACTTACAAGATTGCCAGTCGGAGATTTTAATGGTGGAATGGATGAAGCAGTAGTGAAGTTGGATTTGAATGAGTTAAGAGTAGACCAAAATATTTTGTTATCATTTGGATTATTTAGAAGTTTATTTGCCTGCTTATGGAGAAAGTTTGATTTAGTTAGGTTTAATACAGTTTTGGCATGATTTCTGATGTTTCTAAAGTAATTAAAGGCTTCATGTGTTTTTGATCTTGTGTATGCATTGTAGGCTATTGCTTTTTGTTCAGTTACTCTAGCACAATTATGGTCAAACCATTTAGGTGAATTAGATCTTTTACTGTACTTTTGATGAGGAATAAAAGTTTCCATTCCAATTTTTACAAAATCTTGTATGTGGCTCAAGGTGGAGTGTGCATCATTAGAAAAGAAAGAGGTCCAGGGAATATCAATAAAGAAACCTTGAAGACCCTCCCAGTCTGCCCTATCGTAATGCCATTTAGTCACCAAAACAGGTTCAGAGTGGGAAGGTGTGGTAGGTGATAGGCAGGTGGCCTGTATCAGACAGTGATCAGAAGATCCAAGTGGAGACCTCACTGTAACATCATAATTTTCTGAATTGGTTGTTAAAAATAAGTCCAGTAGGTGGGAATTATGATTAGGATTATCTGGTACACGGGTGGGTTGGTTGACTAGTTGAATGAGATTAAATGAGTCTGCAAATAGCTCACATTCAAGACCAGCATCATCAGTCCTGGCTGAATGAGTGAGCCATTCAACATTATGGACATTAAAATCACCCAACACAGTGATTTCAGAAGAAGCATTTAAGTTGAGGACACCGAGTTGTGAGGACAGAGAATCAAAAAGACTTTGCTCTGGAGGAGTATTTGGGGAACGGTAGATGCAACATATGTATTTAAATTTACCAGCAGAAATTAATTTGTATATAGAATAATCAAAATAGGGACAATTGAAACTAGTAACCTCCTCCAGAGCAATTTCAGATTTTGCGAAGCAACATACACCACCTTTAGGTCTGAAATTTTGGAGCAGTTGATAACCTGGAAAATTAAATCTAGATGTGTCAGATGTGGATGTTACTTGAGTCTCTGTCAAAAAAAGGAGAGTAGGGGATTCTGCTTGAAGAAATTGGTGTACAGAATTGTATTACTAATTATAGTAATTATATTACTAAAGAAATAGCTGTACTAACAAGCAGCTTTGGGACGTTGCAATGCTATCTCTATATATATATATATATATATATATATATATATATATATATATATATAAATATATATATATATACGGTATACTTATTTATTAGCATTATAGCATTATATCGGATATATTTATAAAACTCTTATTTTTATGGGATATAATTATATAAAATTATTATAGTGTTTTTAAATATACTTACGTACCTAATACACCTCTTACGTTCATACAAACTTAATAAAGTGTACAGTACATACAGTACACTAACATTCACCTCAATGAAGTCAAACATGTTGTCTTTTATACTAATTCCTGATGTACGTTCCAAACAATTGTCAACATACCGGTATATACACCCACCGATGTACACTGGTCTTATATGTGTGTGTGTAATATATTTGTGTACATCATAAATAGGTTACATCAACCAACAAATAGTATGCACTATTTTTATTAGTAGTATATAACAGTGACCTTCTGAATTTTAATCCTTAACAATCAAAGAGTATGTTGCTTAAGGGGAGGTTTTTAGTGTGTTTCCTAGACTTCCATCAAGCTTGAAATTACACTCCCTTGACCCCCTTTCAAGATAAATTTGTACATTTTTCGGTAGAAAAATTTCCCGGCCGAAGGCCGGTTCCTCTTAAAATACAGGCTCGCTATCGCTTGCCAGGAAAAAATCGACACCTAAATGGCACTAAAGGTCTTAAAAGTGACATAAAGGGGGTGAAAGTTCTTAAAATCGCCAAACTAATGGGGCGAACATCTTAAATTATCAAAAGCAATGGGGCTAAACATGAGGGAGAAAGGGGTAGAGAAAAAAATCCCTCAAGTGGAAATCTCCCCTTAAGGCTAGTCTGTTGTCAGGCTCTATCTGACATGTTAACCCCTTATTGGCGGCGCGCGACATATGTCGAGTGAAATAAATTTGGACTATGTGTCGGTGCACGACATCTGTTGAGCACCATTTTCAGCACGTAATGTTGCTGAGAGAAAGAGCTGAGCGGTGGGACGAGCGTAGTAACCTTATGACCGCTCCCCACGACCACCGCGGGTGTACTGAACTGTATTCTAACTTCCTCCCCCTCTTCTGCCTCGCTACACAGGGAATTATGTAAGGAAATTACCTTATTTCAGGGTTTTTGCACTCGTGTTGCACGATCGTTGCAAGAGAACCAGTGGTCGTACAAGGATGGTTCGGGTGTCATTGGAAAGCTCTGTTTACGCCCTTTCAGGGATAGATACTTGTTTTATGCTCTGGGTCTTATTTAGGCATGAAAATGAGCACGGAAACAACCCTATTTAGGGTTAAAAAAAAACGCTGGGCACTACGGTCAAATAGACCACCTAGGCCGCCAATAAGGGGTTAATATATTGACAAAAACAAGTGAGAATTGATGACCTCTGGTACATACATTCATGCCCAACTGTAATACGTGAGGCTGTTCCCAGACTGTACCGTACGCTCGAAGACAGCAGTAGGTATTGCATAGATTCAATAGTGACGGAATACGAAATTTTGCAATATCAGGCCAGCAAGTTCGAGCCGACTGGTTGCATTGGTGAATATTTACTTACTCTCTATTATTGAAATTATATATACAGATGCTCCTGAAATAAAGTGTGCCAATCTCATAAATATCTCTAGTAGAAAACGAAGTTGTATAATCAATATAAATATTCATATATCCTTGATAATTTACTAAAGAATAAATAGTATTCTGTCGTATATCTAATGAAAGTAAGAGAACAAGTGAAGGAAGGAAGCTCAATGTGGAATGATGCCAAATATGAATGGAAAGAAGAATAAGAACCAGGATATGGATTTTTAAGAAGTGAACGGAAGAATTGGATACATGACAGAATACGTAGCTATGAACAGTATATTAAATTATATCAACTACAGTATGTCTTAAAGGAGATCAATGCAATGGTTAAGATCGGTAGAAATCTATTAAACGGATAAGGGAAATACACAATGATAGAATGATGAACGCAATTGCCTACATCGGTTGTGTTCGTTTAATTTATATTCCGTTGTAAAGAATGAAGAACTAAAGGTAAAAGAGAGAGAGAGAAGAGTTATTGAACCCCCCAGGAATTGTTTTTATAGTACTATGGTGAATGAATGATGGCACTCACTGCTATCAACGTTACTACAAATAGGAAAACTCTTGCATTCACCTTCAAACTATAAATCATTCTGTGAGAGCATTAAATTTAGCCACACCTCCACAGCACCTGTATCTGTTTCATCTGCTCGCAACTGCACAAACAGACGTACAGAGACACATACATACAGAACAGACAAATAAATACACACATAGGTAGAGATAAATAGAAAAGCGAACACACACAAAAACCGAGCAGGAAAGATGTGAGACCCAGAAGGACGTAAATAGAGCATATGGTGACAGTAACTCTTAAATGCCTGGGGGCCGCCACCAGACCACGGGGGCCCATAAATCATGCAAGAATATACGTACCCTCGTGAACCAACCCTCCTGACCTGTTGACGAGAGAGAGAGAGAGAGAGAGCGAGAGAGAGCGAGAGCGAGAGCGAGAGCGAGAGCGAGAGCGAGAGCGAGAGAGAGAGATAATGAAAGAGAGATAATGAAAGAGAGATAATGTGTGTGTTACAAGGAGTTACAATGAATAGTTAGTATCTCAAAGACCTTGCGGTCCATTCTGGTGAGATACTCGATGTGGAAAGAGAGCGATTGTGTAGTGCACTATACACTTTGCAGACTGTGCAAAATACTATCTACTATCTTCTTGAACTGCGCTATTGAAGAATTATTTACAACTTCTGAGGGAAGTCCAGGTAGTCAACTATCTTGTTTACTAGCATTCCTTCTGTGAGAGAGAGAGAGACTCGCTTATAAGTGATAATTTTTCATTTACATTTGTGACAGTGAGATTACTATGGATAATCAACTGAGTAATTGCAAGAAATAATTAGGTAACTGTAAGGTTACATAAACTGAGATTTTAATGAAAGAAAAAGTTTTATAAAAAAAATATAGTATATAAAATAGGACATTAAACATAATATGAAATTCAATATAGGATGCAAAATCCAAAAATGTAATGCATAGCTCTATAAACAAACATTGACAATAGCTACAATAACGTCATATCCAAGAAGTTTAAGACCAGTCAATCAAGGAGTAAATCACCGCTTCTCCACAGTAGATATTACAACCAATTAGAATACCATCCAGTTCACCCAATTTATGTAATGAGGTGATAACGAGCGAACCTTCATTCCCCCCCACATGGAAGTAGTGTCGTTAAAACCCCCCCTACCCCCACTCTCTATTACCTCCCCCCCCCCCTTCCGTTTCCCCCCCCCCCTTCTGTCGTCCCCTTTCTCCACTCAATTTCTCTCTCAATCCTTCTTCAATAGTATCAACTTCAGGAATCACTCTAATAAAACACAAAGACAAAGTGTATCAGAACATAGTAACAAGTATGATCAAAGTATTTATTCATGATATTTGTATTTTATAGCAACAGTGAAAAACTAGCTTTAAGCTATAACATAACGTATTTATCTTATTAATATTGTGCCATATGTATCGTTATTATCTAGCTATAAAATCTACCTACGTAATCATTTATTGAAAGATAACTTGTTTTGCATAACTAATACTCCTTTCCGTTTTCTGAAAGCTTTATTCAAATCGTTCTTCCATTTGTTGTTGTTCCCCCATTCAGCTTGGTATTACCTTCCGTGTTATGTCTTTTTGGACCGCCCCTGATTCACTTGATTAGTTTGGAGATTGTAAGACGTTTAACCCGATTAGTTAGGCGATAATGTGACGCTTCACCCCATTCAGGTGTTGATTCTTTATTTTAATTGAAGGAAGCCTAGATGGGCATTTTATAGTTTTATGATGGTGTTTTTGTTAGTCTAGGAGACAAACTATAATACATTGCTCAAAAATGGCAAAAAGCAGCAAAACCCTCAATAATAATTCAACAAAATATCATAATAACCGACAAGACGTCGGACCAGATAGTGTTAGATCTCTATAGGCAACATATCTATTAAGCTTCTTTGCTTTCTTTCACCATGTATAATGTTCACTCGTTTGTAATTCCCCTTCTAGATTAACTTCTCGTCCCACTTCCTTGCACCTAACTTAGCCCCATTACTATATTATCATTTGTTGTTCCCGTTACGATATGACGATTATGCCTCATCTATCTTTGTTTCAGCTCCATAAAAAGAGCCTCTTCCATCTAGTGAGTCAAATGATTCGAACATATTCATAATTAACCAAACTGAATATCGTCTTCATTACCATATAACGTTGTTTATTTTCTCTCTGTGTGTGTGTGTGTGTTTTTTTTTTTTTTTTTACCTCTTCCTTAATGGTATTACACGCGTGTTTTATCTCATCAACCTCTCTACCCTATCTCCCCCCCCCCCCTCCTCTCTTACCTAATTTACCTTGCCTCCCTACCTCCCCACCTGACCTCTCCTCCTCCTCCTCCTCCTCTCTTACCTCATTACCTCTCCTCCCACCTCCCCCGACCTCCCACCCTCCTCCTCCTCCCCCCTCTCCAAACACTTAACTAGCAATAAAATTAGACAGCTACACCTCCGCCCCTCAAATTGCCATAGTTAGCTCTTTATCGGTGCTTCGGCCGTGGTTTACGACTTGGGAGGGGGTAGGGGGTAGGAGGAACAGGAAGAGGGGGTGTGGGGAGGGGGTAGGAGGGAAAGGAAGAGGTGGTGTGGGGAGGAGGGGGTGCAGTAGTGGGTAGGAGGAGGAGGTGGTGGTGGTGCAGTAGTGGGTAGGATGAGGAGGAGGTGGTGGTGCAGTAGTGGGTAGAAGGAAGAGAAGGAGGAGGAGGAGGAAGACGAGGAGGAGAGGGAAGAGGAAGGATGGGCAGGTGGTGGAGAGAAGTAGGAAAGGGGAGCAAAGGAAAGGAAGAGAATATAAAGAAGAGGATATTAGTTTTGATGTATTATGTTATTTTACGTGTCTATTGTGCACCAATCAATACAAATGAACATGATGAGAAGAATAGAAAGTAGAGAGTGACTAGGTTGTAGGAGAGAGGAATAAAAGGATGAGGTACCAATGGAATATACAAACAAAATGGCAAAATTCAGAAGAACCGGATAGTTGGTACTGGAATAGAATACAAAATGGGAGCATGGAAGTGTGATGTAGAATGTTGAACAGAGATAACAATCAGTTATGGAAAAACGTATTTAATTAGAAATGTCAAAGTAAAACTATTGAGCAGTATGAGAAAGTAAAACTATTGAGCAGCATGAGAAAGTGGGGAGCTGGAGAAAAGTAGGACAAGACAAACCAAGAAAAGAGAAGGACAAAATTGGTTACGTATATAAAGCTAAAATTGAACAAAATAAGGATCGGTTTGTGAAATAGGAAAATGGTACCCTCTAATTGCATTGATTTATGTTATATATTTAAAATACGTTACGTTATCAATAAAACCCATTGCCTATTGTAATTAAAAATGCCTCAACACTGATCCGAATGTCGAAAAATATATAAGAAAAGCACTGGAGCTCCCAGACCTGATTTGCAGATGTCTAAATATATGATAATTCCTTCAATCAGACGCAGTTCATCGCCTCGGAAAGGAAATTTATGAATCAATAGCAAAACAAATAGTCTCAGTAAAGCGCTTGACCACTAGACTAATATTTTTTTTTGACACATGCACAATCGCCTGTACAAGATGATGCGACACTAATGTATGATAATACCTAAAACGGTGAGCATTAAGTGATCATAAACATTGACTCGCGCATGTGTTTAAAAGGATTGTTCAAGAAAATGTTCATCAACGTGTCAAAAAGGTTTATTATAATGTGTACCACCTTTCACTGCAACCAATTATACGAACATCTCGGTTGTAATAAATAAAAGTGCCTCCGGGAAACAAGGAGCGGCGCCCCCCACCCCCCTTGAGGGATGTGTTGCTTCGCGGTGGCCAGCCTGAGTTACGGCACCATTACAATCACCTCAATGGCCGCAACGTCACGGAGAGAGAGAGAGAGAGAGTAGGTATGGGATGGAGTTCTTGGGAGGGAAGATGTAAGGGAGCAAGGGGGAATGGAAAGGAGGGGGAAGAGGAAGGAGAAAATAATGGGTGTGGACAAATGGAGAGTAGTTGACAGAGAGAGGGAGAGAAAAGGTATGGGATGGGGTTCTTGGGAGGGAAGATGTAAGGGAGCAATGGGGTAATGGAAAGCAGGGGAAAAGGAAGGAGAAAGTAATGGGTGTGGACAAATGACGAGTAGTTGACAGAGAGAGAGAGAGAGAGAGACGACCAAAAGTTGATAATGCAATACATAATTCATTGAACAAGAAAAATAATTATTTTCAATGTATCAATTAGACGAATTGTCTCAGAAAAACTAAGTTATGCCTAGTAGCATAAAATCAATTCATATTAAAAACAAATAAAGCAATAGGTAAAGTAAGTGTGGGAACTGTGAAAAGTTAATTCTTCGAAAAATATACTCATCAATAGAAAGGGTACATTATTATATGAAGAAATTAAAGCAACAGGTAGGCAGTAATTGGAAAATATGGGGAAATATTTGTTATGGAAAGCCGAAGAGTGAGAAGTAAAACTGAGAGCATGATATTTACTTGCAATACAGATTAGAAGTGTATTGAAAATGCAATTTGGCGTAAAATAATACGGCATAAATAATAATTTAGTATAAATATTAAGACATTTCAAATTATCATGTCCGTTTAATAAGTTACAAACGTTGAAACAAATGCAGAAAAGGCTGTACAATCCTAAACAAAAATCCCATACAATAACAACAAGAACCAAATCATCACCACAAATACCACTACTCCCAACAACAAGAACCAAAACACTACCCCTAACACCACTAGCGATTCAAGAACAATAAGAACAATAACATCACCACAATTACCACTACTCTCAACACCAAGAACAAAATTATCACAACATCTACCTCTACTCCCAACAACAAAAAAAAATTTATCACCACAACTACCACAATTCCCAATAACAAGAACAAAAACATCACAACAGCCACCTCTACTCCCACCTACAAGAACAAAATTATCACCACAACCACCACAACTCCCACCACCAACACTAACCAAAACACTACCCTAACACCCCCTAGCGCCACTTTACACCCCTCCTATCTTTACTACCCCATAACCCTCAGCATTATGGGCCGCGAATAGGTCCAAATGGCCTGTTTTACCCCGGGTTTAATTGGCGCCGTAATGTGTGGCCGTAATGTGATACTCTAGCGGCGCCCTGGCATCTTCATTCAATTTGTCGAGGCTCTCTCTCTGATTAACTGCTCGCACTTGGCTGGAGAGACAAATCAGGGGTCGGGCGGGGTACTTAAGGGGGGTCACCGGCTCTTTTTTTGTATCTTTCTCTCCTTTTCTCTCATTTCCTGGCTTGTATCCATTCGGCCCCATTCAGCCAACTGTTTTAAGACGGTTATCTCTATCCAGGTGACGATTTCTTCCTGGCGAGCGATAGAGAGCCAGCATTGTATGGAGAAATCCGGCTTCGCCGGAGAAATTTTTCTATCTAAAAATGTACACATTTAGCTTGCTGTCAAAACAAAAATATATATATGCTGGCTCGCTTCCGCTCGCCAGGAAAATATTGACACCTGGATCGGGGTAAACGTCTTAAAACAGTAGGCCGAATGAGGCCGAATGGATAAAAGCCAAAGAGAGAGAGGGAGAGAAAGAGAACACAAGCGAGGTGGGCTCCCTTAAGGGTAGAGAAATGTATGGAAGCTTTGGTATGTTTTTTTTTAGAACAATGATGCAATATAGAAACACTTACTGTATTACTAACTGGACTCCATAACTATAGGCCTCTAAAATTAACCACTCACAATTCGGTAGAGAGCCAAATCAGGAGTCTCACTGGGTACTTGAGGGTATAGATAGGAAAATTTAATTAATTGTATATGATATATTGTGCACCGAAAATATTATAGAAACACATGGACGACTAGTAACTGGACTTCCTGACAAAGTAGCTCTAATATTTACTGATCACATTTGGTTTTAGAGACAAATCAGTCAGTGATATGGATCAACTTTTAACACACAATATGTTTTTAAGCATTTTGTTATAATCTCTAACCACTCTATAAGTAAAGAACACGGACCAAGGGTAAAGTTATTTATTGTAAAAGGATGGAGATTGTGGTAAAAGGAGTACGTGGCGGAAATTATAAATAATAGATTAGGAAACATACGTGTACGGGTGAAAGTGGAAATGGGTAATAAATTAAATGTGAGAGAGAGAGAGAGACAGAGAGAGAGACAGAGACAGAGACAGAGACAGAGACAGAGACAGAGAGAGAGAGAGAGAGAGAGAGAGAGTGATTTAGAGAGATACAATAACAAACACAAACACACAGACACCACACACCACTTAACCCCCCCTCCCCCTCAGCCAATAACTAAGAGCACCAATGGAGCTCATAACGAGGAGGGCAGAGTCCAAGTGCCGGGTAACAAGGGGTTAACACGGTAGTCCACACACAAAAAATCCGGGCCAAACATCTTTACGAGAGCCGGAGCGTCGTAAACATCCAGGGTGGGCCGTCGGGAGGAAAGAACCAAAACAAACCCTTTCTTCATGCGTATTCCTGCTTTTTATTCTGTGTTCAATTGGAAAGTTGGTGATGAAAATAAGCCTGTATACAACTGTCCTAATGTATAAGAATATACTATGAATGTATTCTTGCATATTGGAGAGAGAGGAAGGTTTCTGGTAAGAGATACAGACTGCCTCTTCTCCCTCACCCCGCCTCTCCTTCTCCCCGGCGCGTCGCCATTCAACAAGGCATTAATGGCCAGTTAAAGTGTCCAACCACGGCCATTTTCTCTGAGTTACGACATTCTGGTGCTGATGGCGTCACGTTACTTCACATCAACGTCTACGTCACTCACACGTCATCCGGCACGCTCCTCTGACGTCACTCGGTACGAAGAAAAGAGCCTGTAGTAAAGTCACTGTCACATAAAGAGTGTTGTTGAAGGATTTCTTCCGTAATTCGACAACCCGAGTAAGAAATATATGCAGTATTGGATTTTGTTCGCCTCTATCGTGACAGATGATTGAAATTTGGAGCTTGTAATTTGTTCTTGGTAGCGTATTGGTTAGTGCGCTGAATTTCGGTGTGAATATCCTAGGTTCGAATCCTTGGAGTACCACATGTATTCATTAGTTTAATGGATTTAATTAATTAGGTTTATTTGTAAGTTAATTGGTGGGTTTGTGATACTATGAATTTATGAATATGAATTGTATAAATTAATAATAATAATAATAATAATAATAATAATAATAATAATAATGTCATGAGAAGTAAATTAAATTAATTGGGAAGTTATTGTAGTCATTTTCACTTCAGTTAATATTACAACATTGTATCCTTATAGATACCTTGATATGATTTAAGCTTAGAAATATACATGAAAGATATATACTTATTATAATATGTTCTCATGTGATAGTGCTTTGATGCAGTCTAATACTATCATAATTTATGTATCATGTGATTAGCGGTCACAATCCAAGATATTATTGCAGTGAAACATTCGCATAATTTAACCCTTGCAGTATTTGAGGACGCATGTTTACACTTTATTCTGGCTATCATTAGATATTATCATATTTAATTAACGATCTAACTAAATTAAAGGGACCAATAATAGTCAAAATAAACTGTTAAAGCCGGTTAAGGTGGCTCACCTCGGTTTTCTCTCTCACTCCCTCTCTCTCTCTCTGGGTTGTTTCCATTCGGTCCCATTCAGCCTACTGTTTTAAGACGTTTTTCCCCATCCAGGTGTCGACTTATTCCTGGCGAGCGGTAGCGAACCATCATATATTTTTTAATGGTTCTGACAACAGGCTAAATTTGTATATTTTTCGATGGAAACATGTCTCATGCGAAGCCGGATTTCTCCATACAATGCTGGCTCGCTATCGCTCGCCAGAAAGAAATCGACACCTGGATGGGGATAAACATCTTAAAACAGTAGACTGAATGGGGCCGAATGGATGCAAGCCAGAAAAAGAGGGAAAAATAGCAGGTGACCCCCCTTAAGGAAGTAAAACCGGTATCAAACAAGGACCTGTAGCGATGGATGATCTCGGAATCTGGAATTGCCTTAAAATAATATTTAAGTTTTGTGTTATTTGTGGTAGCCTATATGTCTGTTTTAGCTGGACAAGTCGAGGCTATGAGCTACAAAACTCCAAATAGATGAATAATGAAGGTGAAAAGTCGTCGGATAATACCTTTTAAATCAGTGCAATTTTAACTTCAATACTATGCCTCCGAAATTTTGATAAGAAGGATGTAAGGAAAGTGTCAGGAAAACAAGATATTTCCTGAGCAAATTACAGAAGATTTAATTGGTCGTATTATAAGTTTGTATAAAATACTATTCAAGACTAGTATTGTAATTATCAACGGCATAACTTCTTCCTACTCAGGAACACTAGACTACCACTAGTTTAAATACCCTTCTATGACTTCTAGGCGCCATTTATGACTGTTGGCGCCACAACTGCAATGTCCGCATTTAGGAAATAATATTATGATAACAATAACAATCAAATAGTAATTAATTCGAAACGCAACCAATATAACTTCGAGTACCCTATTTCAGCCATTAACTTTTAAGAACAATGGAACTCGAAATTGGGAAATCACAATTTAAACTTTATAGAAATACGAAGTAAAGCAATAGATCCGAAGCCAAATTGTCAAAACAATGCACAGGTATAAATCAAGATATTATGATCTTATTAAATTAATCTTATCAATAATGATAATTAATTGTAAATTAATAGCATCAAGATATACCGAAGCTAAAGAAACAAGCCTTTTTTTCTTCCATATGTTAATAGATGTATGTACAGTATGTATGTATGTATGTATCATGTATGTACTCAGGCACATACCCCATAGCTGGGGGAGGCCGATTCCAGACAGAGACTAAACAGAAACATTTAAAGCTAAAATTCTCAGGGTCCGGGACCACTTTCACGTTCCCTCGCCCCTTTCTCTGTCTCGTCTAGTAGGTGAATTTTACAATTTGGAGGAGGATTCCTTGTCTCCCACCCCCAGAAGGAAAATTATGACAGTAAAAGAGACAGACAAAAACGACGAAGGTTGGGTAGACGATGCCAAACCTCACTCTGGACAGAACCAGCACTTAGATGCAGCATATAACACTCACGCTGCGGGCATAATTACCATCATTCCATGCTCATTTTCATGCATAAGCAAGAGTCAGAGCGTAATACAATTATATATCCATGAAAGTCAAATAATAGAGCATTCCAATGACACCTGAATCATCCCTGTATGACATCTGGTTATCTTGCAACAATCTTGCAAATGAAGGCCAAAATCGGTAAATAAGGGGCAATTTGTGCTGTTTTTGCTATGTGTGATGCTTCACATGAGTGTGCGAACCTTCTCTCACAGCTCAGTGTGTGACTGGCGGTTGGAGCCCCCCTGCGCTCCCTCCAACAGCTGGCCTCTCTCTCAGGGCTCATAATAGCCTAAAAATGGCACCCCCGTCAAATGACGGGCACCGCACAGAAGGGGTTAAGGAAAACAATCACACAATGGTTTTTACTGTATAGTAACAGTGCATCATAAAACTAGACAGTCAACGAATGTTTGTAACCTTACACACTGTGTCTCCAGCCCCAGAGCCCACAGCAGCCCAACTCATGACACAGCTAAGGAGTGAGATCCATGTGGCTAGGAACTCTTAAGTTCAACGAAAGAATGGCAGCCTACGCAGAGGAGGTGGACGTCAGCCATGTCTACTTCCCCAATTTCGCCGACGACCCTACCCCCATGATGTCTCTGTAGCTCCATCCACCCAGCAACTCCACGAGCCACCCACAGCTGCCCAGCACCCTGATGAGCTAGCCAGCCAATCAGAGCCCAGTATCTCGACGGGGCAGAAAGAGGAAACGAATCGACGCAGGAAAATAAATTAGCCTGACCATCACCACAACTACAAGATCAGAGGACCAAATGCCTAATCCACCTGGGCCTGTGATTGTTCCAGCCAGAACCACCGGACAAGCATCCTGATCCAGGTTGGGGCCTTATAAATCCACAAGAGCAGCTCACAGACACATCCTTGAAAAGATTACAACTCACGAATGTTGGGTCAAGCCACGACTCCATCTCCTACTACAGCTCATTTCATCACCCCCTACTTTCCCCATCCTTGTATTCAAGGCATTGAGTAACCAAAATTATTGCTTGTCTCACCTTGTCCTGTATTCAGTGTTTGTCTGCACGAACACATCAGTCCGCACACTCACCATGGGACCAGGATCTTCTCCTTCCTGCACCGTCAGCGAGCCTCGTGACCCTCGCAGCTCTCGCCTGTAGAACTCGGTACAAAGAACCTTGGGACGTTCTAAAAAGGATATATTATAGACTGGCACGTGGGGCCATTACAGAAAATGAACGATGGTCTGACAGACAAGTCCACGATCCACCATCAAGTTCTCAGGGCGAAGGTGCATGGTTTTACAGGAGGTCAAGGACCTCCTTAACCCCAATGATGACTACTTTGAAAAGTTTGTCTAGGGAGTGTCAGGAGAAGTTTCTCCGCACCATTAAAGAGTGGAAGAAAGGCAGCCCTGGAGTCAATCAAGCAAAGGAGCTAGAGGAACGTGCCACCACCCTGAGACATAGGACCAGCCGCCCCAGCACGATGCCCCACCCTGACCTCCACAACCACCTCAGAATGACTCTTCTTCACTCCATTTTTCCACAGCAGTAGCCGGGAGCCATCACGGCTGTTCAAGCTCCCAAACTCCCAGCCCATGAAGCTTGCAGAAACTCCAACGATAGCGGGTTGGGCCATACCGCATCGGTAGTGCCCACAGACTCCCCTTGGCTTGGATGAGTGAACTCACCCGGGCCACACAGTGAGAAGAAAGAAAACTGCCTCCTAGCTGCACATCTGGCTGCACATCTGCCCGGAGGCTACTTAATTGCTACACGTTAATCTTCTAATTGACCTCTGGATTTCCCCACCTGGCCACGACTACCACCAAACATATTTTCTACCAGAGGGTACAAAGAAGTCGCAATGGCATCACAACTCTGAATAACTGATTGTTGTATAAATTATTATATACTGTATACTGAATACCTGTTATGTCAAAATCAGAACCTTAGTCGACAAGGATAGCCACAATACAGAGTCCATCCCAAAGAATACAACATCTATGGACAGAATAACATCTTTTCTGTCTTCTATGATTTTGGTTTTGCTCCTTCAGAAAAAGACAACAGTCCCAAGAGCCAAAACTACACCCCCGAGGTTTCAATGGAGTCAGAATGCTGGCTCACCTGCCCCACTACTTTTCATATCATCACTTCTGCTAACCTCAGGACGAGACAGGCACAACCATCACGTACATGCAGAGAGGGAGAGGGATCTTCTAGCCCAAAGACGAAGGACCACCAAAATGAGAGGAATAAGAAATTAATTATTCTGGGAGGGCTCCGATGTCAGCTCACCTTTCTAAGACAAGCAGCTCCCTCTCTGAGCAGATAGTGAGGTAAAGCCCAAGTATTTCAAACAACAGATGTGAGCAACTCAGTCACTCCTGGTTAGAGTCACCACAACCACCGATTTGAGTAAATCATTTAGGTCATACCTGAGTATTTCAGCACTGACAGGAGCAACTTCATCAACTTCTGGTTGCTTTAAAACAACCCCCGATTTGAGTAGCTCATTCGGATTACGCCTGGGTTACCTCATTCGGGTCACGCCTGACTATCTAAGCACTGACAGGGAGCAACTCGGTTGTTGTTAACCAGCCCCCGAATTGAGTTAGTTAATTTGGGTTACACCTGAATATTCGGCACTGACGAGAGTAACTGTCAATTTCCGGTTGCAGTTACCCACCTTCCAAATTAAGCTACTTAATTTGGGGTACGCCTGATTATCCGGCACCGACCAAAGTAACTCCGTCACCCTTACCACTGCCAGTCAATACAGAGGCAGATTCAGAGAAGGAACAGTCCACCTACCCACTGTCCAGACGAGACAATTGCCCTACACATGACGCCCAAGCCGGACCATACCTGGATGGACGCATTAGTTACTATTGTCTCTGTTTGTCAGAGACCATTCCAAGGCTCCAAGAAGATTAATAAACAAACCAGACTCTATCCAAAACATTTGCTCTCATTAGCCTATCTTAAGTTCCTCTCTGAACGACTCTGTTTCTCCAAGAAGATAAATAAACAAATCACACTCTATCCATAACTCTTGCTCTCATTAGCCTATCTTCAATTCTACTTGAACGACTCCGTTTCTGTAGTAAGGATATAATTATGTATATAATAACTAAGTGCCTCCCATAACATCTGCCTTACATACACTTATATGCCATGCTACCACGCTCCCCTTGGGAATTCAATTTCAATTGGCTCTAACTTACCTTCTTGGGAAACCACCTTGCATATACATATTTTTTAGTCACTTTTTTTTAGTCCTGTAATTGTCGTTCTCCTTTGTCTTAATCACCATCACTGTGTTACTTAATCAACTTACCCAGAACTAGCACGCCTGCAGCACCTCAGTCAATGTCTAAGACTTTTTAGAATTAATTAATACCTGTATAAATATATACCTTATATACGATAGCCTGTGTATCCATTATTTATCTGACCTTCCAGTCGATTAAGCCCCTTCAATTCACACAGTAAATATTTACAAACCCTCTCAACGACTAAAAGAAACTCATACAGTATATCCGAGCTACTTAACATATACAATCAACGTTCATACATGCACAAACTAATACAAGCTATGTATCGCAATACAAATAAACAGAAGCAAGGCATCAGGAAGCCACAAGATCAAACACTCCTCGTCTGTAAGCCCGACTATACCTCAACACAATCCGTCACCCAGATAAGAGGACCCAACACCCCCAGAAGAAAGAAGGAGAATAAGCAACAGCCGCACGCGATACAACACAAATATAGACACGTACACAAAAATCCCGGGCTAAAAATTGTCCCTGACGTCTGACAAGCTCGAAACAGTGCCAAGTGTGCTGTGTGGTGGTTTCTGGGCATTTATCAACCAGGAGGTCCCTCACTGGTGGTGGCGGTGGTGGTGCCAGTTGGTTGGTGGGGGAGAGATGAGAGAAGGGGGGAGGGGGTCTATTCTTGTATTGTGAGAGAAAGAGAGAGAGAGAGAGTACATGGGATTACAAAGAATAGTTGGTATCTCATAGATCTTGCTGGCCATTCCAGGAACATTCATATGTCATATGATGACAAATGAGAGATTACATAGTGTGTATAGTGCTGTTGTGTCATTGCAAAATATCCAAATATTATTTTTTCAGACGGTTCTACTGACTGACTGCTTACAACTTCAGAGGAAAGTTTGTTCCATGCAGAACAAATTTTGCATGACAAACATTTTCTACATATTATTACTTCTAAAGCTTACTGCTCTAATCTCCTCTCTTGGTTGTCAAACACATTAGTATTTTTAGAAACTCACTGAATTTGTCTCACAGTTAACGCGTTTTTAACGAAAATAAACCAACAGCTCACAGTCGACCCTTGTGGTATATAAAATAATGTGTAGTCCTAGTTTGGGATCATTAGACTACTTTATGTCTTTCCTGATTGCTGGTGGCCAGAGTAAGGGGAGAGAGAAAGTACAGAGTGAATGTGGTGAGAATTTGTGATTTTTTTTTTCCGATTCATGTGAATTAAGAAAGGGTCATGTAAACCTGCAGCAATGATACAAAGAAACAGAAGTACACAATTTTAACCATACATAACAAATATGTAAATATATATTATATATTGTGTTTGAATAAATGCATGTAACTATATTCATGATATTGTATAAATTATAGATACCGTAAGTGTGATTGTTACCGTAAAATAATATGGAACTGAACGATGGAAAACTGTCGAAAACAAATGTTAAGAGTATCTGAACAGGGGCAGGCAAAGCGAAGGCCTGTCAATAGGGAGAAAAAGGCCAAACCACAACTTAGTTTTTTCTTTCTCTATTTCTTTGGGTGAGGGGATAGGGAGGGGCCTAAGTATAATCACCCTGATGATTCGCTTCATCGAGACACTGAAGGGTTCACCTTACTATGTGTTATAATATTTTAATTTTTAGATTATGGAAAATCGATATAGAGTTACGTACTTTAGTTAAGACAAATCAAGTAAAGTGGTCAGTATGGAAGTGAAGAAGTCCTTGCATGACAGTGTGGTAATCCCAACACTGACTTACGGAAGCGAAGCATGGACGTTGGTTGAGAGACTCAGACCGAGTGAGAGCAGTGGAAATGAATTACTTAAGAAGTGCGTGCGGAGTTACATGGAGGGATAGACAGACTAATGAGGAAGTAAGAAGGAGGTGTGGTGTACAAAGTACAAAGGAAATCAAGCAACAACAGATCTAGTGACCCCTCTAGGCTGCTTGTCCTCCAAAACACTGAGGATCAAGTGTCCAAACAGTGGTTTAGAGTGGGTAAGGGAACATTGGAAAGGGAACTACTGCCCTGCCACTAACGTGGCAGGACTAGGAAGTTAGTAGGGGACATATGGGTTAGTAACTGAGGGGAGGATAAAATAAAGTTATTCATTTACAAACGCAGTCAGTCGCGGGTTTGATGCGAGATATTTGTCTAGGCGGAATTTAAATGAATCAACGGTGCTGCAGTCTATAACGTCTCGGGGAAGCCCATTCCACAAGTTGACAACTCGATTGAAGAAGAAATTCTTAGATTCGTGTGAGTTAAAAGATTTACCAATAATTTTGCAACCGTTTCCCCGCGTGTAATTAGATTGGTCGATAGTGAAGTACTTACTACAGTTCATATTGTCGATGCCTTTGATGATTTTGAACACTTGAATTAAGTCACCTCTTAATCTGCGCTGGGTTAAAGGAAATATATTTAATTCTCTAAGACGCTCTTCGTATGGTTTGTTCTTTAGGCTAGGTATCATTTTGGTAACTCTACGTTGAACTCGTTCTAGCTTGTATATGTCTTTTTGGTAATAAGGGCACCAGCATTGAACGCAGTATTCCAGAAGAGGGCGGACTAAGGAATTGTAAAGGGATAGGATTACGTCTTTGGATTTATGCTCAAATGATCTGCCTATAAAGCCAATTATTTTGTTTGCCTTCTTAACAACTTCTGAACATTGTTGACTCGGTTTTAGGTTACTCGATATTGTTACTCCCAGATCGGTTTCTCTGTTTACATTCTTAAGCTGAGTGCCATTCATCGAATAGTTTGCTTTCTCATTTAGGTATCCGATATGTAGTACTTTACATTTATCCGCATTGAAACTCATTTGCCAAATTTGGGCCCAATGTGACAATTTATCTAGATTGTGTTGCATATCGTCAACTTGATCTTTTGAGAGTACGCTATTTGCAATTTTTGTATCGTCAGCAAATTTTGAGATTGTACAGGTGAGACCCTCATCTATGTCGTTAATGTAAATTAGAAAGAGAATTGGTCCTAGTACCGATCCCTGGGGTACCCCGCTACTTACATTGGTCCATTTAGATGCCTTACCGTTTATGACTACCCTTTGCTTTCTGTCGCTGAGCCAATTTTCTATCCATTTCAACACACCGTCTTGTATTCCATGCGCTTTTAGTTTTAGCAGTAAACGTTTGTGGGGAACTTTGTCAAAGGCCTTTTGAAAATCAAGGTATATAATATCTACAGCTTTACTCTCATCGTAGAGGTTAAGGATATCGTGGAAGAAGTCTAAGAGGTTTGTTAAACAGGAACGTTTTTTACGAAAGCCGTGTTGAGTATCTTTAAGTATGTTATTTTCCTCTAAGTGATTTACGAGTCTGTCTCTTATGACCGTTTCTAGCATTTTACATACAACTGAGGTTAAGCTAATTGGACGATAGTTACTGGATAGGGATTTGCTGCCTTTTTTTAATGTCGGTGTTACGTTGGCTATCTTCCACTGATCGGGCATAGTTCCAGACTGCAAGGATTTATTGAATAGTAATGTCAGTGGTTTGGAGAGCTCATCCTTAGCTTCCTTTAGAACTCTAGGCGAGATTGTATCAGGTCCAGGCGTTTTATTTACCTTGAGTTTATCTAAACAATTCAATACTTCTCTCTCTGTAACGGTGATATTGCTTAGAACATCTGAATTATCAATCTGAATCGGCGATGGTGTAGGGATATCACTGAGGTCTTCTGTTGTAAAAACTGATGCAAAGAAGGTATTGAGGGCATTACTCATTTGTACTTCGTCTTTGGTGTATTCTCCATTTTCATCGACTAGCGGTCCAACAGTTGAAGTAACTACTTTTTTCTTTCTGATATAACTATAGAATTCTTTCGGGTTTGTTTTACTTTGATTCGCAATATGTAACTCTAGGGTCTTTTTACTTTGCTTAATTAACTTTTTGGCTTTGCGTCGTAGCTCTACAAATTTCACCCGTTCTTCGTCATTTTATGAGGATTTTAATCTATCATTAGCAAATTTTTTAGCAAGCAGGCAGTTTGAAATATCTTTATTCCACCATTTGGGCTTATTATTATGGCCTGGACGCCGTATTTTCGATGGTATGCAGTCTTGCACTGCTTTTAGGTAAGTGGTTTCGAATAACTTCCAAGATGTATTTATGTCGTTATTGTTAATTAAAAAGCTCCAGTCAGTTTCTTTAAACATAGCTCTAAGTTTATGAAAGTTTGCTTTCTTGAAATTAGGGACTTTTTCGATGCTACTATTTGGTTCGTTACTAGTAAAGTTTAAAGTGAAAGTTATCGTACGATGGTCGCTGTTACTGAATTCATCACCAACATTCAAATTCTCTATTAATTCTTCTTTTGTTGCAAGTACAATGTCAAGAACGTTATTACCACGGGTCGGTGTTCGAACAAATTGATAAAGCGAACTCTCTTGCAAGTTCGTATACAAGTCATGTCCGGAGTGTGAAGTAAGAGTATCGCCCCACTTGGTCATAGGTAAATTAAAGTCGCCAAAAAATACGGTATCTTGTGAGTTACTTACATCTGCAATTTGTTCATAAATTTCTCGGTCAGTTTGCACTGATTGAGCTGGAGGTCTGTATATTAACGCAAGTATTATTTTTGTACCTTTATTATTCTTTATTAGCACAAAAGATGTGTCGACGTTCACAATTTGAGGTTTTGACAAGAGGGTCGGGTTAAGACTTTCTTTGATATTAAATAAAACGCCACCTCCATTTTTATTTATTCGGCTTTTCTCAAACATTACATAACCGGGAAGTGAATACTCTGCTAAAAAGTCTCTATCTACTGTATTGAGCCAAGATTCTGTTATACCAATCACATCATAATTTTCAGTAAACACTAGTTCCTCTAAATCTGAAAATTTATTGCGTATGCTACGAGCAGCGTTTGCATAGAAAACCTTTAAAGTTGCGGTTTTAGAACTCACAGAACGTTCTTTAATCAAATTTTTGGTTCTGATCGGATCTACATTTACATTCATGGCTGACATCGGTCCTCGGTCGTTATCCCTGGCGGTTTTGAATTTGGGTCGTGTTGGTGGAGCTTTATCCAAATTCGCGGTTCTTGACAGATTAGCATTTAATTCCTTCGCAGGTTGCCGCCCTCGCTGTCTTCGGTCCTCCTTCCTGGTTGTCCTGTGCTGAGTCGATTTCTTCTCCGAAAATCCTTCACCGCATCGTTGAGAAGACGCCCAAAACGTGCTGCTCCCACCTGGTTCAGATGAACTCCATCGTCCGAAAACAAATAGTCATCGTAGTAGAAATTGTCCCAGGTGTCGACGAATCCCACGTTTTCCTTCCTGCAGAGGTTTGCTAGACAACGATTTGTGATGGTGGCTATGTTGTAAAGTCGGCTCTCTACACCAAGCCGGGGGACGATTCCTGAGACGATGATCCTTGATGACTTCTCCTTAAACGACTTGATCAGCTGCTGGTACTTTAAAAGCAAATCTTCCGACCGGGTTCGCTGTACATCGTTGGATCCAACGTGGATGACGTACATTGTATTAGCAGGGGCCAGCTTAGATACTTCGTCAACTGCAGCAACTACGTCGTCCACACCACCACCAGGGATACAAAAACGCTTCCTGGTCTTAGGTGCTCTGGCGCAAAACTCTGTGAGCTGACCGTGTGGAGGTAGATGTGCTGGAAAGTGTGAAAAGGAATAACTTGAGATGGTTCGGCCATATGGAACGTATGGAAAGCGAGAGAATGACTAAGAGGGTGTATGAGAGCGAGGTGGAGGGACAGAGAGGGAGAAGTAGACCGAAAGAGAGGTGGAAGGATGGAGTGAGGAAGTATATGAACGAAGGCGTTGCTGGTTGGGGGGAGGGGCATCGACTGACTGGGTACAGAGGTGCATGGGGGCGGTTCGTTCATGACCACTCCTTCGGGGATCACGGCGTCAGGCGATAGATAGAAGTAAAGATACAAACAGAACTGTCTTCACAGTTTTTAAAGATATTTAAATAACTAGTAATTTAATAATATTAAGATAAAGATGTCACTCTCTCCCTCAATCTATTTTTACCTCTGTCTACGACTTAAACTCCTTCAAGCTCTGTGCATCCAGATATTTTCACAACATAAAATCACCTGCAAAGACATGTGGTATAGCTTTTCTTGAATAATTCTAACACTTCCTTGAGCCACAATGGCCGAGTCTTTGTTTTCTTTATCAAATTTACGGTCTCAAATGTATCATCCAGCAGTGTACCAGGTACTTGTGCAGACGATTGTTCCTTGATGTTGGTTCTCTATCACTCTTTCACTCTGAAGAGACACTTGTTACAAGCTACTCTGAATTTGTCTCCTTACACATATAAATAGCAACTGTACACATCATAATGTTTATGTACAGCTTTTCCCCAAGAATTATGTTAATTATATTACAAATTAAAGATGGAAATAAATAAGTATATCAACAAATTATGCTGAAGAAGATATTTTAGTAGTCGATTTGTTATCACTATATTCACCCTAGCCTGAAAATATCGTTACTCACTTCGCAGACCATACAGCTAAGGATAACAATATCACAATAGCGTTCCGAATCGGTTTCAAACTCCAAACTATATGAAACAGCGACGTACTATGGTTTAAACGCCAACATAGTTTTGCTCACATATGTTTGTTTGAAGAAAATAAAAAGTCGTACCATAATTCATGATGTACAGCCAGAAATATAAATGCTGGAATTAAATACAAAACTCTGAGAGGTTAGTACACATTTTTCGTAATAAAACGATAACGGTTTTGCCTACTTCTACTAACATTATTATTACAAAAAGGTTAACTCTTGAATTCAACTTAAAATTTACAAACAAGTTTCTGGCAGCAGTTAGTATTGCCGTCGTTTCATAATAAGTGTAGCAGGCATTATTGTGGTTAACTGTACATATAATTATTACCAGTCCGGAGTAACTGTACTGTGTTTTGACATTATTACCATGCCATATAAGGTCTTATAAATCCACGATATTACTTGAAATATTAAATCACGTATGTATTATAATTATATATCAATAGTTTCTTATCTATCTATCTATCTATTGCCTGACACCGTGATCCCCGAAGGGGTGGCCACGAACGAACCGCCCCCATGCACCTCTGTCCCCAGTCAGTCGACGCCCTTCCTCCCAACCAGCACCGCCTTCATCCATATACAGTACTTCCTCACTCCATCCTTCCGCCTCTCTTTCCGTCCACCTCGCTCTCGTACACCTTCTCTCGCTTCCCATACGTTCCATATGGCCGAACCATCTCAAGGTTTTCCTTTTCACACTTTCCAGCACATCTACCTCTACACCACACCTCCTTCTTACTTCCTCATTCGTCTGTCTATCCCTCTATGTAACTCAAGTAACTCATTTCCAACCCCTCTCACTCTTGGTCTGAGTCTCTTCTCAAACGTCCATGCTTCTTATCAATGATTATAATTATTATGAAACAGTAACATTATTTGTGCATACAATACTTAGTTAAATTATTTTAACAACAATAAGAAGCCAACAAGTTTGTTTATAAGTATCTGACAATATATGGTCGTTCTTTATAGGTAACTTTGGGGAAGACTAATGATCGATTATGTAGGTGGTTGAAACCTTATAAAGCTTTACTTCATATATGAGGCTGTCCGAATAAAACTGTCAAGAAAAAGGCTCGCCTATTATGCCATTCACTTGCCTCTTAAATCCATCATAGTTAATATCACTATTTCATAATATATATATATATATATATATATATATATATATATATATATATATATATATATATATATATATATATATATATAGAGAGAGAGAGAGAGAGAGAGAGAGAGTCCATATAAAAAGCAATTACAGAGGCATGGTCACAACAAATACACTGTCAATTTAGCAATGTATTACAGAGGCCAAGAGTTACTAAAAGTATATCGTCAATTTAACATGAAATTATAGTAGCCTACAGATACACAAACTACATTATCAGTTTGACAAGAATGTACAGTGGCCTTTAGTTACAAAACATATTGTTAAACTAACGAGATATTACAGCGGCCTTGAGTTACAAGAAATATATTGTCAATCTAACGAAATATTGCAGAAACTTAACCCGAATCAAAAACAATAATTGCGGCCTAGTATACAGAAAGGGTTAATGTGACTAGTTAGTGATGACAGAGAATGTTATGTTCCATCTGTGACGTAACTCTTAGCAGTTCTATAACCTTCGTTGGTCCACGTCCACCATAAGCCAATTTTTTTTTTCCATCGAGATGAGGAAGATTGCAATTATATAGCATGGATATCTTCTATATTGACTTGACCTATCCTAACGTAGTCTGATCTATATATTATTTATGTTACACGTAGCAAATAGAAGTAAACGAAGAATAATTGAGTACTATTGTGTGTGTAAGCAATAAATCCGACGAAAATCAGAAGCGTTGTATTTACGAATCGCCCCATCTCTCCGGAAAAAAGAACATGACTTGCCGTACCCCAAGCCGAACGGACCCAGACCGGAAAAAAAGGACGTTCCCGGAGTCCCCTTGTGGTTTAGTTGCGGCGGAGTGGTGCGACAATTATATCATGAGGATCAGAAATAATCATTGTGTTTCCCCGACCGCTATTCCCCAGACCGGTAGTTTCAACCTTAAGGGAAGATGGAGTCGTTTTTCTGGTCCCCTTTATTTCTCCCTCGTGTTAAGCCCCATTTGTTTTGAGATTATAGGACGTTTGGCCCATTAGTTTGGCGATTTTAACACCTTTCGCCCCATTTCATAGTCAATTTTAAGACCTTTCGTGCATATTAGGTGTCGATGTTTTTCTGATGAGCGATAGCGAGCCTGAAATTTTAAGAGGGGACATTTTCCTACAGAGAAATGTACACATTTGTCTTGAAGGGGATCTAGGGGTGTTTTTATAAGCTTGATGGAGGTCTAGCGAGGAAACTAAGATATAAAGGATTAAATTAATGTATAGACCCCCCCCCAAAAAAAAAAAAAAACATCTCCCCTTAATTTAATGCCCCCACTTGTTCATCTTTCCTTTTGTCTGTACACGGATAAATGTATGTCTCATCTTTAACATATGTATTGTAATTCTATTCTGAAATGTTGTCAATTGTGCTTCATAATTATGGACATTATCTGCTGTACACGCATTACCATTATAGCAATTAAGCAATAAATACATTTGATCTTGTTCAGATTGGGGTTTAAGGGTACTATATGAATTATTAACTTGTTTATCGGGGTTTAATTGACCCGAGGAAAGTGCTAGGATTTAAATGCGACTCAGGAATAAAAACAATGTACCCAAATGTGCCGTAATAAAGGAGTGAAGAGTGTGTGTGAGAGGTGCCAGGGAGGTTACACGGACTGCGTCACGCGATTCCCGGTAATGGAAACGTTGCACTGCTCTCTCTCTATACACTAAATGGCTGCATGCCTATTTCCAGCCATTACACTAACCACAGTCATTCCCGGGCGGTGAGGGCGGGGTCGGGGGCGGACGGGTTGCTTCCAGACCCAGGGTTTTCGTGTGTCTACTTATTTTTGTTGCTGCTCGCAGTTTATTTTAATTTGTTGTTATATTCTTACTGCTGGTTATATCTGTTATATATATCTGTTATAGAAATCGCCACCTGTAAGTGGCACCGATTAGCGTGTCGCCCATCGGTAATTTGTGTAGGGTTTTATCCCCTAGATAGGTTGCCCGCCAAGGCTATCGAGTCCCATCCACCCGGAAACACCCCTTTCAGATACCAGGGGGACAGCTATCACCAGAGACACCCCTATTACAGGGGGACCACACCCTTTTCAGATACCAGGGGGACAGCTATCACCAGAGACACCCCTATTACAGGGGGACCACACCCCTTTCAGATACCAGGGGGACAGCTATCACCAGAGACACCCCTATTACAGGGGGACCACACCCCTTTCAGATACCAGGGGTATAGCTATCGCCAGAGACACCCCTATTACAGGGGGACCGCCTAACACCATAGGCAACCCTAACGTATAGGGGAAGAGTGGAGGAGATGTACCCGAACTCTTTCTGGAGAGCCCAGGGACCCTGACTCATACATATCATCTTCCTTTTTTCTCTAGTAAACACAGTAAATATTGAGCAGCATGTGCGTGTGCAGAAAGGGTTGCGTTGCTTCTAACCCGATTTGTTTATCTTGTTGCTGCTTACAGTTTTCTTCCTATTTATAATTTGAGTCAGTTAATTCTTCTTCTCAGTTACTTTCCTCATCCCAGGGCAGCTAGGCTGAGTCTAGTTGGGTTGGGTTGGTTCCACCACTTAGTTTGTTTTTCTCTTCATCTTAAATTTGTGTTTGTATTTCCACGTTTGCATCCCTTTCCTTCTTCTTGATGTCTTATCGTTTCGTGCTTTATTTGTGCAGGTCGTATGCTCCAATGAACCCTTCGATGGATGGGGATTACTTTTATAATGGGGGGGGGGGGGCGTTGTTCGTTAAGCTAAAGTCAATAATACAAGTGTCAAAATGTGGTTGTAGTTATGGTTAGTGTTGCTTTTCTTACTGTAATAAATTGCACTGATGTTATTTTAGGTTATCATCAGCAATACTCATTGTCTGCAAGATCAGCCTATCCATTATGGCGACAACCCTTGCTTGTGCACCACGATGGCTAATTTAAAACTGGCAAGAGTGTGTGAATGTAGGCTATATGAAGCCTTCTGTGTTCTATTGGAGTAGCAACATGTGTGATTGTGAGCATTGACTTATTATTGAACCATATACTGCATACTTGACCCTGCCCCTGCAACGTTGCATACATTTATTATTTTGATGCACCTTCAACATTGAGAATGAAATACGATTAATTGATATAATGCTTGATTGTATTGATGTGTCTATTAGAGGGTGTACTTGTCATTTGAGAGAATGAGTTTATGATTGTATGACTTAGGGGTTCTTTAGTAATGTATTCTAAAGTGTCCCTATCAAATCAATAACCGTTTGAATATGTCTCTTTGAATAGCCATTATGTGTCTTAGATTAGAGTCTCTTAAAATGTCAGGAGTTATTTGTAATAAAGAGTCTGTTTGCCAGATGTTCAAAATGTATCATTATACATCTATATGTCATAACCCGATGAAAATTGTCATGTCCTTTTGTTATTGCTAAACGGTTGCATGATATGTATGTGCAAATATATTAAATGGATATTAAGATTTATAAATGGATATCAGTATCTAATATGTTAATTCGGAATAAAATACAATTCAGCTCCTAATGGGGTAACATTTCTCCGTTGGTATAGAACATTAGAAAGACAGATAAGGTGTATGTGTGTAGTGATTGTGTGTGTTATATTAGAATATATGCGTTTCCTTAGGTAAAAATAAATCCTGCTCGACTGTTTCTATGCTTGCATAATATATTTGTCAATTTATGTTAAATTGGTTCTACAAAACAATATAATTATGTTGTATGTATCCACATAGTAGTGTGCTTTATTTGTCATGCTACTTCTATATTGGATAAATTATACACATGACGGAAAATAGGTTTATTGTATCGGCACAACTTCGACTCTCTGAACCACCTGAAGAGGACTCAAAAGGAGGTCGAAAATCTCGTGCCTTCACAATGACACCTTCTCCAGTCAAGTGGGAGTAATTTATCCATTCAAGTAAAATTTTCATCCCTTTTTCAATATCCATCTTTATCAGGTGTTTTTACTTGTATGCAATATTTCGTTCAGGTGTCTAAATAGAGAAGATTGATTACATTCATCTAGTGTTTATTTCAATATTGTAATGCAAATAATATTGATCAAAACTTGTTACTAACAAGGCTGCTTATTTAAAATCGTATATTCTAGCATGTTTGTTCAACTATGCATTTCCATTGTTAATAGTAAATATTCATTTGTATCTATATTATCAAAATACGTGTATGTTCATACAATGCACAGTTTTTGTAATGCCTACATACAGTAGGAACACTGCATTTATTATAACAATGAAACCAACTTGCCCTTTTAAAACAAACCCTTATGGAATGCATGATTTAAATATTAATTTATTTTAATTTGATGGTAGTTTATACCCCACATATATATACAGTATATATATCAGTATTTTAAGCATTGTATATATTTCACTGTATCTATCTAAGAGCTTTTTTAATGCAATGGTCAAAATGTTCTTACCATTATGGTGGCTATAGGTACACATGCTTGTCAAACGAACGTGTTTCGATGTTCAGTATTATATATTATAGGAAGAAAAATGTGCGTAAATATATAAGTGAAACTAATTGGTGTGTAGATTTCAGAGGGCACTGTATAATTCTTGGTAGATCAGATGTTTTAAAGCGCCTAGTGTCTTGGGATGAGAACCCTTCAAGAATACTTATTGCTTTTAGTATGTTTGGATTGAAATAATCTTTGAATCTCGGTACTGTGTGTCAGTGGCCAGAGCGTTTAATTGGAAGTGTTTCAATATTTAGTCACTTAAATCTGAATTATCAATTTAATGAAGGATTCCACATTCTTTGTCAAATTATTCAGGAAGAGACACGCGTCTGAATTTTATCAGTGACATTTTTAGGGTAAGTTCCTACAAAACACATTATGGTAATTCTTCATTTCAATTAATTGAAAATGCAATCGTCTATAAACTACCCTAAGCAAGATAGCACTAGTTTGATATATATATATATATATATATATATATATATATATATATATATATATATACTGTATATATGGATTATGGCCAATTATTATAGTGAGTCATAACCCTTCAATTAAGCTAACTTAACCAATTGGTAAAAAATGTGTCTATAATAATTATTATTTGTACTGCTGTTGTTGTTGTTAAATATAGAAGATACAGTAAATATACTGACAAAATAAAGAAATCTGTACCTACAGTCAATTATTTGACCAACAATCAATTAACAAAGTAAGGTTTTGCTCAAGTATGAAAACAACATTCTACAGTAATTAAGACATTTTTCAATCATGAATCTCATTAAGGAAAACCAATTATCAGACAGCAAGAATACTTCAAAGCAACAACACAATAACTAAAACAAACACAAAGGCAGCACTATCCACGAAAGACAAAGTAACAACTATGAAAGTGCTTATACAAAAATAAATATAAACACTCCATCTATCGACAAAAATTGAAAGCAACTCACACAGACATGAACAAACTCAAACACTCATAGAAGCCTCAACTTGTACAGCCATATAATTAACAACACACACAATCACAAATGCAACAACATCCATGAAAGCATCAACTTGCACAGCCATGACAGCAGCAACTCTCACACAGCCTTGTTTTCCAGCCATCCACGCAGCCTCCCAGCCACACAGCCACGCAGCTCAGCCAGCCAGCCAACCACAGGGAGCAGGCAGGCGGGGAGCGAGCGAGCGAGGGGGGGGGGGAGGGGGGAGGAGGAGGAGGGGGAAGAAGAGGAGAACGGGGAGGGGGGAGGAGGAGGAGCAGCCGGGGGAGGAGACGGGAATGAGAGAGAACGGGAAATATCCAAAATGGTGGTCTGTCCGGGAGTCCAGCATATCTGTTCACTTTCTTCGGCGTTTGAATTCCTGTATATTTTATCCATGAAAACGGTATGTAATTAAAACGTACATCAAAGCAACCATTAATATTATATAAAATCAGTATCATAATCAACGAATGAAGATACTGGAATAGAACAAGAGAAAGAGAGACAGAGAGGCAGTGATCAAGGCGGACTCGTTCCAGCATAAGGGCCGCTTGACCAAATATGCGTCCGTTATATAATTCGTAGTGACCGGATCCGCATACAGATGAAACATATGCTTCGGCGGTAGTTGTGTCTGGTTAAATTCGTTCCCGCTGCCCTGAGAGTAAACTAAAAGCTCGGTATATTGATCAGTATGAAAAATGCAGCGCCCTGTCCGCCATCGGTTCAATATTTGCATATCGACCGTGTATTTCAGCGAGGTCGTAATTTCGCAACTTCCCCCTAATAATTCTCCAACCCACCTGACACATAATCCATTCCCGGGCGTTTGCTTTGAAGAATTCGATATCATTCAGAGTAGCCGGTATTAATATGGCCAACAACATTAATAGCGAAAATAACACTAGATATATGTCCATAACAAGTATCTATTCCAAAATACTCCATGTGTTATTATATAGACAGCTTTTAACCAATAAATTAAATTTAGATAATTGTAATCAATGTATATATACTAAGTTGAAGATAAAGCTTTAATACAACCCCTTAATAATTGCCAGTATAATTACACTAGGCCAAATAAAATATAAATATATATATACTTTTTCCCTATTAACCCGTTCAGTACCGGTGGCTTCCTTTTATCTCTATTCTGGCTACTGTTAAACGATTTGATCTAGTTTAAAGAGGGCCTCCAGCAATTAGCAGACTTTGAACAATCTCACTTAACCCTTACTACGACCTCAAATCCTTCTTAAACTGCACAAAATCGTCTGAATATAGCAACAAAAATATAATTAAAACGACGTCGTGCCAGTACAGAAGGATTTAACTACAGCCCATGGTAAACAAACCTATACCCTGCCTGGGTGTAGTGAACTTATCTCCTGATGCAATATTAATGGCTGTATTTACCTCTGGAGACTTGCACTATCCTTCATGGCTAAATGACTCTACTGGCCAAGGCAAGGGAAAGGGAGACTGGGAGCTCAATATACTAAAAAAAACTTGCATAGGGAAGGGGGAGACAGACAAAAAAAAGAGGAAATAGTGCGAAGATACTGTATGTAGTGTTCTATAAAGTATTAGATAGATAGACATATACAGTAGATAGATAGATAAATAGATAGATAGATACCGGCATGTAGATAATAATAGACAAATAAAGAAAATACATACTGTATATATATACCGGTATATCTAAATATCCAATAGGTGACAATTTATAAACACTTGAGCAAAGCACTATTTCACAAAGGAGAGAGAGAAAGAGAGAGAGAGTAATCAATCTTAAACATACACTACTTAAATGAGAGGGGAGTTTGCAGACAGACAAATATACGAAATGTGCTCGGCAAGAATGGGAGGGTGGGGTATTAATGTATTTGGGTGAAACAAGATCAGGTTAGTAAATAGAATGTTAACACTATCCATATGCTAAACTATTATTAAAGTAAAGTAAATAAGTAAAGTAGTGCGATTCCTTTGAAAATTAAGAACACGAATATAAAATTTAATACACAAGGGATAGAAGAAGTAGAGGTTAACTACAAAATGGGATAATTTAAGATAACCAACTGAGAGAGAGAGAGAGGGGAGGGCGGGATATATAGGTAAATAAGAGACAGACGGTTGCGAGAAGGATTATAATTGAGATGGAGGGAGAAAAAATAGAAATGAGAGTAGGAGGTATATAATTATAAAAGAAAATGCGAATACCAAGATAAAATAGAAGATTGAAGAACTTAAAATTTGAAAGGATAGTAAGGCAGGACAAGAAAGAGACAGAGAAGAAAGAAAATAGAGTTTAAGAAGAAGGATGAGATGGAGAACCGGAAGGAAAGTAGAAAGAAAGAGACGAAGATACACAAAAGGTGGGGGGAAGAAAAATATCGTGACGTATGAGAAGCAAGATGAACTGTCAAACTGAAAGGAGATAGGAAAGAAGCGAAAGAGCAGAATAAATGGTGTAGAGTATATGAAAAGAAAGATGAGTTGAAAAGAGCTACAAGAGAAAGTGAAAAGGATATGAACGAGACAGAGAAGACAGAATGAAAGAGGAGTGGGAAAGGAGAAAGGAGTGGCAAAGGAGAAAGAGAGGGGTTGGATAAGAGGGAGTGGAGGGATGAGAGGTGAGATAGGGGGAGAGAAGAGGGAGTGGATGGGGGTATGGAGAAGAGGGAGTGGATGGGTGAGGATGGGTGGAGATGAGGGAGAGGAGGGGTGAGGGGTGGGGAGAAGAAGGAGTGGAGGGTTTAGGGGGGTGTAGAAGAGGGAGTGGAGGTAAGAGAGGGGAGAGGGATGAGAGGTGAGGGGGAGAGGGAGTGGAGGGGTGAAGGGGGGATATACCAAAGAGGCACTCTCCCAAATGAAGTTATTAATAGGAGGAAAACAGCCCGTAAATTCCTGCCCTCCTGCAAACGACCCGAGCCAGCTGCTGATGGGTTTTGTCGGCACCGTTTTCGGCCCCCTTGTTTATACACTTGATCTTTAACCACTTTCGGGAATAAGACGACTTAATCATCTTCTGGCTGACACTCGATGACTTTCTTGTGGTTCTCATATTCTCTTAATCTTTGAACCTGTCCATGTGTGCTTTTTCTATCATCTTGTGTTCACCTTCTTCTTACATGTAACTTCTTTCAGTGTGATAGTGACAAATTATGAAGAAAAGCTTGAAGTTTACAGTAATAAACTCGAAGGCAGAGAACGTTTGGTATGACAGGACCAAACTACCGATGTGTGACAGAACCTATAACGGTCACTATAATCAATAGGATATAAATTGAGTAAAAACTGTTGTACAGATTCAGCTTTAACTGTTGTACGCCATTTGCACTGTGAACGAAAATGCACTATTGATATTAGACGCAATTAAGTTCATCCAAGGACGTGTAAGATTTTTATATAAGTTACGGTGAATAGAGAATTCAGGGTAATGAGATTAATAGATATGAATAATAAAAGTACAGTACTCGCTTTAGATCATTCTTAAATAGGTCTGTGAAATTCAATTTATATTGTACTTAATAGGAAGACAGGCCTTACGATTAATGACCCCAGTCGTTTACCTGTTTTCACACTGTGGACAATATATTTTTCCCTGGGATATTCGCACGTACAATAACAAACAAAAATACAGAAAAAAGTAGGCTATGCAGATACTGTAAAAGTAAGAATATAAATGTCAGGTTGAAAAATTACATTGCCAACCAGCCTACAGCATATATATATATATATATATATATATATATATATATATATATGTGTGTGTGTGTGACTATGTGAATGTATAGATAAAATAAGAGTATTCAAATATTCATATATCCTACATAAAAAGCACACACGCAACCATGTTTCTACAAAGCTTTCACATAAAACATGAAAACATTCAAAGTCCCAAGTAGAGTATACACGAAAACTCAGCACTGCACATTTGCCCTAAAAGCATGTACAGTTAATATAAAGGCACACATTAGTAGAAGTAGACTCCACACGAACAGGTGGAATAAACAGCAGAGTGGGTAAAGAGTTAGAACAGAATAGAGCAGTAGGAAGGTATGTGCTCGTGACTCTGTGTATAGGAGTAGGCACGCTAGCCGCAGGTATCAGCGACCATGGGTTTATCATGAATATGTTTTGTGAAGATGAAATGCAATTTACTTTCTACCTTATACTTCATACAATGTTGACTGGTTGTAATGCGTATTATTATGTATTATGTTCACAGTTGTACACATAATTAATTTGGTTTCCACGTAATTATGTCAGAATCTCACTGACTCCCATATATTTTTTAATGATGTAAATACTCCCACTTCCCCTAGTATTGACATTCTCGGTGTAACATTAACTACTAACTTGAGCTGGACACATTATGTTAGAAGTATTGCTAAGAATGCCTCTAAAAAACTGGGACTCCTGTACAGAGTTCGAAAATTCTTCACTGACGAGCAGTTGGCCGTAATATATAAAAGTCATGTGCGTTCTCAGATGGATTACTGTTCACCTCTGTGGGGTGGAAGTGGAGTGGTTGCATTGAGGCAGTTGGACAAAATTCAAAATAAAGCTATTAAATTAATCAATAACCCTGCAATCACACAGGACCTTCCTACATTATCCATACGAAGAAACGTTGCATCCCTTGCATTATTCTACAGATATTTTCACAGCAATTGTTCCGAGGAACTTGCTTCAATTGTGCAGCCTCTCCACATCTTTCCCCGTAGAACTAGGGCAGCTGAGAGCGTCCATGAATTCACACTTTCTCTTCCACAATGCAGAACTTCTGCTTTGGAATTCACTTCCCTCGAGTTGCTTTCCACAAACTTACAATCTACAAAAGTTTAAATCCAGTTGTTACAAACATTTTATGAATGGAGGATGCCTTTAGGCACATGGACCTTTTTGTTTTATCTGTGTTTTTCCTTCCTCCGTTCATTGTCTCTTTAAAAAAAATAAAAATAAAAATAAGCATTGTTTAATGAATAATGTTTGCAGAAGAATTTGCAAAAGATCTGCCAAATGTATTGCAAATAATTATATCTAAATTGGTTCCTAAGTATTCTTTTGATTATTTCCATACACACACAGTAGTAAGCGTTAATTGCCATAGTCGCATACGCCTCATTAGTTTCTACATTGCTACACATTAAATCCCCTTATAAACAGAACATTAGTTTTGTATAGATAAAGCATTATATGCACCTACATTGCATAAACTTAATTCATAACAGCACATGAGAATTGATACCATGAAGAAAATATTTTACTGTAATTAATTATATCGGAACACATTTTTACTTTATAAAATTATGGTAAACAAAATTAACGTTAGTACATTAATGTAGTTAAAATAACATGTATACCTACAGCATCCGTTTACTATTTAATTTAAAAATTGAACATCATATTTGATTACACTTTTCTTCGACCATTATATGATATGCTTATATATTATTCGAATGTTTGTAAACATTATAGTGCTTCCATCAGGCTAGCCATCACTGAGCAGTTAAGCACAATTAATTTAGTGTTTATATAGCTAGATTGTAATATTAACTAGATATATTTTTCAACATTTATATCAAGCATGCCACCATTGTGTTTTATATATTCTATGGTACATTTAACGTTTTGTATATACTTTATGAAATATTTATAAAATGTGCAGAATGAATTCCAGCGTTAAACTAATAATCCCGTTATATACCACCCGGCCTAACTCCGCTGTGTGTCCTCCACCAACGCTCGCTCTCCATTTTACTGTATACGGTGAGGGTGAGAGAGAGAGAGAGAGAGAGAGAGAGAGAGAGAGAGAGAGAGAGAGAGAGAGAGAGAGAGAGACAGAGAGAATGTTGTATTCGAGTGATCTATTAGGTGTGTGTGTGTGTGTGTGTGTGTGTGTGTGTGTGTGTGTGTGTGTGTGTGTGTGTGTGCTGAACTTTTAAGAGAAAAAAGGATTACAATAAATTATGTGTATATATTAAATATAGAAATTGCAAAAACACACAATAAAAGCAGATACAATAAAACAGTGATTTGAATATGAACATATATGAAATATAAGAACAACCACACACAGTCAAACATTGAATCAAACAAATGCATACAACATGTTTACGAAATTTATATATACTGTATATACCAGTATATACATACAGTACATAAAGTATATTATATATATATATATTATAGAGAGAGAGAGAGATAGAGAATGGAGGGGGGGGGGGGGGGGGGGAGGCAACAAAATATTCACACCTATACCTCACCTGTCGCACACCGTACTAAAAATTCAATAAAATGTATACGTTTGGCCATGAGAGCACATTTATCCGACCAGGCTCAACTCTCCCCACCTACACGAGTGGAACCAGCGGAACCAGCGCAGGGGGGGGGGGGGACGGGGGGGGGGGGGACGAGTGGAACGAGAATGTGGAGTGAGTGGAACGGGATCGAAAAAGAACTGTAAGGCACCGGTGGAACATGAGTGGCGTATGGTTGGAACTGATGTGGAGAGGAAACGTGGAATGGATGGAAATGAAGCAAGGAACAATAGCGGGTGGAACGGTAGGGTGGAACAGGACTGAGTAACATTGGCGTGGAGGGGAACGAGGATTGGTTGGAACAAGGCGAATGAGAAATGAGAGCACCTATGGAATGAAGGGGAAGCATGGAACGAGTGGAACGGTAGATTGGACGAATGGCAAGGTATAAGTGGAATGGAAGAATGGAATAATAACAGACCGGCATGAATGGACAGTACGACAATACGACAGTCGTATGCGCATAGTTGAACACGAACAAGATAAAATGAGAATGTTAATTTTGTTGTATATATATTAATTATTATCTTTAGTTTCCTCTCAAGACATTCATCAAGCTTAAAGAATACCCCCAAGACCCCTCATCGAGATAAATGTGTACATTTTTATGTAGACAAATTTCCTGGTCGAAGGCCGAAATTCCTCCTACATTGCAAGCTACCTATCGCTCGCCAGGAAAAATCAAAACCTAAATGGCACGAAAAACCTTAAAATTGACAAAGAATTGGGGTGAATGATCATAACATCGCCAAACTAATGAGGTGAACATCTATCTTAAAATTCCAAAATTAATGGGGCTTAATATAAGGGAGAAACAACAAACCTCCCCTTAAATGGAAGGGAAACAAAGGTGCTTAGTGATTGTAACAAAGGCGTAGGATAAATTTAAGGAATAGTGTGCAATATATGGAGTAAAGTTATTGGAACTATCGTGTGGAATGAGGGGAACTATGGCGTGGAATGCATGGAACAGGAGCGTGGAATGAGGATAACAGTAACGTGGACTGATTGGAACAAGGGCTTAGAACAGGAATATGGAATGTGTGGAATTAGGGCATGGACTGAATGGAACAAACATGGAATGAATTAACTGAGACGTGGAATGAATTGGACAAGGTTGTGGAATAAATGAAACAAGAGTATGGAATGCATGGAATGAGTGAAAAAGGGAAAGAACGGAATGAGAGCGTGACACGAAGACAACTAATAGAAACGTAATCAATAATTAACTTTTCCTCTACAGTCCTTATGTGTTTATAATAGCCATCAACTAGAACGATTTGTTCACGTAGTTACGAGTTAATGTCCCTCTTTTTCTTCACTTCAAATGTATTATCGTCGGCGAACATTTGAATTTTAGTATACATACTGAAGGAGTACAGTATAATTCTAGAACGAATATTGGCTGGATCAGGAGTCTGTAAACGGCATGATTCAAACGAGTGCACAAGGAATATTAACGATGTACACAATGAGTGCGTGTGTGTCCGTGTGTGTGTGTGTGTGTGTTGTGTGTGTGTGTGTGAGTGTGTGTGTGTGTTTAATAGATAGATAGATAGATAGATAGATAGATGGATAAGAGAGATAGATAAATATTTGAGTATTTATATGAGTGTGTGTACTGTAATCATGGAATAAACAAGAGTAAAAGGCGATTGAAAAAATAATAATAAATACATCAACTGTGAAGCAAGCGTAGGCATATGAAGCATAAGGTCATGCAGCTACGATTTATATTCAGGTGTCGCAAACATTTCTACTTTCGCAATACCAACTTTGAACATACTATAACCATATACCAGCGCATAACACTGCTATGTGTTTTTAAGATTCTGTATAACCGCATGTATTAGTAACCGAAATGATGTCAATTTTTCCAGTAGAAATAAATAGGGATTAAACATGAATGTGAATGAGTGAAACAAGAAAACATAATGAACAATATTGGTGTGGATCTAAGAATTCTGACATTTAGGAATGGTTTTACAAATGATGAATTGACTTAGGTATGAGTATCACTTGAGTGGAAAACGTTAAGTGAAACTTTAAATGAGTGGCGGAAATAGTGGCATATCCAGAACAAATTAATGAGGATGTGAACATTTAAGAGAGCAAATGTGTAGAATGAATTAATTTGTTCTATCACAGTGAGGGATTTGTATTTGGTATATTAATTATGCACCATATATAAATGTCAAAGGTACATGAAGGACTAGTAACATATTATAGCTATACAGTTTCAATAAAGGAGATATCTTGGATTCATATGGGACCTTAATTGGAGAGTAACGATATTCCTTTGAATATTACAAGATATACAATGGTGCAGGCTTTGCTGACAATGCAACAAAAACGCTCTTCATTAGACGATACGCTTTAAGTAAGGCATTATACTGGCATAATATGGACGGAGTAATCCAAGATCCTGGTTATGTGAAGGGCGGACATTTTTAAGCAAATCACAAACAATATACACAGTGTTAAGGGGGGATGGGCTTTATTTCCTCATTTATATATATTTATATATTGTTTGTTTTAGTTTCCTCCCTAGACCTCCATCAAGCTATTACCCCCCCCCCCGACCCTCCTTCAAGATATACTGTACACTGTATGTACATTTTTCGATAGAAAAATGTCTCGGCAAAAGACCGGTTTCTCTTGAAATACAGGCTCGCTATCACCTGCCAGAAAAAAAATCGAAACATAAAATGAAACAAAAAGTCTTAATATTGCCAAAAAAATGGGGTGAAAGGTCTTACAGTAGCCAAACGAATGGGCCAAACATCTTAAAATCTAAAAGCTAATGGGGCTAATCATGAGGAAGAAAGGGGACCAGAAAAACGACCAACTCTCCTTAAGGGGTTATTAGTTACAAGAAGCAACTACTGATTTTGTGGGTGTTCAGATTTCATGTTCAATTCGTAGTGCTGCTTAGGAGAAATAAAAAATAAAAATAATAATGTTATATAATATACAGTATATAAGCACATATTCTTGAAATACGACAAATTATATGATGAATAAGCTTTAAGTGATGCTAATACGTTTACTTATTATACAGTAATACGTCCACTTCACTCAACAGGATTAGCACATTTACCATGGAGCAAGTATCATTATTCATTCTATCTAAAAATATTAGTTCGCAAAGTCTGTTAAGCACGCCTTAGATGCAATTATTATTTTTTTTTTTTTGGGTGTGTATATGTTTCAGCTGATTCTCCTATTCCTCGATTGAAATAGGCGGCTAAAATAGATAAATACACAAAGAAAACAAGAAATGGAAGACAGAAAATTAGAGGAAGATCGAAACAGTCAATTCAAATATAATGTACTAATTTCACTCTCATCACCAAACACCTCCCAATGAAATTTATGAAAGCATGTGATCCTACCGGGATTCGAACCTGGGTTACCACATACAGATTTTAAACACTCTAACCAATACACCAACAAGATAAAGGAATATACAAAGAAAGACAGAAAAGGGAAAGAGGAGATTATATCGCAAACGAGAAACAGAAAAATATAAACGCTATGATGTGTTCCCATGTACAGTAGTTATGTCACGTCATCTAATTCACTTTTCCCCCTCCCCCTATTCCTCCTTCTTCCACCATACTCTACTCTACGACACAGTCACGCTCAAAAATCATATTCTATCTCCAGTTTCAATATGAATATGTCTCCTGTGATAAGAATAAAGAACATGTTTTAGGGGGCGAAGGGTTAGCTTTCTCCCTAGTCCTTTCTCAAGCTTAAAAAGACGTTCCCAGGATAGCCATTCGAGATTAATGTGTATATTATTCGGTAAAAAAAATGTCCCGGCCGAAGGCTAGGACTTCCCAGGAAAAAATCGACACCGAAGGCTAGGACTTCCCAGGAAAAAATCGACACCTATATGGTACGAGAGGTCTTAGAATTGACAAAGAAATAGGGCGAAAGGTCTTAAAATTGCCAAACTATTAGGGTGAACGTCATAAAATCTCAAAACTAATGGGGCTATACATATGGTCCAGAAAAACACTCCCCTTAATACACATGAGACCAATCCATTATATTCAAGTAGTGCTCAGTTTTATTGAGGAGTAGTTTTTCCTATCAAGAGAAAGGAAGTAAGTTACATATGGTTTTGTGGAATTGAGAATGAATGAGTGTTTGTGAGTGTATGTTTATGTGTATAGTATATGTTTGTATGATCATTATAAACTTTAGGATATTGGATTACTTTTTTGGACAGATTATTACAACAGAAACGAGCAGTTTTTTTTTAATAATCATTATTGGTAGTGTATGAACAGCTGACCACATAAGTTTTGTTCCCCTCCGTGATCTTCTACATGGAGATATAATACGCATGATTGAATTACGAATGTATAGTTTCTCATGCAGCGGTTAACTCATCTGATTAGTCAACTGATGATTAAAAGAAGCCGCACTCGCAATTTATTCATACCATTGCACTTTCATACCTAAGATCATGACGAGGAATAGAACTTGTGTGGCCAACTGTACATGATGTTTGAGCTCGACTGCACCTCATTTCAGGGTCCAGGCAGCAGCAAGAGTGGAGGGGGGGGTTTGAAGCTCTGATCTCCCGCTGACAATCTTCTGATGGGGGGGGGGGGGGGGGGGGGCCGCCAAGGGGGGGGAAGGAGGCGCGGAGGGTCATACGGGGGGCTTTATGCTCTTTACGGTAAATAACAACATCTACACATACGCCCACATACACACACAGAGACGCTGACATGCACACACATACTCGAAATCCTACACATATTCTCACACACTCATGCATTCTCTATCTCAACACACACACACACACACACACACACACACACACACACACACACACACACACACACACACACACACACACACACACACACACACACACACACACACACACACACACACACACACACACACACACACACACACACACACACACACACACACACACACACACACACACAACACACACACACACACACACACACACACACACACACACACACACACACACACACACACACACACACACACACACACACCTATTTTCTTGCCGGCTTTATGTTTTGCCTCTTCTAATCTTTCTCTTTTGTCAGATAGCATTCACACTTTTTTACTGAATATACTTTTACCAGCCATAATCCTGCTTTGTTTTTAAACAACGCCCACATTATCATATTTTGGAGAGTCTACCTTTATAAACTATTTCGATCAATCTTAAAATATTTCATAGGGTTTACAAATTACTAATACAGTAAAATACAACAGCATGGAAGTTCTTAGTTTGTGGTGGTGTAATTAATAATGGTTACATAAATCTCTCTCTATCTTGTGATTCGTCTATATTGACTGCCATCATTACTCAACCACTTCTATCTATCTATCTATATATACTCAGGCACATACCCCACAAAACACACAAAAAACAAACACAAATTCACTGACTCATTCCTTGTTTAGCTTATTGATGGAAGAACAAAATACACAAGTATTCTGATTTACTTTTCCTTTCATCAGCTTATTAATTTTCCTCTTTCTTGTTGTTGTTTTTTTCCCTTTCCCTTTCTTGGGCTTATTTTTTTTCCGTCATGTTTTTTTCCCTTCACTTTTCTGCCGGGCCCCTGACACACCATTCGTCATGTTGCCTTTGAGAGTAGCCCTGCCAAGAACTGCTGGGGAGGGGGGGCGAGAGGGGGGCGGGGGATAGGGGGAGTGCAAGAGGGGATGATGATGATGTGGGCAGAAAATGGATGATTAAGGAATAAGGGAAGGAACATAATATGATATATATATATATATATATATATATATATATATATATATATATATATATATATATATATATATTCCGTCCACTCAACTGTCTTTCTCTAAGGACAACAAATACTGAAAATACATATATTAAAAAAAAAAAAAAAAAAAACAGAAACACATTTTGTATAATTAAGTGTATACTAATCATACGAAGTAAAAGGTTATCTCAAATAATTATAAAGATGTAATTTTATACTGTTCTTCGTCCATAATATAGATTTTCACTGATTAAATCGAAAAAGAAGTTAGTGTTTTGTTTTCAATACTGTTAATAATACTCAAATATTGTGCTACTCATTAGTTTTGCTATTCATTCATTGCCATTATTTTTTAGTGAATAGCACTATGGGAAGGTTGATCTTGCAAAATAATGGCGGATTCTAAATATTATTAATTCCTCTAATTGGATCATATACTATAATGTATATTAACTTCTAAATTGTCCAACGTTAGGTATAGCCTGAAGAACAGATATGCCACACCAACCGTAATATCTAAGATCATCAGCATCTTTAAAAACTGGCAGGACTAGCTGGGCAATTCCATAGAGCAGAACTTGGTCGTATGTAATCATGGTTCGATAAGTGATGACTTGCTCTTCTTTCAAGTTTACATAGCCAGCCAGTAGATTCATCTTAGCTCCCGCGAAAAGATGGAATTGTGCTTGGATTAATGTTATTCACATAATATATATATATATATATATATATAAGGAAAAGAAATATCACAATGTTATATCTGGCCATAAAAATCAATACAGAGAAAACTACGATATGCACATACCATATAAAATAATGTAAAAATATATAGACTGATACTCTTCATACCTATGCAAGTACTATAATGAAATGAATAGCTTACGAAAATGTCAAAACTTATCTTTCTGTTTGCACTATATGATATGAAAACACAAATAGTGGGGGAGGGTTCATGCCCTTTACTAAAGACATAACACAAATAATTATATAACACACACTCTTATAATTATACTGTACACCTTTGAGGTAATTGCCTCACAAAGATAAAATGTATAAACAAAAATAAGCATTAATACACTTACACATATTATTCCTCAGCACCTTAATGCCTGAACTTCCAATCATTCCTCTGCCTATTGCTTTGCCATGCTAGCAAGCTTATACAAATATCCTAGGTATGCGTGTGGATACATATTCAGTTACAAACACTTCATAGGAAAACAAAAATCGTTGTAAATAGCATACATCTCAGCTTAGTCACGCAATCACGCAAAAGGGCAAGCACACACACAAACAAACACACACACAGAAATAAGTGCATGGAAACTCAATTACACACAAGCATGAGCATGCACTGAAGACGAAACTAGACAGAGAGAGAACAGAGGACTGACGATCTTTCCCGGGATTGCTCTTATTCTTAAAAAAATTAAATATATACAGAGTAAAACACATACAAATTTGCACTTACACACACAACATAAAAAGTTACTGGAGAAATACATAGAATATATATATATATATATATATATATATATATATATATATATATATATATATACCGTATATATATATGATTTTCCTCCGAAGCCTTACCTTTTGATACCTTTTGATGTGTTCGCCACTCTTCTAGCGGCACCAAGGAGCGCGACGCCCCTCGTTATGGGTGCATTAATACAAATAATCACAAATCAAGCACATATACACAAACACACACACACGCACCCACAAATACATTGGCACCAACTCTCTTATATACAAGCACACACACTCATTGAAGAAGAAGCTAGAGAGAAAACAAACAAAAATACTACACCGCGGCGCTCCTCATATCCTACCAATCCTGACGGACCTGAAACATACGCAGAAATATACTCCGAAACAAACACATACACTTTCACTTATACGCAAACACAAACATTCACTAGAGAAGAAACTAGAGAACAAAAACTAGCCTACACACATACGCACAAAACAATCTCGCACTCGTAGAGACATACACATACTTTCACCAATTCACTTACACAAACAAACATTCACTAAAGAAATAACTAGCGAGAGAAACAAAAATATTAGCCAACTCTCCTCTAAGGCGCCGCTCTCATCCTTAAAAACCTGACGGACCTGATTAATATAAACAAAAATAAACACACGCCATTTCATTTACACACAAGCACAAATATTCACTGAAACAGAAACGAGGAAAGAATATACCAGCCAACTCTCCTCCAAGGCGCCGCTCTTATCCTTAAAAACCTGACGGACCTGAAACATAATTCCGGTTTTCAGACAAGTCATTTTTATCCGGGGTCTCAGGAAATAAAACTTCCAGCCCGAGGAAACACACGATTTCTCAACTCGTCTCGGCTAGGCTCGCTTTTTCTTTTTTGTCCTCCAAACTTATTTATTGCTCTCAAAATCATCGGAATTCTCGCTTATTTTTATGTATTTTGGTGTGTGTGTGTGTTTGGGGGAGGAAGTACGATTGGACGATGATGGAATAGATTGAGGAAAGTAAATTGAGGAAATGAAATGACAAAAAAAACGACATCAACAACAAACATTGTTAAGGATTTTTTTTTTGAAGAAATGCGGTGAATTTTGAGAGATAACGGGAAATAAATAGTCACATTACGCTGCAGTTCAAGTATCGGATATATAGTATAGGCAAAACATTCGTTATGTCCCTATGCCTCAGTCTAATGATAAATGCCGAAGCAGGATTGCTGTAACGTAATATTTCATGAAGTTTAAGATGGTTGACGAGAAAAATATATGAAATTTTCCAGTTTTCGACACGTAATGATTATAACGGAGATAATAACAATGCTATTAAGTTTTAATGACTGATTAAATAGAAGCAGGTACCAACTAAGAATATACAATGCAATAAGAAGAATGTGATCATGTGTGATTAATAAGAAGCTGAAGAAACAATACAATACGGAGGGTGAAAGTATAAGGAAGTAAATAGGGTATGATAAATCTAGTTATACAAGGAAGGAATGAGAGGGAGAGAGAGAGATAGAGAGATCGAGAGAGAGACTGATGAGCTTCTATACAGATGTTCAGTTTTTGATGGTCCGCCAATTTCTCCCTCTTTTGTTTATCTCGTCACACTTGTTTACCTTTCATCAATATTATTGTTTTGGTCATTTATATTCAATTTTGATCATGCTGTTTTATATTATTTCAGTATATGTTGTATTATATTAAATTAGTCGTTTATAATTATTATGCTTTGTCAACAATTTTTTGTTTACTCTCTTCAGATATATCGAATTATTTATTTATCTACAGTGAATTTCTATATTCATTATTTTGAGCAAAATATGAATGTTTACGTTTATCTTTCATATTATGTTCGTTGCAAAGCACATGCAACTGTTTTTTTGATAATTGTATCATGTATGTTTATATTATCACTAACTCTACTCATGTTAGTATATATTCATAGCTTTGTTGTAAGCTAATACTTTCCTTTGTCCTGTATTTCATTAAAATTGTATATATTTAACGATTTCACAAAATAGCAGAACGATCCAATCTTAATATTCTGAGTACTATTATTTTTCGGCATTCATAACGACAACTAAATAATGTTCAATTGAAACCGTATTTACTACAACTAAATTCAGTAAACGTTACTGAGCATTATGAACCAGATACATATTGAATTTAACGTCCAAGTGACACCGAATAACTTATTTAGTCAAATTCCACACTATTAAGGGGAGATGGGCCGTTTTATTGGCCTAATCATTAATGTATTCCTATATGTCTTAGTTTCCTCGCTAGACCTCCATCAAGCTGTAAAAAAACACCACCTGGAACCCAATTTAAGATTAAATTTTAAATTTTTCGATAGAAAAGTGGCCCGGCCGAAGGCCGATTGTTCTTAAAATTACAGGCTTGCTATCGCTCACCAGGAAAAAATCGACACCTAAATGGCACGAAAGGTCTTGATATTGAGAAAGAAATGGTGTGTAGTCATAAAATCGCCAAACTAATGAGTCGAACGTCTTAAAATCTTAAAAACCAATGGGAATAAACACGAGGGAGAAGGAGGCCAGCAAGAACAGCCCAGCTCCCCTTAAATTATAAATATATGGAGTATATGCCTTCCACATATGTCTTTATGACATAATAACTAACATAATACATACACATATTTACAGATGGTTGATGTGCCTTCACCTTTATGATATCATTGGTTGATCAGGAATGAGGTCATATTTTATGAAGCACAGCAAACTAAAATACATTAATTATTATAAAATCAATATTGTTTATGACTAAGATATAGAGTTTTACATCAATATCAAATAATGTGTTGTTTTGGTCATGTAATCAATGAATCCTGGTTCATCCCGTCATCGGTGGGACCATTGCTAACAATATATGACATAACCAAAAATATAATATTTTGGATTATTGTATAATTCATATGACCCCCCAAAAAATGGGATTGATATATTGTGTTTTTCTTTCTATAATAGCACATACATAAATGTTGAGTGCTGCTGATAAATATACCACTAATTCATAAAAAAGTAAAAATAAGCTTAGAGCAGCAATTATCTGTAGACTAGACTAGAAAATTCATCCGAGGTGGTATAATTGATACACGCAATCGATAATACAACTCCAGTCGTTTACAATTTCATTTATTTGACAATAAATTATGATTTCAGTTGGATCAATAGATATAGCATTAACATTAACCTTAAGTATCGTATATTTGGAAACTAATCTCATTAAATTAATTCAACTCATATTTGTGTGGGTAGTTAGTTTATCGATGTCGGGTAATATTTAGACCACCGTGGCTAGTCTACCCTGTTAACTGTAAAATGTATAATTTGTGAAACGAGTAAATTGTAAAACTAATCATTTGCTTACTAATGGGAAGTCATAGGTATGAATGTTTTTCAGAGCTCCTACAGAATGTAGTTATTCGTAGCTTTCCTTTCTGTTGCTACGATCTAATTGAATTATCAATGAAATATGGTAAGAGAGAGAGAGAGAGAGAGAGAGAGAGAGAGAGAGAGAGAGAGAGAGAGAGAGAGAGAGAGAAGACGAAAGGGAAAGAAATTAGAAGCCAGAAAACTATGGGAAGAAGCGAAGATGAGCCAAGGAAAATTAATTGATATGCCAGGAGATACCGTTGAACCCTCGCTGATGATAAGAACAGTTTTTTTGCTATTATTATTATATATTTTTTTTTCTTCAGAGACGAAGGAGTGAAAATTGGAAAACATTAATATAATGATGCCGTTGTATACGATTATTTGTATTATGCCACATTACAGCAAACGTATTAAAGCTTACTCAGGCTATAAACACAGGGACGAAGGTTACAGAGAAATCAGAAAAAATTGTGATGAGAAAAAAGGAATATTATTTGAATATTCGAAATTGAAAAATGCTATTATATGAAAAATGCGATAACCTGTAGCAAGGAAGAGGACATAGGAAAAATAAGAAAAGTACTGTAAACCCATAATTAGGAAGCACATTATTTGATAGTAATATATACAATTATTAACGACGATTTTCTATGGATTAAGAAATATTAAAGCAAAATATGTAGATTGGATATTACCAATATAAGCAATTATGTACTTCAATAACTTCAGAATTATGTTACACTATACATTAATTTACTCTTAAATAATTATGATTGAGCAACGCATGAACATAAACAGTTGCTTTAGATTTAATGATGGGTACTAAATAAACAACAAATGTAGGTGTATGTAGAGAGACAACACTAAGTTAAAACCAAAAATAAATTGTTAACTAAATAGAACAAATGAGAGACACCGTAATTCAAAGCCTTCATATATAAATATAAAGTAAATATTGAAGATCGTAAACAGGACCCAAAATGTTAAATTAAAAAAATAGGTTTAAAGAGAGCGCATACTTAAGGAATATCCTTAAATGAGAGAAGGACAGAATAGGAGACAGTAAAAACGAGGAAGATGTATTCGAAATCACTGGCAACGAAAGGCATAGGATTACATATATATATATTGTATATATAAATAAAAAGCAACATGAATCCATAGCACGAAAATAATGTGCAATGTAAAGAAGATAGAAATCAATGATTAGACAAAATCGAGCAGTAACACTAAAATTGGTGAAGTGAAGGAAGGATAGATGAAGTTAAGAGCTAACAACGGAAAAACGCAGAAAGCGAAAAACATAAAATATACAAACTAGGAGCCACAGAAGTTATATATAAGTCGTAAATATTGCATATAGAATAAAGACAAGCTTCGCAGCAAAATGAACTAATAACTAGACACAATATGAGTGTGAAGAATAAACATTGAAACTATGAGCATAATTATTTATGAAACTAATGTTTATGATACACAATCTGAAGTATTCTAAAGTTGAGCGTTAGGAAAATTAAAACAATTAATGACTATAGATAAACGAGTATGCAAAATGGAAAACCTATGTGAAGTAAAAGACAACGTCATCAGTATATATGACGCTAATTTCGAGGGCTAGAGAAGTATAGCTTAACAGATACTGTAGACACAAACCATAAAACTGAATTAATTGAATAAATTGAGAAGCCTGGAAACCCAAATTATAGAGATTCTTATGTGAATGTGTTTGTACTGGAAGTGGATTACAGGTAACTTAAATATGGATTACTTAGTCTAGATAACCAGGCAGAAAAACAAAAACTATGTGTACCGTTAAATATACGCAGTGTTAAAACCAGCGCTGACGTCGTAATGCCGAGAATTTTAAAAATATATATATTTTAGATAATTGCATAGAAATACAGAGAAGACACATATACGTCGCGTGCATAAACAAACAACGAGTAAGAATAGGGAATTGAAGCAATGGCAAAACAAAAACGCCGTTTAATAAGTTTGAAAGCAAATATACAAAAGAATCGTGAAAGAAATAAGATTATAAAACGAAACTATCTATGCTAGACACTAACATTATTGAAGTCAGAAAGTTCCATTACGAAGATAAATGTAACCGGGAATGGATGGCACAAATATAGACATTTTGATGGAAAGCATAAACATTGAGCTGTAGCATAACGTAGAAGATATAAGAAAACATTCGTGACATTTGTAGATGTGAAGTTCGAAAAAGGGGGTACTTTTAAAAAGGCAGAATAATGAAGCAACGTAAAGAAAATTCCTAGACTTGGTCTAGAAATCGGCAGATGAAAACAATATATATTATATATATATATATAAAATTTAAAGAAAACGTCGAAAAACACGGGTACAGTGACGTCCGAGCTGAAAAAGTGAAGCAAGATAAATATAAGATAAATGCTTAAGCAAAACGGCAAAAAAGTGTAGAAAAATACCGTTTATGATATACGTCGTAAGAAAATACATCACTGATATTCTTAGTAAGATAAACAAACGCATTAAACATACGATGGAATATGCAAAATAATTATAATAATGAAATAATAATTCAAGTGTTTGAAATTTGAAAGTCTATGAGAGACAGTGGCATCAAGGAAGGGGACCATCGAAACGACAATAAAGCTTAATAAGCACAGTGGACACAAACTAATAATAATAATAATAATAATAATAATAATGTATTAAAGGAAACGTTAAAGAATCGAATTGCAGGTAAAGACCAATAAGTGAAACAGTGCTGTTAATGATAATCATGCAAACAATAACACAAATTGAAATACATGTTGGAAAATGCAAAACAATAGCACAACAAGCAAGAGTGTAAACACTAAAAATCATGAAAGTCCGTGACACCAACGATGATAAAAGAAGATATGGATAAACAAATGACACAAACCATAAAAACAAAACAGATACATAGAAGAAAATCAGAAATAACCAAAGGCCAAAGCGAGCCATAAGTCATGAGATAAATATAAGCACCAGCGTTCATAATAAAAAGCCTCGTAAAAACTTGTTGCAAAATGCAAATAAATATTAATGAAAATTAAAGTAAGCATTAAAACTAATCATAAGTGTTGGAAAAAAACAAAGAACTTTTTGGAAGATAGAGGCACCAACTACGATGTAAATAGAGGGATATGTAGATAAAAAGAATATGAATTACAAATACGAAAATAACAGAGAAAAGAGTAAGTGAAGACCAAGGTGTAGGGAAAGGTAAAAACAGTGGGTTGCACTATAGCAGTGACACCAACGATGATAATAAAATAGATTTCTATACAAATGCAACGGACAAAATTAATAGCAGCCGATAAATAGAAGGAAACCAGAAAATAGCCGAGTGTAGGAACAGGCCAAGGGTCCCTGGTAGCCATAGGGGATACGTGGCACCAGCGCTGATTATGTGAGGTCAAATAATGCAGAAAGTGTTTCGAAAATGCACAAAAATTAAGAAAAAAAACAATAGAAAATTATATATAATTCAATTGTTGGGTAAATTAACATTCATGATTCTCAATGGCACCAACGATGGTAAAGCTGAAGGGGACAATAGAAATACAGAGGAATCTAAACACGAACATCAAAAGTAAAATATATGAAATAAATACAAGGAAAAGGCCAAGGCTCGCTGGTAGCCATGAGAGACACCGTGGCACCAGCGCTGATGATGTGAGGCCGGGAATTTTTGGCACAACCTCCCCGCTGACGGCCATGATTAATGAGGCGCTCAGCCAATCCGCGCCCCGGGCCGGCCAGAAAGGGGCGGGGCCAAGCGGCGACGTTGCCACACACCCCAGCTCCCGCGTTTGTAATTGGGTCTGGGCTACAAATTTACCTGTTGAGTTCTGAGGTGGGAGCATGTTTACTGTAGGGTTTGATTTTGAATTATGAAAATGCGGAATGAACGGATTTCTTATTTTTTATTTCTCTCTCTCTCTCTCTCTCTTTCTTTCTTTTTCTCCCTCCCTCTCTCGGTAGCGATTTTCCGATGTAGACAGCTGGTTGATGCAATTTGAATATTTGAGTACTGCGCGGGATTAACAATGGCGGTAGCCCCAGAATAAGGAAGGAGGGAAAACATAAAGTTTCTGTTTGCTCTATTTACCCCTTGATGTATTCTCTTCGGTAATTTGTATAGCTATGAGAGGATTTGCATGATAATAAACACTCCCGTCATTCCCGGGTATATATTTCCATTTTTTCGCCCACCCTGGACTGCATTAGCCAGACTATAATTTACATAAGAGTACCCAGCTAAATCCTGCAGTTTTGTCAAGATTGCACCGCCTCACCACCAAAAACATATAACGTGCTCATTCCTCGCCAAGGTTCTATATCCACTTCTTCATTCTGCCTCCCTCGTTTGTCATCTTCCTCTTTATATCCTGCTCGTCAGTAACATATTTTGGTTACAGTTTTCACATATTTATGATTTTCTGGCTAAAAAGGTTAGTTGTCACTCTTTGCGTTTAATGAATGGCAGTTAATTATCTACTTATTCTTCTTTTGTTTTAGAACATTATCTGTAACCCATACTATCTTTTATATAATGTAGGTGAAGTGCTATGATAAATCATCATTTATATATCATAATATTTTATTTGTATTATGGTATTCATCCCTTTCTTTAAATTCAATAACTTCGAACTTGATTTAGTACCAGCTCTATCGACGTTTCAAAATCAGTCAGTCTGATCTGTCTTTCCTTTTTATTCATTTGTTTGTTTCATATGATCTATCAACATGCATACTTACTATTATATCGTTTCGAATTCCCATTCAACTATCACACAACTATTCTCCATTTGGTTGCTCCTAAAAGTGTTCTCTGTGTTCATTTACCGCTTGGATATATCAAACGCTTCACTTTTATGCCTTCGTTTTCTCTAGCATATATTGCTACCCACATAACTTACTTCAACCTTTGTGTATATAATCGTCAGCCCTTAATATAATCGTGTTGCTTTTATTGTTATGTGTATATTTCCTTTTCATTCACGATAATAGGTAACTTATTAATGTTTCTGTCTTCATTTCTGTTTTGCATCATTCTTTCATCGCTTACAGAGAGAGAGAGAGAGGAGGGAGAGAGAATTAAACCGAATAATGTCTTCACAAAATAGAAAGAAATACTACTACTACTACTACTACTACTACTACTACTACTAATAATAATAATAATAATAATAATAAAATAGTAATAATACAAATAATACAAATATTATATATATATATATATATATATATATATATATATATATATATATATATATATATATATATATATATATATATATAATACTAACAATAATACAGTAATGCTAACAACAGTACATATAATAGTCCAGCCATACTACTAAGGTAATCCAGCGTTCAACAGTCATAGATGTTCAAACTTGGTCCAACCTTCAATAAACAGAGTAAGTACCGACTTACTATAAAAAACTACAATATTTCCAATGCTGGCCAGAACCACAGATTACAATATTTCAATTATAGTTCATATAATGATATTGATTAATAAAGCCACACTAATGAAGGAATCTGCTGGACTGATGAGTAATTACTGTGTCGTCTTAGCCCAAATTTAGTTAAGTAGAAGTAAATATTCTGTAAGACAAACAATCTTAAGTGTTTCGTAAGTTTCTCTTCACACTGAATACAAATACACAAAACCCATGCTGATCAGTTTCCCATGTACTCGACAAAGACCTACCTAAAACTAATTGCCGCACTCTTTATGCAAATTGAGCCATCCATCGTTCTCTTGTCATTGAAATCATGGTCATTTTTGCAAACTTGTCCTGCATTTACCCTCTACAAATGATCCTTGAGTTGAAATAGTCAGTTTGAACAAGGAACGTTGACAACAGTATCTGTTAGATGTTACATATTATATTATGTAATCCTTACTGGACAGAACAAATAACATGCATTTTCTGTTATCTGTACTTTAGTATGCAAAACAAATAAACATTGATTGTTCTGCTTATATTTTAGACATTCAATAGTTGTATACTAGCAATAACAATTATTCATGCACAAAAAATCTATATAAATTATTCATACTTCTAATTAACATTTCTATAACAAAATCACGCCAATCAATTTAATGATGTTCAGCAGTAACAAACCTGATAATAATTAATCATGAGCAACAACGAATCTGCTTGTTCATGCTCATGAATCGTTAATTTAATATGAAACAATTGTGTACTCTTGAACATATAAAACCTACATATCCTGACAATATACAGTATATGAAGTGTGCAAATTTGAATAGTAATCTAACCATTCAGTGTATGTAATAATATATTCCACTGTGTATCAAGGCTATGAGTATACCAGAGTACTTTGTTTGTGTATAATGTTTATCATACAATTGCTTGTCTGTTTATAATATCCATATGACAATGCACGTATTTACTAATTTAGTTGTTTATATAATTGTTCATATTTATTGATAGATAGCTATCTCTTACTCAGCTACATACTAACCCCTTCAGTACCGGCGACGTCTTCTTAACTTTAATCTGGCTACTATTAGACGATTTCATTCAGTTTCAAAAGGGCCTTTAGTAATTAACAGGCTTCGAACTACCTCACTTGACCCTTTTTACTACCACAGATCTTTCTTAAACTACTCAAAATCGTCTAAATATAGCTAGACTAAAATACAAAAGACGTCGCCGGTACAGAAGGGGTTAACGCTCATATATATTTTGCTTACTTCTTTTACTGCCTTGACATATGGTGGTTATACATGAGAAATTATATATTATAAAAGGTGTGAACGATACCATAGTGGGTGCTGTTACTGTAGCATGTTGCAGGTGAAATTATGGCTATAACAAAATGAAATAATGTTGGAGATGGATGTGATGGAAGTCTATGTGCAGTATCGATATCTATGTGCAGTATCGATATCTATGTGCAGTATCGATATCTATGTGCAGTATCGATATCTATGTGCAGTATCGATATCTATGTGCAGTATCGATATCTATAAAGTTGTATAGTTTGTTTGTCTGTTTCGGTCCCCCTAACCCATTAACCTTTGGGACTATATTATAGAAGAAACATGGCAGGGGTATTCAGAGGTATTCTTCAAGGCTCGGCAAATTGTAAATATAAAGGGTAATGCAAATCGTTCAATATGAGGTATTTAGTAGAAATAACAGTGACCTAATAAATGCAACAGCGAATACAAGGTTTTATAAATATTTATGGTTGTTATAATAAATAGAAACACGGTATATATAAACAAAAATGCTTTACATGTAGATTGAAATAATACCTTAATGGCATTACGATAGTTATTTTTGTTTAATGCTTTCTATAAATGGGAAAACAGAAAAGCTAGCATTGTAAAATTTACTTGGTTTGTGGAAATACATACTATTTCAAATACATGTACAGTAGTAGAATAATACATATGGGAAAGGTAGAAAAAGGTGGTTTATACCCACTATTCGTTTATTATATTTGTATTAAGTATAAACCTCAACTTGAAATTTGGAACAATTTGGTGTTAATAAATTACTTCAATATTATAATTATTCTGGTGTCAATAATATTATATATATATATACAGTATACATATAGTACCCTGTGGATTCCAAGAGCTTCAGTAATCTAATTTTACTCTCTTGTTTTCTAGATTTCCTTCTGAAGTTGAACAAACATCATTTCTATTAGAGCAGGGATACAATTAATATTATGCGTTCACAATAATGGGGGAAAAACTGTCCTTATTATTTGGAGATACGCAATGAATATTAAGTTCACACACTAACTTTTGTATTCGACTGTGCACACTGTATAGATTGGAGGCGGGAAGAATAGAGGTCACGGGATATAAATCAACTAATGTACAGTCACTGCCAAACGTTTCATGTAGCCTTACAACTTTAACTAGTATACTGTATTAAAAACATTTGTACTAAGCTAAACCATTCACTGTTTTACAATCCTGTGCGTAGCTGCTTCCTTATGGTGTGCTATAAGAGTAACTGTTATATGTAACAAGCTTGAAAATTATAGTTGAAGATATAAAGACACATACGAATAATTTGTTTATTGTCCATCCCAGCCAGCAGGGTAAGTACAGGTTAAGGGGGGTACCGGTTTTTGTTTTTATCTTTATCTACTTTTCTCTGGCTTGTATCCATTCGGCCCCATTCAGCCAACTGTTTTAAGACGCTTATCCCCATCCAGGTGTCGATTTCTTCCTGGCGAGCGATAGAGAGCCAGCATTGTATGGAGAAATCCGGCTCCGCAGGGGACATTTTTCTATCGAAAAGTTTGCAAATTTAGCTTGCTGTCAAAACATAAATATATATATATGCTGGCTCGCTACCACTCGCCAGGGAAATATTGACACCTGGATGGGGGTAAACGTCTTAAAACAGTAGGCTGAATGGGGCCGAATGGATACAAGCCAAAGAGAGAGGGAGAGAAATAAATAAAAGCAAGGTGGGTTCCCGTAACCCCAGTCAATACGATAGCGGTATTTATATAGCGTTCTGGTTTACACTAGGCGATCGAAGTAGTCTTAGGAAGGATTTTTAAGAATGATTAAAATCGTACACGCTATTTTAATTCACACCTTGACTAGCACAGATACTTTTCTATGTTTAATCAAATCGTGTTATGATAGCCAGAATAATAGAATAAAATATGCGTTATTGTAATGGGAGGGTTAAGAAGTTCATACGAAATGGTACTCTTTTGAACATTTATCATATCTATAATGCACGCTTCAATATTCTCCTATGATTGTTTTACCAGCATAATAAGGCAGACATATAACAGATAACAGGTATTTTTTAAACTATAACCCATCCACTATAAAAACACATTTCTTCTTATTACTTTGGCAATAATTAGGCGACAGAGATAATTTGGTTCGTAGACATAATTCCTAAGCTAAATGAGTCTTGTGTTACTCAGAATAACATTAAGGGATATAATTTTAACTTTATAACGACTGTACTACTTAAGGCTTGCATTAATTACATTAAATATACGTGTTATATATGGATTTCAATCTCCTCTCTACATAGCTTATCATGCCATTATATATACATAATAACGAATTATTCCAATAATGTTTCCAGTTAGTCCAGAGTTGTGTTATCTTATGTAATGTAAATTACATAAAGGTGTTAAGCTGTTCCTTTAGTCTTTAAGGTATTGAGTATCAACGGAGTAATTATGAACAGTTTGACTATTTTCAGTGTTGGTAAGTCCCAAGATTAGTTTATCTTAAATTTTGTTTAGTCAAAAATGTATCTGGAGCTTCTTCTTAAATATAATTAGCCAGTCAAGCAAATAGCAAATGTTGCTTGGTATGTTAATGCTTTATGAGTAAATCAATGATACCAGGAGGGATATTTCAAGCCATATGCAACTTAAAAGCAATATTAATGATCACATACACATTGAAGTCTGCCTTTAGTGGAAATGTTAGGTGGTAAATAACTAGCTGGCCCTCTGTGTCAACCTTGGGAATTGTATTTGTTCACCACTATATGTACACCATATTGACAACACTGATGTTCACCACTATATGTACACCATATTGACAACACTGATGTGAACCACTATATGTACAGCATATTGACAACACTGATGTTCACCACTATATGTACACCATATTGACAACACTGATGTTCACCACTATATGTACACCATATTGACAACACTGATGTTCACCACTATATGTACACCATATTGACAACACTGATGTTCACCACTATATGTACACCATATTGACAACACTGATGTTCACCACTATATGTACACCATATTGACAACACTGATGTTCACCACTATATGTACACCATATTGACAACACTGATGTTCACCACTATATGTACACCATATTGACAACACTGATGTTCACCACTATATGTACACCATATTGACAACACTGATGTTCACCACTATATGTACACCATATTGACAACACTGATGTTCACCACTATATGTACACCATATTGACAACACTGATGTTCACCACTATATGTACACCATATTGACAACACTGATGTTCACCACTATATGTACACCATATTGACAACACTGATGTTCACCACTATATGTACACCATATTGACAACACTGATGTTCACCACTATATGTACACCATATTGACAACACTGATGTTCACCACTATATGTACACCATATTGACAACACTGATGTTCACCACTATATGTACACCATATTGACAACACTGATGTTCACCACTATATGTACAGCATATTGACAACACTGATGTTCACCACTATATGTACAGCATATTGACAACACTGATGTACACCACTATATGTACACCATATTGACAACACTGATGTTCACCACTATATGTACACCATATTGACAACACTGATGTGAACCAGAACAAATCATGATTTGACATGACATAAATATAGGAAAGGTGAGACAAGAATTAGTTTTGATCACTTAATACCTCGAAGCAAGAAAGGGAACAGAGGAAATAGTAGTAGGGATGAGGAAGGAAGCTGGAGGATGAGATGAAGGCTTCGGGGCTTGACCAACATGCGTGAGTTGTATCTTTTTCAGAGACTTTGCAGAGAAGGACGGACAGGGCAAACAGGACATGACTTGAATATAAGAAAGGTGATACAAGTAATCAAATCTACCCTGGAATACTGTTGAGCCACAGAGATATTTCACCTTATGTCCTCATTAACATCTGTGTGAGACAGAATACCAAGGGGACAGATTTGTTCAGTACACTCCAAGGGCTTTGTCACTGAAGGCTAGTCGTGCCAGTCCCATGTTACATTGGTTCCTATTTATTCTGCTTGGTGAAACAGAGGCACAACTTGATCAGATGTCTCTTTCAGGAGAGGAATCGAACCCCTCTCCTCTTGGTTGTGAGGCAAGGGCGAACAAATCACAAATAAGGAAATAATAATATAACAACTTTGTCAGTAAACAAATATATATACAGGTATATACATATATATATATATATATATATATATATATATATATATATATATATCAATGTGATGTTGAAATAAAAGAGTTAGAATTTGAAAAATACAAATGAATGAAGAGTATAGAAACATGTAGTCTTTAATTGTTGTACACTATAACTCCTTAGCACTGACAAACATTTTGTATACTGTAAACAAAAAGTTAACTACATTACCACTGAAGACATTTCTTTAATTAATTAAATCCAGAACAGTGAAATAAGTTTGATAATATAAATGAAGCTACATTAGCAATGTAAAGAGTGTTATTTCCAGTCAATATTTTGTTCAGATTAGTCTCCTCAAAGCTCAATTGTATGCCTTACTGTGTTATGTTTAATGTATTATCCTTTAAAGATTAACAGGACTATTATAAGTTGCGAATTTGTGAATTATCAAGAAATTCTGACTGTCTGTGAACGGAAAACACTACTTGACATTAGATTCAGGTTTGTAATAACACAACAAATATGACAAACATATTCAGCATAACTATAGCCTATTCATTATAATTAGGCCAAAAATCTTGACCACTAACCACTATAACTGTAACTATAACCACTATCAGGGATCTGCCTTGCTTAGGCCAATCGGCTTTCTGCAGACTCCCATTTTCTTATGTTCTTATGTTCTTATAACTAGAGTAAACAGCTAGATTAATCAAGGTAAAATTACTACCAATTGGGAAGAGTGAGCCAGAAAATAGGTGTGGTAAACAGACCATTTGCTCCAGCCCTGTTGGAGTTATGGAGATAAGGAGTCACAATTTCTGACCTATTTATAATGAGAGAGTCAATCGTCAGTTATTCCTCAATCAGTTTAAAAGTCAGTCACTCATAATTAAATAAGTCAGTCAGTCAAAATGAAGTAAGTCAGTCAGTCAAAATTAGGTAAGTCAGTCAGACATAATTAAATCAGTCAATAGGTCAGTAGTAAGTCATCAGTCAGTCAATTTGTCATTAGTTAGTTAGCAATCAGTTTATTGGTCAGTCAGGCAGTTAGTCTTCATTATTCAATCACGAGTAAGTCAATTAGTTATTTTTAGTCAATCATGATGATCATCAGCCAATCAGCATTTTTTAGTCATAGTGAGTCAAATCAGTTCTCATTATGTGGTCATTCATCTTTATTCAGTCATCAGTCAGTCAATCAATCATAACTATTCAGTTGTCTGTCAATTTCGGAGGTTTCGGGAGACTCAGGGAATAGCCTGAATTCCATTTTCTCTCCCAGGCCTTGGTAGCTGGATACATATCTTTCTGCCTCACACATCAGGGGTATCAGGAAAATCCTCTTTATATAACATACACATCCAACTTCACGACATTGCCCTACATTGCTATCCTCTATCCATAAAACACTACTCTTCCCACTACATATCATACATGTAACACCATACACCTTACCCAATAAACATGGCAGTACAATTGTTAAGAGCAAACCTGGTGGTCCCTCGGATATCCACCCCCGGCAGGGTTGGGTCATTGACACAGGGCCTTCCCGGTCGTCATCATGCGACTGTGTCAAGAGCATTGCAACGTCCCAAAGCTGCTCGTCGGTGCAGCTTTTTCTTTAGCAATATAAGGGGACTTCACTCTAACATCAATTCTGTACACCAATTTCTTCAAGCAGAATCCCCTACTCTCCTTTTTTTGACAGAGACTCAAGTAACATCCACATCTGACAAGTCTAGATTTAATATTCCAGGTTATCAACTGCTCCAAAATTTCAGACCTAAAGGAGGTGTATGTTGCTTCGCAAAATCTGAAATTGCCCTGGAGGAGGTTACTAGTTTCAATTGTCCCTATTTTGATTATTCTATATACAAATTAATTTCTGCTGGTAAATTTAAATACATATGTTGCATCTACCGTTCCCCAAATACTCCTCCAGAGCAAAGTCTTTTTGATTCTCTGTACTCACAACTCAGTGTCCTCAACTTAAATGCTTCTTCTGAAATCACTGTGTTGGGTGATTTTAATGTCCATAATGTTGAATGGCTCACTTATTCAGCCAGGACTGATGATGCTGGTCTTGAATGTGAGCTATTTGCAGACTCATTTAATCTCACTCAACTAGTCAACCAACCCACCCGTGTACCAGATAATCCTAATCATAATTCCCACCTACTGGACTTATTTTTAACAACCAATTCAGAAAATTATGATGTTACAGTGAGGTCCCCGCTTGGATCTTCTGATCACTGTCTGATACAGGCCACCTGTCTATCACCTACCACACCTTCCCACTCTGAACCTGTTTTGGTGACTAAATGGCATTACGATAGGGCAGACTGGGAGAGTCTTCAAGGTTTCTTTATTGATATTCCCTGGACCTCTTTCTTTTCTAATGATGCACACTCCACCTTGAGCCACATACAAGATTTTGTAAAAATTGGAATGGAAACTTTTATTCCTCATCAAAAGTACAGTAAAAGATCTAATTCACCTAAATGGTTTGACCATAATTGTGCTAGAGTAACTGAACAAAAGCAATAGCCTACAATGCATACACAAGATCAAAAACACATGAAGCCTTTAATTACTTTAGAAACATCAGAAATCATGTCAAAACTGTATTAAACCTAACTAAATCAAACTTTCTCCACAAGCAGGCAAATAAACTTATAAATAATCCAAATGATAACAAAATATTTTGGTCTACTCTTAACTCATTTAAATCCAACTTCACTACTGCTTCATCCATTCCACCATTAAAATCTCCGACTGGCAATCTTGTAAGTGACCCACGAGGTAAAGCTAACCTTCTTGCGGATATTTTCTCCACCAACTCAACCTTAGATGAAATAAATCAAGATGTCCCTGTACTTAATTTTAATTCGCCTGAAATTCCCTCACTTAAGATCCACACCAGACATGTCAAAACTATTTTGCAGAATCTCTCGGTAGATAAGGCTCCTGGTCCAGATGAAATTCCTCCAATAGTACTTAAGAATTGCTCCTTGGTGCTCGCTCCTGTATTGGCAAAACATTTCCGTCTGTGTACTCATACCTCATGCTTCCCAGTACCCTGGAAAGAAGCAAACATCCATCCAGTTCCTAAAAAAGGTGCCTCTTCAGATCCATCAAACTACAGACCAATAGCTATAACTTCCACTCTTGGTAAAGTCTTTGAAATTATATTAAATAATCACATAATTAAGCATCTTGAGAATAATAAATTAATCAGTGATAGGCAATATGGTTTTAGACGATGTCGATCAACTGCAGACATGCTTTGCCTTCTTACGCATCAAATCAACCAAGCTACAGACCAACATGGTGAAACACATACAATAGCACTGGATATATCAAAGGCATTTGATAGAGTCTGGCATCAATCCTTATTGTCGAAGATGTCACACTACGGCCTTGCATCATTAGTTCCACTAATTTCTTCTTATCTTCATAACAGAAAATATGTGTAATGGTAGATGGCCTTTATTCTCAATTTCACTCAATAAATACTGGTGTTCCCCAGGGATCAGTTTTGGCACCAATTCTGTTCCTCATTCATATCAATGATCTCATATCTACCACTCATAATCCAATACATTCCTACGCAGATGACTCAACACTCCACAGTTCCTTCACATTTACCAATTCTGTCACCCAACCCGATCTTATAAATTCAAAAATAAACACTGCAATTTCTCTGAACCAGGACCTTTCTAGAATTAATGGATGGGGACAAAAGAATCTAGTTTCCTTTAATGCACAGAAAACCAAGTACATTCAATTTTCTAACCGACAGAATCTCACTGACTCCCATATATTTTTTAATGATGTAAATATTCCCACTTCCCGTAGTATTGACATTCTCGGTGTAACATTAACTACTAACTTGAGCTGGACACATTATGTTAGAAACATTGCTAAGAATGCCTCTAAAAAACTGGGACTCCTGTACAGAGTTCGAGAATTCTTCACTGACGAGCAGTTGGCCGTGATATATAAAAGTCATGTGCGTTCTCAGATGGATTACTGTTCACCTCTGTGGGGTGGAAGTGGAGTGGTTGCATTGAGGCAGTTGGACAAAATTCAAAATAAAGCTATTAGATTAATCAATAACCCTGCAATCACACAGGACCTTCCTACATTATCCATACGAAGAAACGTTGCATCCCTTGCATTATTCTACAGATATTTTCACAGCAATTGTTCCGAGGAACTTGCTTCAATTGTGTCGCCTCTCCACATCTTTCCCCGTAGAACTAGGGCAGCTGAGAGCCCCCATGAATTTACACTTTCTCCTCCACAATGCAGAACTTCTGCTTATCAGAATTCATTTATCCCCAGAGCTACTACTCTTTGGAATTCACTTCCCTCGAATTGCTTTCCACAAACTTACAATCTACAAATGTTTAAATCCAGTTGTTACAAACATTTTATGAATGGAGGATGCCTTTAGGCACATGGACCTTTTTGTTTTATCTGTGTTTTTCCTTCCTCCGTTCATTGTCTCTTTAAAAAAAAAAAAAAAAAAAAAAATTAATCAGTCATTATTATCCAGTCATCAGTCAGTCGATCAGTCAACATTATTCACTCAACAGGCAGGCAATTAGTCATCTGTATTCAGTCATCAGTGAGTCAATTATCATTATTCAGCTAATACTATTCATTCATCAGTCAATCAATCAGTCCATACTAGTAAGTCATCCCGTCAGTCAAAACTGTCATCAATCAGTCAGCCATTAGTCAGTTGCCAGCCAGTCAATTGGTTAATTAGTCAGGCATCAGTCATTAAGTCAGTCGGTCGTTATATTCAATACGTCAGCATTCACCATTCATTTAGTCAGTAGCCTTTGCTAAACCCTCAAATTCGGGAAAGGATAATATTCTCGAGTCCCAAAATCAGAAGGGAAGAGGAAAAAAAAACAGTCAGATTAAAACGAATACGGTACACCCAACAAAGTAAGCCACAATCCCGAGTGGGTACACTACAAAATATCATGGGAATGTTCTTAAACGTCAAATTTGTTTTATTATATCTACCTCCAGATGATGTTATTCAACTTAGAAAGACAATGTAAGACTACATGGATAATTGCAAAGTTTTTAGCCCTATGATTATGAGAGAATTTTCCAAAGTAGAATCAATAGAGTAAACACTCGTCGTATGATAGAATTGGTCAAGCTTAACAATGGTGAAGTTCTACGCATCAATGAACGAAATAAGTGGAAGTAAACTGGGTCCTTACTCCTTCGCCAATCAACACAAAGTGTCTCAGTCTTTGTGCAATATGGTAAATACAGCACTCTACCCATTTCCTTAACCTTTTCTGTATGCGATGATGCTTTTTCACTTTACTCTGGCTAACATTAGACTAATCTTGCCAAATTTGTACGATAAAAAGGGGCAAAGTTGATCTCCATTTACCTTTTGACTTATACACTGCCATTATGTACTGAATGCAATCGACTAATGATAGCCTGCATGCAATGTAGCCACACGTCCTCGTATACTGAAAGGGTTAAAACGATTACATCCTTGAGCTCTATAACACTCATCATCCTCTCATCAACAATAACCAAAACAAACACCATATGTAAACACACTTAGAACAGCACGTGACCTCGGCTATTTCTGGAGTCTCCTTACAGTACCCGTTTATATTCCTTGTTTGACTATTAATTCTACCTTACGTCAGACATTACTTTTATGCTAATTATTACAAGCTTATGGACAAACAATTTTAAATTTAAGCCACAGTTTTGCCTCTCGATCGACCACTGATAGTGTATTATGGAGTAATAAACCCTCATGTGGGTTTATTCATGCATTCACGGCACTGTGAGCTTCACTACGCAATTGCATATTATGTTCTAACAACGATCAAACAATTATATATAATTCACGCATATTATCTTTTTGGTAAACTTTATCTGTGTTAACTCTGTCATGGTGAATTTGTCTATGGTAACTATTGTACGATATTACCAGACAATGATATTCATCTTCGGAAGGACAAATTGAGCATTAGCAAAGGACCTGAATCATGGGTGAGCGATAACTAACTATCATGTCAAGGTCATATGGCCGGTCATTCCAAATGAAAGTCGAAAGAAAACTTTAAAAGTAAATTGTTTGTACTAAAAAAATAACCCCTGTTTGACGACGCATTCCTTCCATATCTCTGGCAATCAGTAGGTGATTTCTATTTAGTTATTGATAGAAACGTTTGGTGGTCAGCGGGTTAATTGATGCTTAGCCTCTTCAGCACCGTGACGCCTTTTTATTTTTGATTCTGGCTAAAGCTAGACGATTTTATGCAGTTTAAGAAGTACCTGTATTGTTCAGAGAGTTTATTGAGATCGTATTTACAGCTTTAAATCAAAGATGAATAATATCGTCTAATAATAGCCAAACATCCTGTACTACTAAGAATGGTAGGGCTTATGAGTCTGAAAAAGGTAATCATAATAAGCACACTAATATACCAGTAAAAAGGTAATCATAATAAGCACACTAATATACCAGTATAAAGGTATATCATAATAAGCACACTAATATACCAGTATAAAGGTAATCATAATAAGCACACTAATATACCAGTATAAAGGTATATCGGTAATATTAAACGCATTTATATGGATAGAAGTATTCATCACTATCAATATACGCAATTAATTTATATACCTTTGTATACCCTGTTTTTGTATGTACTGTACGTATGTAATGTATGTATGTATATACTAAGGCACAAACCCCATTGCTGGGGGTGGTCGACACGAGACAGAGCCCGAACAGAAACAACATTTAAAGTTCCTATTCTCAGGGTCCGGGACCACTTTCGCGTTCCCTCGCCCGTTTCTCTGTCTCGTCCAGTAGGAGAATTATACAAGGGGAGGAGGATTCCGAGCCCCCTAAACCCAGAAGAAAAAGTAGGACAATAAAAGAGACAGACAGAAACAGCTATGGTTGGGTAGAGGATGCCAAACCTCACTCTGCATAGGACCAACCCTCACCCTGTCTTTACAGTGCATAATCAATAGGGCATAGAAAAATAAAGATGGAAAGGTTGTGAGTTGTATAAATGAGACAGAAAGGCGCCGAATGTGACAATGTGCGCCATCTATAGGAACTTATTGGCCATTCTGACCATCTTTTGAATACTTTTCAATGTTCGTTTCCCATGATACTGTACAAATTGTGTAAATATAATAGAAATATACACACAATAAAGCTTCCAATCGTTTTCATTTTCAAATTAGTACGTATAAACAATTAACCCTTTCACGCATATGACGCGATTTTGAGCTTATTGGGGATACTTTAAAGCCTTTGTTACCATCAGGGGTATGTATAAACCTTTAGTTTAGTTACTTCAACCTCTGCAGTTGTCTTTGAGTTAGTTGTGGGCAGAAAACTAATTTTGGAGAGGTAATTATAAGAGTGAGAGAACTCTATTTCTTATTGCTAATCTGGCAACCTCTGCGTCATAAATGCGTGAAAGGGTTAAGACGCTAATTATATGTTGCGTTTATGTTACATTTGCACACACAATTTTTGCAGTGCAGGCTGCAATAAAAGCATTTGACTTGGGACAATTCAAGAGTAATTATTGATATACATATCACTAAATATAGATATTATTTGTTATTCTATATATCTATCTATTGCCTGTCGCCGCGATCCCCGAAGGGGTGGCCACGAACGAACCACCCCCATGCACCTCTGTCCCCAGTCAGTCGACGCCCCTCCCCCCAACCAGCACCGCCTTCGTTCATATACTTCCTCACTCCATCCTTCCACCTCTCTTTCGGTGCACCTCTCCCTCTCTGTCCCTCCACCTCGCTCTCGTACACCCTCTTAGTCATTCTCTCGCTTTCCATATGTTCCATATGGCCGAACCATCTCAAGTTATTCCTTTTCACACTTTCCACCACATCTACCTCTACACCACACCGCCTTGTTACTTCCTCATTAGTATGTCTATCCCTCCATGTAACTCCGCACACACTTCTTAAGTAATTCATTTCCACTGCTCTCACTCTTGGTCTGAGTCTCTCAACCAACGTCCATGCTTCACTTCCGTAAGTCAGTGTCGGGATTACCACACCTGCCATGCAAGGACTTCTTCACTTCCATACTGACCACCCTATTTCTTGTTACTGCTTTCAGCGTTCCTACAACCCTCTTCCCCTGTTGTACCCTCTCCCGCACTTCTTCATCCATAGTCCCATCTTTACTCAACACACTGCCCAGATACTTAAAAGAGTTGACGATCTCCATAGCCTGACCGTTCAGCTTCACCTCACACTCTGTGACTTCACCCCTTTCGAAGACCATATCCTTGCTATTTTTTATTAAAGTTAACATAATAAACTGTTAATTAAATACTAAGTGATATAAAGTTGTTCTTGTTATCATTCTTCTTCTTTGTCTTATTATTATTATTATTATTATTATTATTATTATTACAACCCATCCGTAGCCGTGTTTGTCTGTCTAATTTCCTGGACTACTTTTCCTACTTCGGGGGCGGGTCGCTAGGAATCCTCCTTCCCTTGAAACATTTCACCGACTAGGCGAGACAGAGAAGGGGTGAGGGAACGCGAAAGTGGTCTCAAACCCTAGGAATTGGAACTTTAAATGTTTCAGTTCGGGCTCTGTCTCGAGTCGTCCATCCCCAGCTATGGGCTATGTGCCCGAGTATATACATTGCATACATACATACATACATACATTTGAATACTCAATTAAATATCCATGGCAGGTGATCATATCTATCGAATTAACTTGTACAGATATATATCCCCCCCACCCACCCACACACACACACACACGCTCTCTCTCTCTCTCTCTCTCTCTCTCTCTCTCTCTCTCTCTCTCTCTCTCTCTCTCTCTCTCTCTCTCTCTCTCTCTCTCTCTCTCTCTCTCTCTCTCTCTCTCTCTCTCTCTCTCTCTCTCCTTACGACAAAAATCTATCTTGCGACAGGTCACGTCAGTTTCCTTTCGAGTTACTAAAAGTTGGGAATTGTTTTGAAGGTTACAATGTCAGATGGGGCCTTGGTGATAGATTTAACCCTTTCAGCATTTGAGGACGGATTTCATATTTTTATTCTGGTTATCATCAAACGATTTTATTAAGGTTAAGAACAAATGTGAAAGTTAAAATGGCTCCATCTATCTACCCGTCCGGAACTCCCAGAGGATTATCCCTTATCTTTCAACAATACAAAAATCAATCCTTCATCTTTTCTCAATATTCTTGGTATCTCTTTTTCTTCTGCTCTCACTTGGAAGGACCATATTACCAGTCTTGCTAAGGCAGCCTCCCAGAAGCTGGGTGTACTCAATCGCCTCAATTTTGTTTTATTTTTATTTTGTGTATACCCCTGCACAGCTTCTTGCTCTGTACAGGGGCACAGTGCATCCTTGTATTGAGTATTGTTCACATGTGTGGGATGGATCCTCTCACACCGCACTCCTAGACAAAGTAGAAAGGAAGGCATTTCGTATCATTAACTCCCGTCCACTCACCAACTCTCTGCAATCACTCTCTCTTCGCCGCAATGTTGCATCTCTCTCGCTAATCTATTGCTACTACAATACTCAGTGTTCCTCAGAGCAAAGGATTCTGATCCTTAAGAGGGAAGGTAACGTAGTTTAAATGAAGAATTTCCCGGATTAAGCCAGCTGGAAGTTAGGAACAAAATTACAACTCTGTTTTTGATAAACGCAAATGAACACATAATGCTGAATTGATTTGTTAGCTTCAATCATCTGAGTAATATTATTATTTCTAAAATAACGTTCAGTAACGTAAAGCCCCCATTAAAATCAATATCGAACGCAAACGAATCGATACAATGCTGTTATAATTTAAATGGTTTAGAGCTTGGCTTTAAAGGTTCAAAGATTTGAATTGGGGTAGCCTTGTATATGTTCACAACTATAACGTTTCCACATACTTAGTTAAACGGCTGATTACGATTAAATAGTGAAAATAGGACAGCAACCCTTTTTGGATTAATAAGCCAGCAGACTGTAAGTCATGAATTGCGTCAGGACTGGAGCCCCTTTTCGATAACTCCAGTCCCTTGTGTGATAACGAGAGATACAATTATAAACTTCTATCCTAAATATCTGTTAATAATATTCAGTTCTCTCTTAATTTTTCAAAGCAGTTTTCGTAGCTTTTGCTCGTTATATCAAAGGCAAAAGCAATATTGTATTCGTTATTAATTTACGGTCATTAATTGTATCGGGCAGTGAATTGTGCAGTGTATATTTCAGCAGTGAATTAATAATGCATTAATTTACAATGGGATCATATTTGTGTATTCAAGGACTCTGAGGATTTCTAATTGCATATTGCCTTTCATTTGTTTTCAATTAAATTATTATGTTTGTTTATATCTTGTTATTATAGTTATATCGATTTATATTATTTAATAAGTATCGTATAAAAAATACATATTAACATGAACACATTTTACAGACCAAACATTATTGATGCTGTAAAAAAAAGTCTGCACAGAACATATCATACTTATTGTATATTTAATCTCATACGAACATAAAGTGGGTATAAAGAACCTATATATCAACTTTGCATACAACTACAACACTTTAAGTATATAATTCATTAACGAAAAGTATAAGATAATGATCTGGTAAATTATTTTAATCGTCTATTGAGATAGTAACCATTAATTACTCCCACGCACATTATTATCAACAAACAATCTCGTAAATACATCTTTGATTTTATTTAGTTTTTGAAATGTCAATATATCATTAATCACTTTGATTAGGCTTTACTTGTTCATTATGCGACTAATAGATAATTAACAATATACTGGTAGCCTATCTATTTTCGATTTTAATGATTATGCTAATGTTCTCGATAGCATATATTATAATAAAACAAACAAACAATTGTCAAGTATTATAAATACTTCAAAAATTATGTAGCTTTAATTTTAAATAATCCGTTTCAAGCTGCATAGAAAAGTCGTTCTACTTTAAATATATATAACAATAGAGCAATAAGCAAGATTCTATTTGCAAACACAACGTTCGAACTATATGAAAATGGGTTGAACTGCGGCAAATATGCTCATCAAGGTCATCGTAAAGCTTGAATTTGCGTACCTATGTAATCCAAGATCAACATGTATATACGATGAGTATTTTCTATGATTCTGATAGGCCTTGGTAAACCTTTGCATGGTCGTGTTGCTCTGTTTTATATGATTAGGACGACAATGTTTGTGCCGCACATAAGGGCCTCTAATATAAATTATAGTTTTCCTAAAAAAAACAAAAAATAATAATAATTATTATTATTATTATTATTATTATTATTATTATTATTATTATTATTATTATTATTTATCCAATTCTACACGGTACCAAAATTATGTCTCGGTTATTAAAGTGTGGTAATGTTAAGTAGAAAACGTCTTGAAGATTATACCTGGAAATAATTTACTTCGAGTAAGTATTGTTTGTTATTTTCATGTTATCCCTTTCAGTATGACAACTCAATTTTCAAAATATTTTGGTAACATTATTAGATTTAATTAATCTTAGGAAGTACCGCTATATTTCAAAGAAGTAAGATTTGATTCAGTTAGTTAATTGTCTCATAAACTGAATGAAAGCTTGTAATGGTAGCCATTATGATGTAACCGGTACCTGGGGCAATTCCATCACATATTTGGTCACCTGTAAAAATCCCTCCCATCCACCCCCAATCTCCTCGGAAAAATGGAAAGGAAAGAAAATATTTTTGTATATGAGTAAAGACACCATTTGAGGAGGATCGCTTTATTGACAACTCATTGATCTGTCAAAGTAATGTATTTCTATCTGAAATTAGCACGATTATTCATCAAGTTTGTCAGTGAACTCTTGTGCCCAGCTGTACACAGTGAGCGAGGTGTGAGGGGCGTGGACGGTGGGATTATTGGGGTAATAAATCAGGGTCGCATAGCACAACTTACATGTATATAGGCAAAGTGCAAGGCCTATATACACACACCCGACATTAATTATAGACAAACTTATATACTTATATATTTTGGTTGTGTGCTTAATCATGTCCTCTTTTGCCTCACAGCGTATTCTATCTTCTAAAGCAGATATCACGTGGAAGACTAAGGGTTAATTCTTCAGTAAATATAAATACATATTCAAAAATATTATCGAGGGTTGTTAATTTTCCAGAAATAGTAATGCTTGAACACTCATACAGTAAACAACAAATAAATATATAATAATATTTATAACTGATCTCAGTGCAGACAATGACAAACAGATCTAATTATATGAATAACCAAAGAAATGTTATATTATCTACCAAGAAGATTTCAAAGCAAAAACATTATAAATAAATAACCACCTCTGGCTTATGATTAATGATAACCTTCACTGCTTGCTATATATATATATATATATATATATATATATATATATATATATATATATATATGTAGAGAGAGAGAGAGAGAGAGCGAGTATAATTATTTTTCTCTATCTTCATGAACTGGTACTTACTGTAGGTTACATAACACATTATATAATTGAATATCTACGTTAGAACAATTAACCAACAGTTACAAATTCATGTCCATATGTAAAGTAAACTACCAGTTGTCTATATATGGAAGAGAGATCTTGCATACTGTGTATACCTTGTAATCCAATAATGTAAGCTTCATTTGATTACGCACAATCGACTGTATTCACTCAAGTCAATTAGTTAACCTTTCGAGGATTAGGACACGTTTTGACAGATTATTCTGGTTATCACTAGAAGATTTTCTGCAATTTAGGAAGGATATTTAGGAATTAAAGGGGTAAATTAGATCTCGATTAATCATTTAGCTCCCACAAGCTCTTCCTAAAACTCTCTCTCTCTCTCTCTCTCTCTCTCTCTCTCTCTCTCTCTCTCTCTCTCTCTCTCTCTCTCTCTCTCTCTCTCTCTCTCTCTCTCTCTCTAATAAAACTTGCACTAGGGACTGGATGTGCCGCCCTTGTCATGGATGCATTGATTAAACGGTACAGGGGCAGGCATGGAGAGAGAGAGAGAGAGAGAGAGAGAGAGAAAGTGAGAGTAAGCGAGAGTAAGTGAGAGTGAGGGAAAGAGAGTGAGAGAAAGAGAGAAAGAGAGAGAGAGAGAGAGAGAGAAAAAAAAGGGAGGGTGAGAGAAAAAACAAAGGAGTAGAAAGGAGGTCAAGCAACAACAGGTTTAGTGACCCCTCGAGGTTGCTTGCCCTCTATATCACTGCTGCTCAGAGTGTTCAACAATAGTTTAGAGTGGGTAAGGGACATTTGCAAAAATAAATACTTCCCTAGAACTAATGTCCATGGCAGAGTTAGAGGTAAATACGGGAACATTTAGGTTAAGGGAAGATTTCTCCTGGAGGTATTTTTTTCTTGACTCCTTTCTCCCTATGTTTAGCCCCATTGATTTTCTAATTTTAAGACGTTAGCCCCATTATTTTGACGATTTTAAGAACTTTCGACCCATTTCTGTCAATTTTAAGACCTTCCGTGCCATTTAGGTGTCGATTTTATCCTGGCGAGCGATAGTGAGCCTGTAATTTAAGAGGAATCGGCTTTCAGCCGGGACATTTTTCTACCGAAAAATTTATAAATTTATCTTGAAAGGGGCTGAAGGAGGTGTAATTTTAAATGTGATGGATATCTAGAGACCAAACTAAAAACCTCCCCTTAATAACATAACACAGCTATATGTGATCCTTTGTGTATCTTGGGAAAAGCGAGTAACATCATAGTTATTTATTTATACATGTAGTGATCCTCGATGTATCTGAGGAAAAGCGAACAAGTTATTAATTTACAAATGCAGTCAGTTGCAGGTTAAAGGCAAGGTGTTTGTTTGTGTAGTCGATGTTTCAAGAAATCAAAGGTGCTGCAGTTTATAACATTTAGAGGAAGCCAATTCCACAAGTTGATAACTCTATTGAAGAATAAATACTTTGAGATTGAAGTGAGTTTATAAGGTTTACTAATTATTTCGCAACCATTTACCCGCGTGTAATTTGATTGGCTGATTATGAAGTACTTCTTATAGTTCATGTTGTCCATGGCTTTGATGATTTTGAATACTTTAATTAGGTTCTCTTAATCTGCGCTGGGTTAAAGGAAATAAAATTAATTCTCTAAGACGCTCCTCGTATGGTTTGTTCTTTAGAGTAGGCATTATTTTGGTAACTCTACGTTGAATTCGTTCTAGTTTGTCAATATCATATTGGTAGTAGAGACACCAGGATTGAATGCAATATTCCAGAAGAGGACAGACTAAGAAATTGTATGCTGTGAGGATTACATCGTTGGATTTATATCTAATGACCTGCCTCAAAAAACAATAATTTTGTTTGCCTACTTAACAACTGCCGTACATATCTTCTACATGTTCATTTGAGAGTAAGGTACTTGCAATATTTGTATTGTCTGCAAATTTTGAGATTGTGCAGGTGAGGCCCTCATCTATGTCGTTTATGTAAAGTACGAATAGAACTAGCCCTAGTACCGATTCTTGGGGGACCCCGCTAATTACATTGGTCCATTTGGATGCTATACCGTTTATGACTACTATCTTTGCTTTCTTTCACTGACCCCATTTGCTATTAATCTCAACACTCCGCCTTGTATTACATGAACTTTAAAATTTAATCAATAAACATTTGTGGATAACTTTCTCAAAGGGCTTTTGAAATTCAGCGTAAATTATATCTACAACTTTACTCTCGTCGTATAGGTTGAGGATATCTTGGGAGAATTATAATAGGCTTGTTAAGCAGGAACGTTTGTTACGGAAGTCATGCTGAGTATTTTTGAGTATGTTGTTTCCTCTAAGTGATTTACAAACTTGTCTCTCACGATATATTATCCATTCTCGAGTACATATACCCAACTGCACTATGATAGCCTAATAATTACACGAATGGAAGGGGTAATTGACCTCCAGGGAAGGTCTCGATAGGAATTACCCCTGAACTTGAATACATTCTTATCACCAACCCACCAATTAACTTACAAATAAACATAATTAATAAAATTAATGAAACTAATGCTGGCAAAGATAAAGAAGCTTGAGCTAAATGTGGGAAGATTCAGAAAAGAAAAGGGGGAATATGTGGGAAAGGGAAATGGATAATTGTTATTCCCTAAGTACATATTAAGAAAAGTGAGGCAAAATGATAGACTAGAAAAAGTTTGAAGAAATAAGTATGTTTCAGAGGATAAACAAAAAGCGAAGGAATAAAAAAATAACGAAAGACATTAGAAGAAAAATAACATGAACACATATTACGGGAGAAGTGAGGTGGAAATACATAATCTGAATCAAGGGTAAAACGAAAAGCATGACAAACAAATTAAGAGAAAATGAGAACAGAGATACGGAAGAACAGAAGGAAAAGGAGATGACGAGTTAAAGGATTAATATGAGATGATATAGCTGATGCTGGGGGTGATGGAGGGGGGGGGGGGGGTATGGAAAGGTTGAGGAGAAAAGGAAGCGAGAACAATAAAGCGAAAACAGAAGAAAGTGATGAACCCAAAGGCAGAGGGAACTAATTTAAACTAAAGAACGGCCAGAAAAGCGAATAGATGATGACAAGCTGAGAAAGAGAATGAGAAGGGATAGAGGACGGGAAGGGAGAATGGTGTGAAGGGTTAATGAAGGAGAAGTAAGAAGACAGATGAAGAGGCTTAGAAGAGACAAAGAGGAGAGAAGGGGAGGACAGCAGAAAGAGAAAGATAGAATGATATACGCACACGCACAGAGAGAGAGAGAGAGACAGAGAGGGAGGGAGAAAGAGAGAGAGAGAAAATTGGAAGAAATATTTAGAATCTCAATGACCTTGTGGTTCATCTCAAGCGCAACACTGTGGGTGGAAAGGTAGATATTACGTATTTCACTCCATTCATTGCAGAGTGTGCAAACGTATACTATACTATCTTCTGGAATGTTTCTACTGAAGAAATATTTTCAAATTGGGAATCGTGTTCCATGTAAAACAGATCTTATATATGAAAAATAACTTCTACACATTAGTGCTACACCCCCTTCTAACCTCCAGCCATGATTACGTGCGACATTCATAAGAAGGCTAAGCCATTTGTTTTACTTCAAATGTACAATACCACTAAATATTTTAAGGACTTTGATAAACTGACCTCGTAGCCTACGTGTTTCCAAATTATAGGCCAAGAGTTCTAAACAGTTCCTCATAGTTCCTTATATCCCACAAAATAAGATTAGTTACCCCTAGCTTGGACTCTGTCTAGTCGCTCAATAAATTTCCTGAGACTGGACACAATAATTGAACGGCACATACTAGAAGAGGTCGCATCATAAAATAGTCTATATTGAGCAAGCTCTTAGCATACTGTAATAAATTCTGGCTTTTTTTTCTCTACTTCAATGCATTGCTTTGAAAACTGTAGGTCACTGCTAATCAGAACACACGAATCCTTTTCCAGAAACGAAGAAAGAGGGAATGGATATACACAAAATTGAGAGAGGGAGGGTGATAGAGCTATATGAGGGAATGTTGAGGTAGAGGAGCGGAAATGGTAAAGACAAATTAATTAGTTGTATAGAATCTGTACATACAGAAATTGGATGATGGGATGAACAAACACAAGAAGAGATAATTATTGGCTGATGGGCTGGAAAGAGAAAGAATAAGAGAATGATGGAATAAGAGAATAATTGAAAGAATGATGGGTTAGAAGAGGAAAAAAAAGAGAATGAAGGGATGGAAGAGAGAAAGAACGAGAGAATGATGGAATAGAAAAGAGACTGAGATAATGATGGACAGAGAGAAAAAATGGGAGAATTATAGGATGGAGGAGAGAAAGAAGGATAGAGTGGTGGACTAAAGAAGAAACAGAAAGATAGAGAGGAAGAGGTGGGTTGGAGATATTGGGACAGAATGAGGGGAGGTGGGTGGAGGAGTCGGGGTGAGGGGTGATGTGGGGTGAGGAATGGATGGAGTAGAGTGAGTGAGGGGTAGGGGGTGGGAGTGGGAGTAGCCAGAGTGAGGGGGAGGGGAGGGTGGTAGAGGGGTGGTAGTGGTGGTCGAGAGGGAAGGGTGGGGAGGGGGTAAAGGGGTGGTAGTGGGGGTCGAGAGGGAGGGGAGGGGTGGTGTGGTAGAAGGGTGGTGAGGTGGTCGAGAGAGAGGGGGGAGGGGAGGGGGTAGTGGGGGTCCAGAGGGAAGGGTGGTGAGGTGGTCGAGAGAGAGAGAGAGAGGGGGAGGGTGGTTTGGGGGTCGAGGGAGAGAGAGGGGAAAGAGGGGAGGTCAGTGATTTATAGCCAAGGAGGCCTAGTCTGGCGTAGGACCAAACACAGCCGAGGGGAGCAGGGCCAAAGGGACAAGGGGAGAAATGAGGGGAAGCGGTGGAGGAGAGAGAGAGAGAGACAGAGAATATGTGTGGTTTAAAGAATGAACCTGAAAACTCTTATTAACCCCTTCTGTACCGGCGACGTCTTTTTAATTTTCTTCTAGCTATATTTAGATGCCTTCGTTCAGTTTAAGAAGGATCTGTGGTACTTACAAGGAATAATTGAGAGTGTCTGTAGCCTCTTATTTGGTAGACGTCTTTCCTAAACTGAATAAACTCGTCTAATAGTTACCGGACTTAAAAGGACGTCACCGATACTGAAGGGGTTAACAGGGGTACGACAAAATGTGAAACTGTGGGATTGGTGAGTGGGAGAAGGAAAACAAGTTACTGAGAAGAGATAAACAAAAAACGATACACAGAAAATATTTTAAATTATCTGAACGAATTAAGCGTATGATTAACGAAAGTTGGTGAGGAATGGAGAGATGAAAATGTAATAGAGCAACATATGAAGCGCTTTAATATTAGGAAAGCATATCAATAGTTATGAGTGAAAATAAATAATCACCCCAATAAGCAAAATATGTTACATACGAGGTCGCAGAAATTTCAGGAGAAAATTAAATCCAGAAAATAATTGTTTAGTTACGAAATATACACACTATTTTTAATAAATCTCTGTGGGACTTTCTAGGGTAAAGACAATCTCAATTAACCCTCTGACTTCCATTGACCTTGACTTACATTCACCCTTCCACATCTGGATAAAATCTTCTAATAATAGCCAGAATAACATAGAAGACATACGTAATCGTATCTTGAAAAGGTTACCATGGACATATTCTGAAAACAGAATATAACTTGCACAAAAAACTTTAATCGCCTTCTTTTCACTTATTAAGTTAGCTTAAATATATGTATTGTATTAATTTATTAAAAAAAACAAAAACAAAAATGTTTTGCTTTATCAATGCTACTGCCAGATGATTTTAAGTAACCCACTAACCGAGATTTCCCAAAGTTGAATGTAATCGTCTAGAGAACTAAACACATTAAACAAATATTGGCACCATCTGATTGAAAAGGTTAAATAGAGTTTGTAGTAATCATTTTGCGATAAAAGTTATTATGGACCAGTATATCATGTACCTGTTAATTACTGTACATAATATAATAAAGTTATTATGGACCAGTATATCATGTACCTGTTAATTACTGTACATAATATAATAAAGTTATTATGGACCAGTATATCATGTACCTGTTAATTACTGTACATAATATAAAGTTATTATGGACCAGTATATCATGTACCTGTTAATTACTGTACATAATATAATAAAGTTATTATGGACCAGTATATCATGTACCTGTTAATTACTGTACATAATATACAGTAGCATCCAAATATGTGTCTTGTCTTCGGTACATTAAAAGAAGAAAACATTTGTTGATTTTGTTGGCGGATATCATTATATCACAAATGTTGACACTTGCACAAACTCTTAATATTACCTGAGAAACATAATCAAAATATTTGCTTGACTAATAAGTGTTAATTGAATTATTCCAGGGAAATTTAAGACTACAAGTAAATAACCAGAACACACACACACACACACACACACACACACACACACACACACACACACACACACACACACACACACACACACACACACACACACACACACACACACACCACACACACACACACACACACACACACACACACACACACACAACACCACACACACACACACACACACACACACACACACACACACACACACACACACACACACACACACACACACACACACACACACACACACACACACACACACACACACACACACACACACACACACACACACACACACACACACACACACACACACACACACACACACACACACACACACACACACACACACACACACACACACACACACACACACACGGGGTCGGGGGTTCAATCCCCGGCCGGGCGGAGACAAATTGGGCTTGTCTCCTTTCATGTGTTAGCCTCAGTTCACCTAGCTGTAAATAGGTACCTGGAATAAGTGGACGACGTTGTGACGTCCCATCTGGGGTTGGCAAAAATGGTACAAGGCGAGATGGGTATCACATGGTTCACCTAAGCTGATGGCTGCCTAAGCCTTCGGGCGAGACGGTACCGTCTATAGTGAGAATGGTACCACACAGATCCACCCTAAGCCTTCGTTTCCGATGTCGCCAATTGGCTAAAAATACAGACTACACACACATCCACAGCCATTCCAACAGTACATAAAACACTTAACATGCATTTCGCGCAATACATTCACAGTTAAGGAGGCGCGATAATAATGAGCTTAGCTCGCATTGCGTGGATTCCCCTTGACGAACAAGTAACTGAGTAACACACATCTCAATCCCCCTCATCATACACTTACAGCCATACACAAACACAATTCACACATTTATACGCACACACCTCATACACACTTGTACGCACACACTCTTCAACAACAACACACACACACACACACACACACACACACACACACTAAGGAGACATAATGAAGAGCTAGGGAAGGTAGGGGACACAGGTAAGCCAATCAGGAACCACAAACAATGTACAGGTGTGCGCTACAGAACCTCTTAAGATGCTGAGATTAGATAACTTTTTATCTCTCTTTTTCTGGCTACTATTAGACTATTTTCTTCAGGTTAGGAAAGGTGTCTCATATTGAAGAGATTGAAAACTACCTCGAGCTACTCCTTCATGTATAATAATGCCACGATACCTTGCATTCTGGCCAACTCTACACGATTCGATTACATCAGAATAGAGCTCACGTAGTCAAGAGTCAAGTGACATTTAAACATAATTATTCAACTACCTTTCACTTTAACATGATTTGGGAAGTTCAAACCCACATTATTAAGTTAATTCTTCTTATGAACATTCTACAAAAAAAAAAAAAAAAAAATACAACAGTTGGTATACTCAATATTGACTAAAAAAAGGGACTTGTTTAGGGTATTATATTCATCATTAACATATGTAATATTTCCAACATAGCGTTTAGGGCACTACAGAACTGGCCTACTCCGCGGGGTACTTTAGTCATGTGTATTTTGCCACAGCCACTCAATTCGGATCGAGATAGTTGCCTGTATGATGAAACGTTCATAATGAATGCTATATTATTAAAATGCCCATTTATCTGAGGTTCAAGGTTAGTTATAGTTTACAATTAGGCCAAAAGAGGATTGAAATAGTACGAACAATTATTGTTGACTCTTTCAGTATACTATGGCGCAATTTTCATCTTGATTCTACCTATAATTGTACTGTTTTATTCAGCTTCCATTCAGATATAGTTAAAAGAGGTCTACAAAAATTCACGAATAACACTTTGTCTCCCACAGACCATTCCTAAGCTAATCAAAATTGTCTACTAATTGACAGATTAAGACGAATATAATCATCACAATTTAATGAATGGTTCAAAGACATGGCACAATATTTCAGAAGTTGTTCATTCTCTGTGTACTGTAGGATCTTTAGCGTAGTGTGCTGGGATCTTACCTGTGTGTGGCCTCATTAGCAGGTGGAACTGGGAACCTCCTTGCACGATATCTGAAATCAAGACAATTATTTTAATTTAGTCAAGTCATGAGTTAACTGATTGGTATTTATCATACCCTTAGAATGTATCTAGTGTACTGAGCATGCAAAGCTGTTTACTGAAATATGCAATATGATAAAAACAAAAATATATATACAGTATATATTAAATATGGCAGTCATGAATTAGCTAACACATATCTTTCCTCGTCCCTCCACCCGCCACAGGCACACAGAGAAAATAATACAAAATCGATAAACAATCCCAACAACAACAACAATCCCAAAACATTCACGAACCCACAGCAGATAAATATACTTTGAAAATTGCCATAATAACACTGAAATAGGATAAGTATAATATATATCGTTATTATTAAGTGACCAGAAATTTAAAAAAAAAAATCCCATTTCCCTCTCCAGTTCTCGGAACATACTCTACTCTGATCTGACAACCAGGATCGACATAATATGGAAAATACACATTGCAATCTCATGCATCGATTATTAAGGAACACTTGAGTATAAGGATTCTTCAGTAGCATTATCTGGCAAAGTAATTTTTATCCAGAATACAAAAAATGAATCTATTATATAAATGCCATTATTAAGAGAATCTTCATATAATTACGAGCTTTGATTCTATACGATAAAGAAGGTTAATAAGGTGTTATTATACTGTATGAGGCATTATTAATTAACAAATATATTAATAGGATTTGCAAATTTCCTAATTGTGAGCCTGTATTTTTACAGATTGTCCTTCACGTGCTAAAATAAGAGGCGGAAGAGAGATAGGCGGTAAAAGAGGATGAAAAGAGGAACAGATTAAACAGAAACAGAAGGATGAAGGATAAGAGAATGTAAAGGAATCTAACGAAAATGTAAAAAAAGGTTAGAAACGACAGAGGTTCAACAGAGACGAAAAGGGGTAAGGAAATATATGAATACAAAGGGAGAATAGGAAGATCATATATATATATATATATATATATATATATATATATATATCAACAATCATGAATAAAATATATGAAAATATAATTATGAAAATATGAACAACAGATGCGTGGGTAAAAAAAAAAAAAAAAAAGAGACGATTTATATAGGAACGATCTGAGACTTAGAAGCATAACATAAGGTAAGATAATAAGCAAGATAAGTCCAAGAGAGGTAGGAATAAGGACCAAACAAGCATAAGAGAGACAGAGAATATAAATGAGAGCCAGCAGAGAAGTGCACGAGAGGAAAATAAAGCCACCCACGGAGCATAAAATAGGTTAACCCATTCAGTACCGGTGATATCCTGCTTATGATATTCTGGCTACTATTAAATTATGTTATCCAGCCTAGGAAGGATATCAACCCATGAAAAAGCAACAAACTTTCTCAACTAGTCCTCTTAAGTACCATACATACTTCTTAAGCTTAACAAAATCGTCTAAATGAAGCTGAAATTAGTTACAAAACACGTCACCGGTAAAGAAAGGGTTAAAAGAAACCAATCAGAGCCGACGAAAAAGACCAAGAGAGGAACGGACGGGGTACCAAAGATATATATATATACAGATGAGAGAAATCAGAGCCACAAAATGAGACCAAGAAATAAGCTTAAAGCCAAACTCAAAGAATAATATTAGTTCAGAAATGCAACTCAAAGCCAGAAGAAGAAAAAGAGTAGGGCAATTGAATCCAAGGAGCTCACTATGGATGGAGGAGATAAATCAGAGCTAAACGAATTGACGAAGAAAGGAAAGAGAGTGAAGCCAATGACTATACTATGTATGAAGAAATGAAATCCAGAAGAGAAGACCAAGAAATGAAAGAAACCAAATCCAAGGAGCATACTATGAACGAAGGAGAGAATTCAGAGCCACAAGAAATGACGAAGAAAGTAGAGAAAGTGAAGCAAAGGAGTATATTATGGATGAAGGAGATAATTCCAAGCCAGAAGAGAAAGCCAAGAAAGGAAAGAAAGTGAGTCTAAAGAACATACTAAGGTTGAAGGAGGGAAATCAAAACCAGAAGGGCAGACGCAGAGAGGAAGTACCGAGGAGCCCAGGAATATGACATAGGCAAAGAAAGCCGAATTACAGTCAGAAGAGAACACCAAGAAAGGACGAAAAGTGAGTCCAAGTAGCGTAATAAGGACGGAGGAGAGGAATCGGCAGGCATATTAGAGAAGGGCAATTATAAAGGGCAAGGAGGGAGAGACACAAAGGGAGCCGACTTTTACACTCCCATTCTGTTAATAGCGGGGGAGGATTGTGGTAAAAATAAAGAGGTAGGACCCATATATCAAGAGCAGAGTGTGTGTGTGTGTGTGTGTGTGTGTGTGTGTGTGTGTGTGTGTGTGTGTGTGTGTGTGTGTGTGTGTGTGTGTGTGTGGCGGCCTCTCATCTCTATCGCATTACCATAGGACGATCCATCAGCTTGATTTGTCTTCTCTGTTCCTTTCCCCTATACAGTACTCTCAAAATTACTGCTCGTCATTCTTTTCCCATGTATAATAATTATACTTCGTTATTGTTCTATGTTGTCAACACCCATTCATACTAACTTATTTGTCTTATACTCTTACTTTTATGTTCGCATACCATCACCCATTTCCTTTCCCATGTATAGTTAACCCGTTCAGTACCAGGGCCGTCCTTTTCATCATATTCTGGCAACTATTATACGATTTTATTCAGCTTAGGAAGGACGTCTAGCAATAATAGGACTGCAAACTATCTCAACCAACCCTAATTAACTACCACAGAGCCTTCCTAAGCTGCATAATATCGTCTAAATACAGCTAGGAAGAAAATATAAGACACGTCGCTGGTACTCAATGGGTTAACATCCATTTCAAATTTTAAATATTCAATCAACATTCATTCACAATATCTAATATGTAAAATCTAATAAGTAAAACGTCCCAATCTTGTACTCTCAAACCTACCTTTTCATCATTCCCTCCAATTTCAAGTCTTTCTGTTTTCCGTTGTTAGGTTATTCTCTATCAATATGATTTTCATTATCCGAAGTTATTGCATTTCATTCATTACCAATAGTTACTAATAACCTTAATATATGTACACTGTTCTTTAGGGTAAAAACAATTATTCCTCGGGTCAAAATATTTGTCTTTTGTTTACTTTATTCAGATATTCATCCACAAAGTGCCTTTCTCAATTTGCTCTTGGTTTTCTTTCGGCTACTTTGTTCAATTTGGTCTGAATCCTTACAGTTCTACGGCTCTCTATTATTGCAGTCTACCTAATCCTCCCCACAAAAACAAAGGCTTACCCGTTTTTACTACTCCAATTTCAAACAATCGTTAACGTCTCCATTCACACATAATCCCCTCTACCATTCCACACTAAACAAATCCTCACAACCCAACTAATTACATTTTCCCAGTCCAACCACTCTCCAACAATTTATCACAATCAAACGACTTTTCATTCTCTCAATCCCTTCCATTCCTAACCTTCCTAATACTATCTAACCACTCAAAATCCTCAAAATCCAATCACTCACCATTTTCCCAGACCTTCCCACTTTCCACTACCCTATTTCTCACTACCCAACGACTCCCAATTCATCCAGTCGATCCAATCCCAACCACTCCATGCCTAAGCCTCCCAATCCCCACCCCCACAATTCTCACAAAGCAACTATTCTCCATTCTCCCAGTCCACCAAATCGCTACCAACCCAATCTTTCCAGGGCCTCCGAAATTACCTGCTATTGATTTGTAATAAGTCATGCACCCAGGCACCCCCTCAACCCGACCCCTCTACTGTACCACCACCCACCTTTACCTTAACCCTCTGCACCCTACTTTGGTCTATCTTCACCCACCTCGGATATTAAGTTTTTGTGCTTATTTATCTATAGATCCATACATTATATTCATAAGTTTACTCACACTCACACTCTCTCTCTCTCTCTCTCTCTCTCTCTCTCTCTCTCTCTCTCTCTCTCTCTCTCTGCTATATTTTTTTTCATATGCGTCTTCTTTAGTTTGCTGGCGTGAAGATTGAATTAAGATATAGTTTTCCACTTTCATTTACTTTCGGTTCACTATTATTGATCATAATTTTATTATGTTCCATATTTCTTATAACAAATTAACCTTTCTCATTTTCATTCAAGTACACACACTTCTGTTACGGTTTAATAATTATATACATTTAAATATCCTATCTCACAAAACACATTCTGATAAATATATTGGTATTATTTCTTTAGTGACAATTATTAGACAGGACATTAGCCAATCATGTTCGTAAGGATCAAGCGATTATAAATACTTGTTTTCTTTGAGGGATATTTGTCACTTAAAGTACCTATGCAACAACGCCATCATGTTATATGTAAGTCCTATCAAGAGCTATTTATATATGTAACGAAAGACACACAAACACCCAAACAAGCAGCACAACATCCCTGTGTATGCAAGGAAGATCACGGCAACAAGCTTCCAGTTACCATTTTTGTATTATACAAAACTTGACATGATTAATATGATTTCATATATTTTGGGTGATTGTGATATCAAAATAGGACCACTAACCTATTACCAATATAACCCTTTCAGTACTGGTGAAATTTTTATTTATTTTTTCAGCTATATTTAGACGATTATATGAAGTTTGAGAGAGATATATAGAAGCTAAAAGGATTAATTGATATAGTCTGTAGCCTTTTAATTAGTAGACGTCCTTCCTAGGCTGAACACAATCTTCTAATAGTACCTTTTAATTAGTAGACGTCCTTCCTAGGCTGAACACAATCTTCTAATAGTTGCCAGAATATAACTGAAAACATGTCACCGGTACTGAATGGGTTAATAGCTACCTCTCACACCCATGACGTTGCCCAACTCTAGCACAGACCTAATCCTCCCCTAAGGGGAGATGGGCGTATATATTTTATCATTTATGTATTTTTATATTATTTTATTAGTTTCCTCCCTAGACCTCCATCAAGCTTAAAAAAACACCCTCCCAAGACCCTCCTTCAAGGTAAGTTTGTGCGTTTTTCGATAGAAAAATGTGCCAGCCGAAGGCCGGTTTCTCTTTAACGACAGGCTCACTGTCGCTCTTCAGGAAAATATCGTCACCTGAATGACACGAAAAGTCTAAATATTGACAAAGAAATGGGGCAAAAGGTCTTAAAATCGCCAAACAAATGGGCCGAACGTATTATAATCTGAAAATTAATGGGGCTAAGCCTGAGGAAAAAGGGGGACCCAAATACCGGCCCATCTCCCCTTAACCACGAATACCGGCCCATCTCCCCTTAACCACGAATACCGGCCCATCTCCCCTTAACCACAAATACCGGCCCATCTCCCCTTAACCACAAATACCGGCCCATCGCCCCTTAACCACGAATACCGGCCCATCTCCCCTTAACCACAAATACCGGCCCATCTCCCCTTAACCACAAATACCGGCCCATCTCCCCTTAACCACGAATACCGGCCCATCTCCCCTTAACCACGAATACCGGCCCATCTCCCCTTAACCACAAATACCGGCCCATCTCCCCTTAACCACGAATACCGGCCCATCTCCCCTTAACCACAAATACCGGCCCATCTCCCCTTAACCACGAATACCGGCCCATCTCCCCTTAACCACAAATACCGGCCCATCTCCCCTTAACCACAAATACCGGCCCATCGCCCCTTAACCACGAATACCGGCCCATCTCCCCTTAACCACAATACCGGCCCATCTCCCCTTAACCACAAATACCGGCCCATCTCCCCTTAACCACGAATACCGGCCCATCTCCCCTTAACCACGAATACCGGCCCATCTCCCCTTAACCACGAATACCGGCCCATCTCCCCTTAACCACGAATACCGGCCCATCTCCCCTTAACCGGCCCATCTCCCCTAACCACGAATACCGGCCCCATCCTCCCCTTAAACACGAATACCGGCCCATCTCCCTTAACCACGAATACCGGCCCTCTCTCTCCCCTTAACCCACGAATAACCGGCCCATCTCCCCTTAACCACGAATACCGGCCCATCTCCCCTTAACCACGAATACCGGCCCATCTCCCCTTAACCACAAATACCGGCCCATCTCCCCTTAACCACGAATGATATTTATTTAATGTGAAAAATACGGTCTGGCGTCAGTGATTATCAAACTAAAAGGTGCTCTCTCTCTCTCTCTCTCTCTCTCTCTCTCTCTCTCTCTCTCTCTCTCTCTCTCCTCTCTCTCTCTCTCTCTCTCTCTCTCTCCTCTCTCTCTCTCTCTCTCTCTCGCTCTCTCTCTCTCTCTCTCTCTCTCTCTCTCTCTCTCTCTCTCTCTCTCTCTCTCTCTCTCTCTCTCTCTCTCTCTCTCTCTCTCTCTCCTCTCTCTCTCCTCTCTCTCTCGCTCTCTCTCCTCCTCCTCCTCCCCCCCCCCCCTACTCCTCCTCCTCCCACCCATTCCTCTACCTCCTACAACCCCCCTCCCTCTCTCCCATAACCACACACCCTACTAAATATTATATTACTATCGGCATGTAAACTTCTCCACTGGTCATATTGCGCTAACTATCCCCTCAATAACCATTATTGTAATAAGAATTTGAACCATGTAACTCATCTTTGTAAAATATTGTATTACTATAATTCCATTATAACTTCGGTAGTTGGTAATATTAGTCACATTATGTATGTGACTTGTATTCAGCTAACTATGACCTCAATAACCGTTGATGTAATGAAGAATGTGAAGCGTCCCTCATATGATTGTAATATATTTGTGGTACTATTATTGCATAATAATTAATGTAGTTCGAAATATTAGTCACATCTTGTATGTAATAATTGTATTCAGCTACCTATGATCTCAATAACCATTGATGTAAGAAAACATGAATGGCCTCCTCATATGATTGCACTAGTTTTGTAGTGCTATTATTTACCTGTCAATTAATAATTCAGTCACTTTTTTTTTTTTTTTTTTTTTTTTTCATGAGCACGTATATACAGCATATGTGGCAATCAAATGAGGAAACTATAATAACACCAGGCGACGATACTGTTGTTACAGTAGAATAATGGCTCTTTGAGCAGTATGTATTGCCTTACCAGTGGTTGTCCCCTTATTATTATTATTATTTTATTATTATTATTGAAATACCACAGGAACGAAAATTCCTGGGAGCGAAACTTCCACCCCCAACGAGATCCCTCTCTTTCTACCACCTCCCTCCACATGTTACACGTCTCGTTAATCACAGTCTTCTAATATACAAATCACATTTCCTTACCCCCTGACAATCTTGAAATACCCACTAAGTATATTCAATTAGATACCAACCATGCAGACTATAATACGTTCGTTGTGTATGGGTACGAGGCGATCTCAAGACACCTTAGCTCCCAGTGCACAACGAACCGGATCATGATTATGTCCGCCTGTATTAAATTATGTATTATGTTGATTTATACCATTGCCTATTTTTGTAATAATTGTATTCAGCTAACTATGATCTCAATAATCATTGATGTAATGAAAATATGAAGTCTCCTCATACGATTGCACTAGTTCTGTAGTGCTATTATTTACAACCTGTCAATTAATAATTCAGTTACTACAAGCTTGCTTGCTTTTTTTTTTTTTTTTTTTTTTTTTTTTTTTTTTTTTATATATATATATATATATATATACAGACCATGTGACAATTAAATGAGGAAACTATAATAACACATCTGAATAATGCCAACCTGACTTATAAACACAAATATGAATGTAACCAGACGACGATGCTGTTGTTTCAGTGGAATAATGGCTCTTTGAGCAGTATGTATCGCCTTACTAGTGGTTGTCCCCTCACAGGATGGGGGGCGCTGCTCAATAAACTCGCCCCTCGGGGCAAACTCAAAATCAAATCTCTCTCTCTCTCTCTCTCGATATAAATGATTAGCCAATTACCCAACTTTCCGCGCCACCCCCGTTACAGTTCCCGGTAGCTCATTAGGAATATGTTTAACACTCTTTAATCACGCCCGGGGTAAACTTGAAGAAGGGGGCGAGAGAAAATCGATTAGAGTTCGGCCGATTATAAAGTGTTCGTAAACAAATATTTACTTTTCCACTTTTCCTTATGCTGGATATTATACAGATGTACAAAACATGGATATTGTATATTTCTTGACTATGAATATATAATATGTTTACATTTAGTAGTTTATGAAATATATTTCCAGAGAAGTTCTTAATTTATTAATAATCTGAAAATTTCAAAAGGATTCGCCTGGTTTTCCCCAAAATATATCTTCAGATGTGCTCACTTTATGATGTATTAAGCTGATAATAAACCAAAGGGATAATTTTATAATTAATATCTTTCGCTTGGATTCCTTTAAATAACTTGTCTACCTTACTTGATCTGCTAGACACAGCTGAATAACAGTATATTGTCACTGTAAAAGGAACTAGCAAACCAATAAACGTACACAAGACCAAACCACAACAAACAATTCAACATGATAATTGTATAATGAATAATCCTCAATATTTCAGGTGCTGGTGGAAGAAATGGACAAGATAAGTTTTAGTTAGTTGCGTGGTCAGAAATGAACAGGAGTAAGACATTTGATTCACACAACGATATAGTAGGGCTTACATAATGGTTGGTGTATATAATAACAACGATATAGTAGGGCTTACATAATGGTTGGTGTATATAATAACAACGATATAGTAGGGCTTACATAATGGTTGTTGTATATAATAACAACGATATAGTAGGGCTTACATAATGGTTGTTGTATATAACAACGATATAGTAGGGCTTACATAATGGTTGTTGTATATAATAACAACGATATAGTAGGGCTTACATAATGGTTGTTGTATATAATAACAACGATATAGTAGGGCTTACATAATGGTTGTTGTATATAATAACAACGATATAGTAGGGCTTACATAATGGTTGTTGTATATAATAACAACGATATAGTAGGGCTTACATAATGGTTGTTGTATATAATAACAACGATATAGTAGGGCTACATAATGGTTGTTGTATATAATAACAACGATATATAGTAGGGCTTACATAATGGTTGTTGTATATAATAACAACGATATAGTAGGGCTTACATAATGGTTGTTGTATATAATAACAACGATATAGTAGGGCTTACATAATGGTTGTTGTATATAATAACAACGATATAGTAGGGCTTACATAATGGTTGTTGTATATAATAACAACGATATAGTAGGGCTTACATAATGGTTGTTGTATATAATAACAACGATATAGTAGGGCTTACATAATGGTTGTTGTATATAATAACAACGATATAGTAGGGCTTACATAATGGTTGTTGTATATAATAACAACGATATAGTAGGGCTTACATAATGGTTGTTGTATATAATAAACAACGATATAGTAGGGCTTACATAATGGTTGTTGTATATAATAACAACGATATAGTAGGGCTTACATATGGTTGTTGTATATAATAACAACGATATAGTAGGGCTTACATAATGGTTGTTGTCTATAATAACAACGATATAGTAGGGCTTACATAATGGTTGTTGTATATAATAACAACGATATAGTAGGGCTTACATAATGGTTGTTGTATATAATAACAACGATATAGTAGGGCTTACATAATGGTTGTATATAATAACAACGATATAGTAGGGCTTACATAATGGTTGTTGTATATAATAACAACGATATAGTAGGGCTTACATAATGGTTGTTGTATATAATAACAACGATATAGTAGGGCTTACATAATGGTTGTTGTATAATAACAACGATATAGTAGGGCTTACATAATGGTTGTTGTATATAATAACAACGATATAGTAGGGCTTACATAATGGTTGTTGTATATAATAACAACCGTGACAGTATTTATAGTAGTGGACTGAAATATCAATAAGGACGTGGGTGCTTAAGGGGGGTGACCTGTTTTTGTTCTGTCCTTTTCTATCTTTGTCTGGCTTGTATCCATTTGGCCCCATTCAGCCTACTGTTTAAGATGTTTATCCCCATCCAGGTGTCAATTTTTTACTGGTGAGCGGTAGCGAGCCACAATATTTTTTATTTTTGTTTGACAGCAGGCTAAATTTGTACATTTTTCGATAGAAAAATGTCTCCGGCGAAGCCGGCTTTCTTCATATAATGCTGGCTCGCTGTCGCTCGCCAGGAACAAATCGACACCTAGATGGGGATAAACGTCTTAAAATAGTTGGCTGAATGGGGCCGAATGGATACAAGCCAGAGAAAGAGAGAAAAGGACAGAAATAACAAAAAGCAGGTCACCCCCCTTAAAGTTGTACAGTAATGATAAAAGGACACTCAAACCTATATCACTAACCCTATTCAAATAGATGATGTCATTATAGAATTCCTTGTGACTATCTTCAGATGATTATATTAGAAAAGGAGCTATCCAAGTTAGAGATCTAAAATAGATATGTGTTAACCATATAGATCCTTAAGGTTCTTCCTAAGTTGAGTAAAATCTTCTTGCTGTAACATAATTAACGTATACACCTCGTTGTCTGATTGCAGGGATTAAAGACAATGACACACGTTTTCATCTGTTGTCTCTGTCCCTGATTATTACATTTGTATCATTCAGTGTTATATACTACTTTAAATTGCTACTGGATAATAAAGATTAAATTAATCACCAATCTTATACTAATATGTGGCACGGATTGAAGATTCGTGAGCATGTTTGTATATATTATTTATCATATTCTATTTTATCTGCATTTTACCCTGCATCACTATCGTCTCATTTTGTCACTTTGTGTATCAGTGCCATGACTATGCTAATCCTTGCAATTACTATAACTATATCACCTTTGCATTCAATATTTCCTTTCCACAATAATAGCATTCTAAAATTCATTCATGCATATATATAATCTCTCTCTCTCGCTCTCGCTCTCGCTCTCTCTCTCTCTCTCTGTCAATTAGTATCCAATATCCCCACTAACTCTACTCCGAAGTCTTCCTCTAATTCACTCAGGGATCTGGTCGGTGTGGTCATCTCTCATACCAGCTCCCCCCCTCCCTCCCTCCCTCCCTCCCCCCCCCCCCCTCATCAACCCACAACCGTCTTACACACGCACACACACACACACACACACTAATTGTTCGTGTTAAAGCTTGTATTTTTGGCTTTATTTGTGCTTTTCCGAGTGTGTGCGTGTGTGTGTGATTTTAATATTTGTTTACAATCGACGAAAATGACTTGATGTTGAATTTTCTTTTGAAGTATATTTTGTCACACACACACACACACACACACACACACACACACACACACACACACACACACACACACACACACACACACACACACACACACACACACACACACACACACACACACACACACACACACACACACACACACACACACACACACACACACACATTTATAGGTTGGTAAAGAATAGTTTCCTTTACAAGTAATTTCGTCCACTTTTATACTGAATGCATATACAGTACTCGCTTAACTTAACAATGTAACCAAAGTTTAAACCAGTCATAACCAATTATCAACCTAACCAAACCTAACCTAATTGAGATTAGGTTATTTGTTAATGCTACAGCCAAGCGTAATAAACGAGAGACCAACTATCAAACTCGACCAGCAATTAACAGGATTCAAACTCATGCGCCAGTCAAGTAAAATACAACATAGTGGAGCTTTTGTTGTCAACTTTTGATCGGCAACTTTATTCTGACAATTTTTTTTTGTTTAATATTCTGAGTTAGTATTGGCCAGTGGATTTTACATCAATTGGATGGATGACAACATTATTATAAGAATTTCCTTCAAAAGCTACCAGATCAAAGTTGATTAAATATGTTGAAGGAAAGCGCGCTCGTATGTTGCTGACTTCTGCCTTTTTGTTTCGCCTTACCTCCCACTTTCCTGATTGTCTCGATCTTCCCTACCAATGAAAGGACGTAACTTAATATATTACTATAACATTACTGAGCCAATTGAGAATGTATTCATTTGTTATTGGTGATATGATTTTATTTTTATTATTATTATTATTATTTATTTTTATTTATTTTTGGAAAGTGTATAATTATACGCAGTGCATTACTTGTTTTATCATTATTTTATAATTCAAAATAGTTTTATTATATTGAATATAATTAGAAAATACAATATATATTATTTTACGGTGTAAACAAATGTCAGGCATTTATTACGATTAGAGTAAAGTAATCGTTATGAAACAAACAACAAACTGTATATTCAATAACAGAAACAACGCACCGAGAAAATAATGTTTGCTCCGGACCCCCAAGTGAAGGTTTGAAGTGGGAGAGAAAGCTGGTCTTATTTCTGAGTCTGGCCTTGTGTTGCCTCCATCAGACACCAGAGATATATAATCCCAGGTTTCTCTCCCTTCTTTTCTCTTGCTCCTCGTTTCCTTTTGTTTTGTTACCCTCTTTCCTTTTCCTTCCATCGCTTCTTTCTTCGTTTACGCCCACCTTCATAATATTAATAGTTTCAGTTGTTTTCGTATTATTCCAGTGTGATTGTTCTTCTTCCCTTACTCAATGTTTCTATTTCTTTTCCTCTTTGTTCTTCTATCAGACAAAAGATAAAGCAAATCACTGGCTTCTCTCTTATGTATTTCTTGTTTCTTGGTCCATTCATGCAACGTCATTTCTTGTTCTTCCTTTTCTTCCACCAAACAGGAGAACCATTATAATCTTGGGTTTCTCTTCTTCTCTCGCTCCGTGTTTCCTTTCCTTCTATTTTACCGCCTTTGTTTTTTTTTTAATTGTTGTCTTTCAATCAGGAAGGTAATAGGCTATAATGTTGCTCTTGGTACACCTTGTTCATAGATTATTGTACTCCTAAGCCCTATATGTACTGTAATGTATTTTTCCTCTCATTCAATACAAACTACTTTCCCGTCCTCCCTGTTGTTGCTTTCCTATTTTAACATTTCTATTAATTAACAACAAATATTCGCCCTTCTTTCGAAAGAATTTCTTAGTTTCCTTATTTTTGTACTTCTCCATAACATTTCTTCGTTCCTTTCTCTCCAAATATCTCTCCTACCTTCGTAATGCCTGTTTTACTCGTCTCACACTGTCTTGCTTCCATTGTTCTCTGTTTAGTTTATATTTATATCTGGTTTAGCATTCCCTTATTGACTGTATTTTTTTGTTAACCATTTTCGTCTTCTCCCTGTTATAATATTTGCAGCGGAGCATTTTATGTTCATTTAGGGGAGATATCGACTTGAGGATTTTTTTGCTGGACCCCTTTCTCCCTCATGTTTAGCCCCATTGCTTTTGAGATTTTAAGACAGTCGCCCCATTAGTTTGGCGATTTTAAGAACTTTCGCCCCATTTCCGTCAATTTTAAAACCTTTCGTGCAATTTAGGTGTCGATTTTATCCTGGCGAGCGATAGCGAGACTGTAATTTAAGAGGAATCGGCTTTCAGCCGGGACATTTTTCTACCGAAAAATGTACAAATTTATCTTGAAAGGGGCTCAAGGGGGTGTAATCTTAAGCTTGATGGATATCTAGAGACCAAACTAATAACCTCCCCGTAATTAACTTTCCATAATTGTTTTATAGTGTGTGTACCACTATGTATCTTATCCCCTTGGCTAAGTTGGCTACCTGTCATCCTTTCTTTATTTTGTCTACGTCTCGTTCTTCTCGCAATCATTATGTCATTAACTATAAAACAGAGTCGTTCCTCGTGTCATTTATTTTGCATTTTGTGTTCTCTTTTTGCCCATACTGTTTATTCTTGCATTATACGTTCTCCTTAGTGTTCTTATTTATCTACATGTTTCTGGACATTATTCTTTACCACATTTATACTTCGTTACTTTAACCATAAACAACAAGATCCAATTATCTGCTACCTCCTCTTCTCTCCCCTATTGCCGCTTTCTTTTTCTACCTTTACATCTGTCAGAGTATCCCCAGATCTCAACAAATCCTGCCTGCCTTCCTCTCCTAACGCTTCCTCTCTATTCTCAGTGTTTCTCTGTGTTCCTCTTTTTTTTTATCTTAACCCTCTGATTCGTCTATTCTTGCTTCTTTCTCTGTTTTGAAACTAGGCTCTCCTTTCGTTATTCTCTCGACAATTCATCTCGTTTTGTATAAAATCAGTTTTATTCATCCATATACAGTATATATTTTTTACAACATTAATGTAATTACTGTAAAGGTACCCTTTATTTTATCTTATATATGCTCACTCTCACTCTCACTCTCACTCTCTCTCTCTCTCCACTAAGAAAACTTCCCTAATCTAAAACTTTGCGCCCCACACCACCGACCAGCATCCTCCTCCTTCCTCCTCTCCCTCCTCCCCAGAAAATGCATTTACGGGGAAACGAAGACGAATTACCGATGTACGAGGGTTTTGTGAGTATTGTGACGGGGATTTTGATTTATGGGCCGCGGGTGAGGCTTGGAAACATGGAAAGCCTCTTTGGAAATGTGAAATCTGTGTGGTGGTGGTGGTGGTGGTAGGGGGTGCAGGGGTGGGGTCCCCGATGGTCAAAAGTGGTGAAGGTGGGGTGGATATAGAGGGGGTACTAGTGATGGTAGTATTGGTGGGGGTGGTGTTAATGGTATTTGTGAGGGTGTTGGTGGGATTCTTATGGGTGTTTTGGTGTTGGTGGGATTACTATGGGTGTCGTGGTATGGGTGTTATTCAAGGTGATGGCGGAAGTGGCGAGAGTGATGTTGTCATAGACGTGTTTTGGTGCTAGGAGTGGTGTAGGTTAGGTGTTAGTGGTGAGGATATTAGTGAGCCTGGTGTTACTATTGATGATCCTGCAGAGGGTGTTGTTATTGATGGATGTGTGACGATGGTGTTATGGACCTTGTGGTAAAGTTGTTAAAGGTAATAATATTGATGAGGGTGTTGCGGTGTTGGATATGGTTGAGTGTTGGCTGTATTGAGTATATGGCTGCATATGGTCACGATGGTTAGTGTGAGAGGGAAAGTGACGTGTGGGGGTGATTGTGGGCTATACAAAAAACAAAATATATATATATAGTGTGCGATTGAGGGTGGGGGCTAGAGCGAGAATAACATTGAGGAGGGAAATTTTGGGGTGATGGTTTAGGTTAAGAGAGAGGTGGAGTTGGTGAGTATGGTAGTGTGGATAATACTGATGATGATGGTAGTGGAGAGGTAGTGGAGAGGTGGTGGATATGAGGGTGAATAACAGTGATATTTCCTATGAGTGGAGGTGGTGTTACCGTGTTAGTGATGAATTTGGACATGTCAGATTTTGAGTAGAGCTGCTTAGCTAGTAACGTGTTCCACTTCATGGAGGCATATACAGTATATCAAGTGGGGAGATGCAATACTACGCAGAATTAGGTGCGAACAAAACAAAATACAAGAAAGACTATAATAGCTCTGATTTGCTGAGAGTTATGTAAACAACTAAATATTATTAATATAGCCAAATACTCTTTCACTAATGTCTATTTAACAATACAATTAGTTTGACTTCAGCGTTCTGAGTATTCTGTTATGTCTATTTTTGGGAGAGATAAGATTTGATAGCATGATTGCATTTTTAGCAAGGCCAATAAAACAATTATTTTTCCGATCCCTGTATGTAAATGACGTTTTAAATCATATATTTTGCATATTGATAATATATCAAAAGTTAACATAACTTGATATTGGAGATGTGTTAGGAAGTGTAGAAATAATAAGGTGAGGACAAATTTACACTCAAAGAAAAGAGACTAAGATGAAGGGTGTTTAGTATAAATAATATAGATAGATAGATTAAAATATCTGCTATGGACGAAAAATAAAGACATACAAAATACCGTAGAGAATGCCATAAAAGAACAGTAGTAATGTTAATATATTTGTTCTTTCTACTGTTGATAGCCATACCAAAATATCTATGGAAACAGGGAAAACAAAGAGTAGTAAAATATCCTTAATCTTTATTTTACAATATCCTTAATTTGAAATATTTGTGAGATCTAGTTGCAATTTACTCTCACCGATCTCTGTTTATCAATCAACAGAATCCGTGAACCATGTTTATGTTTTGTCACAATAACTTAAATTTATTTACATAATATATATTAACGACAGGCATGCTTTAGCTTTCCTATCTCCCTTTTTTGTTTTAACAATTCATCAAATATATAGTCAATCTCAAGTTTTTGTTGTATTCATTCTTACTCGACTGTAGTTCTCATGTTGCTCTCAACAAATAACGAAACGTTTATATAATGCTGTCAATTTCCCTAGTTTCATTTTTGTTACACTTATTAATTGAAACCTTTCTCCCTAACTGCTTATAATTTTCTCTCCGTGAAACAATTGCCTTTCCAATTATATTCCTGATGCCGCAAGGAAGAGGGCTGTGTTTTGTTGAATTGAGCGAGTTATTTTGTTGTCGTCTCTGGACTCGTTAACACACTACTCCTAAATGGCTGCCTCCAAGATATTGAACACTACCATAGTTGTTCGCAGAGCCAAAATGAACAAAGTGAACCTGCCAGATTTCCGCTACAGATTTCCCTCGCTAAGTTGATCATTTCACTAAGTGTTGTCGTCTCCGGAACCTTTGATGCCCTACTCCTCCTAAATGGCTGCCTCCACAACATTGAACACTAAAACCAAAGTTGTTTGCAGAGCCAAAATGAACAAAGTGACCTGCCAGATATCCGCTACCGATCGACATTGTCTTATTTTTGTCGTCTCCGGAACATTTGACACATTACTCCTCCTAAACGGCAGCCTCCGCGACATAGAACACCAAGACCAAAGTTGTTATCAGAGTCTAAACAATATGAAGCTGTCGGCTAAAACGGGATGTAACAGAGTGGGTGTACTTTTTTGTCTATTCAATTAAATATAATATCTTGACATACCCAACCACCAACTAACCACCAATCAATAGTATGTAAATGACAGTAAAAAAAAAAAAAAAAAAAAAAATCTAACTATATAAATAAATACAAACACTAAAACATCCACAACATATCAATGAGAAAAACAAAGGTTCAGCGCCTCGGCAACACCCAGGAGCATTCGATAGAGATGTGACTAACTCCTCGCCATCCCATCCCATCCCAACCTCCCTCTGGGGATTTGGTTCTCGCCCGGGAGGAGTCGATGATGAAAAATGCGTCAGTTTGCGTGAGAGGTGGGAGGGGAGGGGAGGGGAGGGGAGGGGAGGGGAGGGGAGGGGAGGGGAGGGGAGAGAGAGAGAGAGAGAGAGAGAGAGAGAGAGAGAGAGAGAGAGAGAGAGAGAGAGAGAGAGAGAGAGAGAGAGAGAGAGAGGGGAGAGAGAGAGAGAGAGAGAGAGAGAGAGAGAGAGAGAGAGAGAGAGAGAGAGAGAGAGAGAGAGAAGGTTTCGGTGGAGGGTAAAAGAGGGGAGGAAGGAGGGCTAAAAAAAGGGGGTGGGGTACTAGAAGGCACTAGAGAGATTTTAAGAGGGGGACAAGAGGGGCGGTGGTGAAGGCAAGAGGGGTTTGGAAGAGGAGAGGGAGGGGGTTAAGGGTGGTGATGGGGGGAAAAAGAGGGGAGGGGTAAGGCAAGAGGGATGAGGTTGGAGTGAAGAAGAGAGGGTTTGGGGAAGGCGATGGAGGTGGAGAAGAGGGGTGATGGTGGACACTGAAAGAAAGGCAACAGAGGGGGAGGCCAATGTGAGGAGATTTAAGGGGGTAATGACTATTTTGAGTCAAATTATATAATTATCTATTTATATTCTAGTTTTCTCGCTAGACCTCCATCAAGCTTAAAAGAAACACCCCCTAGACCCCCTTTCAAGATATATTTGTACATTTTTCGATAGAATATTTACATCTAAACGACAAAATAGGTCTTAAAATCGACAAACTAATGGAGCAAATTTCTTAAAATTTCAAAATTAATGGGACTTAATATGAGTGAGAAGTAGGTCCAGAAAAGGCAACCACCGTGGATCCACCTTAAGGCGCACACACACACGCACGCTATTCCTGCCACTTTGAATCGACAGCTATTATTTGGTAACATTTCGAGACACTTTTGGCCTGATACCGATGGCTAGACTGAAGGTAGGATGATTTAAGGGAGTACAAAGGAGTACAAAGGAAATCAAGCAACAACAGATCTAGTGACCCTTCTAGGTTGCTTGTCCTCCAAAACACTGAGGATCAAGTGTCCAAACAGTGGTTTAGAGTGGGTAAGGGAACATTGGAAAGGGAATTACTGCCCTGGAACTAATGTCTGTGGCAGGATTAGGAAGTTAGTAGGGGACAGATGGGTTAGTAACTGAGGGGGGGATAAAATAAAGTTATTCATTTACAAACGCAGTCAGTCGCGGGTTTGATGCGAGATATTTGTCTAGGCGGAGTTTATATGAATCAACGGTGATGCAGTCTATAAACGTTTCGGGGAAGCCCATTACACAAGTTGACAACTCGATTGAAGAAGAAATTCTTAGATTCGTGTGAGTTAAAAGATTTACCAATAATTTTGCAACCGTTTCCCCGCGTGTAATTAGATTGGTCGATAGTGAAGTACTTACTACAGTTCATATTGTCGATGCCTTTGATGATTTTGAACACTTGAATTAAGTCACCTCTTAATCTGCGCTGGGTTAAAGGAAATAGATTTAATTCTCTAAGACGCTCTTCGTATGGTTTGTTCTTTAGGCTAGGTATCATTTTGGTAACTCTACGTTGAACTCGTTCTAGCTTGTTTATATCTTTTTGGTAATAAGGGCACCAGGATTGAACGCAGTATTCCAGAAGAGGGCGGACTAAGGAATTGTAAAGGGTTAGGATAACTTCTTTGGATTTATGCTCAAATGACCTGCCTATAAAGCCAATTATTTTGTTTGCCTTCTTAACAACTTCTGAACATTGTTGACTCGGTTTTAGGTTACTCGATATTGTTACTCCCAGATCGGTTTCTCTGTTTACATTCTTAAGCTGAGTGCCATTCATCGAATAGTTTGCTTTCTCATTTAGGTATCCGATATGTAGTACTTTACATTTATCCGCATTGAAACTCATTTGCCAAATTTGGGCCCAACATGACAATTTATCTAGATTGTGTTGTATATCGTCAACTTGTTCTTTTGAGAGTACGCTATTTGCAATTTTTGTATCGTCAGCAAATTTTGAGATTGTACAGGTGAGACCCTCATCTATGTCGTTGATGTAAATTAGAAAGATAATTGGTCCTAGTACCGATCCCTGGGGTACCCCGCTACTTACATTGGTCCATTTGATGCCTTACCGTTTATGACTACTCTTTGCTTTCTGTCGCTGAGCCAATTTTCTATCCATTTCAACACACCGTCTTGTATTCCATGCGCTTTTAGTTTTAGCAGTAAACGTTTGTGGGGAACTTTGTCAAAGGCATTTTGAAAATCAAGGTATATAATATCTACAGCTTTACTCTCATCGTAGAGGTTGAGGATATCGTGGAAGAAGTCTAAGAGGTTTGTTAAACAGGAACGTTTTTTACGAAAGCCGTGTTGAGTATCTTTAAGTATGTTATTTTCCTCTAAGTGATTTACGAGTCTGTCTCGTATGACCGTTTCTAGCATTTTACATACAACTGAGGTTAAGCTAATTGGACGATAGTTACTGGGTAGGGATTTGCTGCCTTTTTTGAATATCGGTGTTACGTTGGCTAGCTTCCACTGATCGGGCATAGTTCCAGACTGCAAGGATTTATTGAATAGTAATGTCAGTGGTTTAGAGAGCTCATCCTTAGCTTCCTTTAGAACTCTAGGCGAGATTGTATCAGGTCCAGGCGTTTTATTTACCTTGAGTTTATCTAAACAATTCAATACTTCTCTCTCTGTAACGGTGATATTGCTTAGAACATCTGAATTATCAATCTGAATCGGCGATGGTGTAGGGATATCACTGAGGTCTTCTGTTGTAAAAACTGATGCAAAGAAGGTATTGAGGGCATTACTCATTTGTTCTTCGTCTTTGGTGTATTCTCCATTTTCATCGACTAACGGTCCAACAGTTGAAGTAACGACTTTTTTCTTTCTGATATAACTATAGAATTCTTTCGGGTTTGTTTTACTTTGATTCGCAATATGTAACTCTAAGGTCTTTTTACTTTGCTTAATTAACTTTTTGGCTTTGCGTCGTAGCTCTACAAATTTCAGCCGTTCTTCGTCATTTTGTAAGGATTTTAATCTATCATTAGCAAATTTTTTAGCAAGCAGGCAGTTTGAAATATCTTTATTCCACCATTTGGGCTTATTATTATGGCCTGGACGCCGAGTTTTCGATGGTATGCAGTCTTGCACTGCTTTTAGGTAAGTGGCTTCGAATAACTTCCAAGATGTATTTATGTCGTTATTGTGAATTAAAAAGCTCCAGTCAGTTTCTTTAAACATAGCTCTAAGTTTATGGAAGTTTGCTTTCTTGAAATTAGGGACTTTTTCGATGCTACTATTTGGTTCGTTACTAGTAAACTTTAAAGTGAAAGTTATCGTACGGTGGTCGCTGTTACTGAATTCATCACCAACATTCAAATTCTCTATTAATTCTTCTTTTGTTGCAAGTACAATGTCAAGAACGTTATTACCACGGGTCGGCGTTCCAACAAATTGATAAAGCGAACTCTCTTGCAAGTTCGTATACAAGTCATGTCCGGAGTGTGAAGTAAGAGTATCGCCCCACTTGGTCACAGGTAAATTAAAGTCACCAAAAATTACGGTATCTTGTGAGTTACTTACATCTGCAATTTGTTCGTAAATTTCTCGGTCAGTTTGCACTGATTGAGCTGGAGGTCTGTATATTAATGCAAGTATTATTTTTGTACCTTTATTATTCTTTATTAGCACAAAAGATGCGTCGACGTTCACAATTTGAGGTTTTGACAAGAGGGTAGGGTTAAGACTTTCTTTGATATAAAGTAAAACGCCACCTCCATTTCGATTTATTCGGCTTTTCTCAAACATTACATAACCGGGAAGTGAATACTCTGCTAAAAAGTCTCTATCTTCTGTATTGAGCCAAGATTCTGTTATGCCAATCACATCATAATTTTCTGTAAACACTAGCTCCTCTAAATCTGAAAATTTATTGCGTATGCTACGAGCGTTTGCATAGAAAACCTTTAAATTTGTTATTTTAGAACTCACGGAACGCTCTTTAATAATATTTTTGGTTCTTGTCGGATCTACATTTATGTTCATGGCTGTCCTCGGTCCTCGCTGTCTTCGGTCCTTATCGCTGGTGGTCCTCGGTTGCCTCTGTTTTTTTCTTGGCGTTGGATGATTTATGTCACTGCTGCTTCTTCTCGGATGGCGTTTTTTGATCCATGGCTGCGGACTGCTTCGTGTAGGAGACGACCCATGCGTGCTGAACCCACAGGGTTTAGATGAGTGCCATCCTTGCGGAACAGAGTAGGCTGGTTGTAGAAGTTGTCCCAGAGGTTGATGAATTCAACTTCTTCCCTCAGACACAAATGTTTTAGTCGGCTATTTGTGCTGAAGGCCTTGTCGTAGAATTTGTCAGGTGCGTCAATCTTGGGGAGAATGCCTGAGATGATGATATTCCTTGACTTGTTTTTGTAGTGCTGGATCATCTTGCGATATTTCTCCATCAATTCTTCGGATCTGGTGCGCATGACGTCATTTGAACCAGCATGGATGACAAAAAGGGTATTTTCATTTGCATCCTTTGTGGTATCTTCGAAGGCTTCCACAATGTCGTCCAGTCCAGCTCCTGGGATGCAAAATCTTTTTCGTTGATTTGGGACTCTGTCGCAGAACTCTTCGACCTGTCCTCGTAGGATGGAATCCCCAACGAGCCTGGTCTCTTCTGGTTCGTCTTCCAGAGAACTACCAGACCAGAGTAACGGGAATAAATGTTTACGTAAATCCGTCTTTTTCGTATGAGATGAAGAGGTGATGGATGAGGGATTAGTGTTGGGGGCATGGTTGGAGGAAGGGAAGGTGGGGGGAGACAAGAGAAGAGGGGATACAAGTGGGAAAGAGCGAGTTTGACAAGAGGTATATATTTTTGAGGGGCTACGGTACTAGGAATGAGGAGGTGGAAGACAAGAGTGGAGGTGATGGAGACTTCGAAATTAGTTTTGGAGAGCTGATATGCAGTAGACGGAGAGGTTTTAAATTGAGGGTTTAGTAGGAATGAGGAGGTGGAAGACAGGAGTGGAGGTGGTGGAGACGTGGAATTATTAATGTAGAGCTGATATACGGTAGACTGAGAGGTTTTGTATTGAGGGAGATTTGATAATGGCTTGGGAAAGACATTTAAAATGCTCCCTTTGAGGCTAGTTTATTCAGGGGAAGGTAGGCGAAAGGGATGGTGGTGGTGGATGGAAGGAAGGGGGATATATAGAGGGGAACTTCGAGCTGTCGAAGGGAGAGGTGGTTGGCGGTGTTGGGGGGTGGGGGATTGGTATTACGTATGTATTTCGGCGTCACTGATTGGTCCAAGCTCTGACGTGTACTAATGACGTATGTGTCTGGAGGGGTAAGTCGGTCCCATGGAGGGGTGGTGGTGGTGGTGGTGGTGGTCGGGCAGGGGAAGGGGAGAGGAAATAAGATGAGAGGAAGGGAAAGAAGGGCGGAATCGAATGGAAAAAGTGGGGAGGCTGGGAGGGCAAAGAGGGAATGATGGTGGGAAGAAGGATAAACAGTGATATTTTGATGGATGGCATGGTAGATGAAGAGAGAGAGAGAGAGATAGAAAGGATGGTAATAAGTGGGGAAAGACGAATGGATATGAAAAATAAAATGAAAGAAACAATTGTGGAGGAAGGGATAGCATTGAATATGGATTTGTGTGTGCAAGGGGGATTGGTAACCGCAGAAGGGACAGAAAGAATAAAAGGATCTTGAAAACAGAGGAAGGAGCTACAAAAAGTAAAAGACGGTTACATGAGAGAGATGGGAGGAAAGTATGTGAAAATTGAGATGAGAAGCAAGGATGGAAGTGGAAGAGATGGAGGACAACGTAAACAAGGAGGGATAGTAGGCGATATGGAAAGAAGGATAGAGGAGAGAGTTAGGAGGAACATGGTGAAAGGCATAATGGGAAGCAAGGATGGAAGGGGAAGATATGACAAAAATACAAAACTAAAAATGTAGCGCATATGAAAGAAAAATAAATCTCGAAGAAATTTATTTAGAAGACACATGAGTATACTCGGATGCCATATTCTCTAGCCCACTCATATAGAGACGATGGCATCAGTGTACACTCGACCAAAAAACAATCTTTACATTGGTGAGATGTAAATAATCTAGTGTGAACGAAATTAATCGGGTGAAATATACGTCTGTGAGGTATTATCATTAGATTTCGACCCACTTCCAGAATGTTTAGAGCGTTAGTGTAAAGATTGTTTTTTGGTCGGGTGTACATGTGAAGGGCAATATATGGGCAGAAGCAAACACTTGTACAGAGAATGTTGTTTGAAAGATAAAAGTTGATAGTAAAATAAACATTGTTATATTAAGTGGGCTAAAATAAATTGAAATTGGAAAGAGGAGAAATAAATTTCCTGAAGATAGGATGGTACATAATTGACCACTTGTGAGATTCAGAATATAAGGAAGTTGGAGCCGTAAACATCGTTATGAAACCAATGCAATAATAATGTAGGTTTGTGATGGATATTTTAGTATGTAGAAATAGGGTTTATGTAGATATATACAGCAATTATACTACAACCGTATTTAGTTCATTATTAAAATATTATGACAATGCATTATTATGTGCATGCTATAACAAGACAATATATATTTTGTAATAACTGCATCTTATGGCTAAGTAATTAACCATTTGAAAGCTTTATCTGATATTTAAGTGTTTAAACAACATAATTAAAATGTAATAGAGTTAACATTAACACATAGGTATACAAAATAATTGAAGTAAAAGTAAAACAAGGAGACAATATAGAATCCAGGAGATACAGAGGGGGGAGAATTGAAAGAGTATGTGATCGTGGCTCCACAAAAATGGAAAAAGGGAAAAACAAGTGGAGAGAGGGGAAAGGCCTGCAGGGGGAAGAGATAAAAGGGAGGCTAAATACAGAGAGGAAATGGAAGAAAAAGTGAGGAAAGGGGAAGGACGCCAAGCAAAGGAGATAAATATGGATAGATTAAAGAACAGGAGTGAAGGACAAAATATAAACACATAAACTAAGCAATAAATAATATACAAAGTTAATTGAAGGACATACAGAGATACAAAGAGAGAGCAAATGCCTGGAGAGAGAAAAAAATACTACATGACATTCTTGATGAAAAATATGCAGGAAGAGGAAAAAGTGTGGAAGACTAGGCCAAAGAAAATATCCAAAGTACATAAATAGTATCTAGAGGAAAAAGAGAAAATAAAAATACTATGGGTGGAAAAAATAAACAATAATAATTATACATAGCCGAAATGCCCAGGAATGCCCCATTCCTGGTGTCTGGTATCACTAATATAATGTGCTATCCTCGTCTGTCTAACAAAATTTAGTCGAATCTAATAGATCGTGAACCCTTTAACGATAATTCATTTGTTTTTTATTTCAAAAATTTATCCACGCAGAATCAGAAGCAATATATAAAATATTATCTATACGAACAGCATAATAATATATGGTAATTAATACTCATTCATGGTTTATTGTTCATTTGCAGCCCTGAGGTTGAATATGTACAGAGTTTCTCTTAACCTAAGCACAGGTCAAAACTTATTCTACCTTAACTACAAGGTCACATGTGACTTTGGGCGACCGTAAGGTGTCGGCAATTCCACCATAGTACATACGCAAATGCACATTGTATTGATGACACTAATTTAATCAGCCTAAAGTGAGCTCGAACATATATAAATTAATAATCGATCATAATCACACGAAGAAATTGAGTTACTGCGTAACAAAGCCGTCATGCACTATTAAGTAACAGTTAATGTACATATTCAAACTAATTCGTATATCAGGAAGGCTGGTGTTAAAGGGAACCATAACCTACACTAGTGATCCTGTTTCTCATAGTTTACACCCATTGATTATAACACCTTGGTGTATATCAGAGTTGTTCTAGTTAAACACATCATATTTGCAGAGTATTTTGTTGTACGGTCAACCATGTAGAATGCATTTACTTCTGGCTAGCAACATTATTGTTTTTAAGTGGTAATGAGAATCTAAAGCTATTGGAGGATATTATCATCAGTACAGCATCTGATTGATAATACTGGCACAATTCAAAATAAATAATTAGGAACGTAAAACGCATAATGTATTTTCATTACGCCCCCCCCCCTCTCTCACACACACACACACACACACACACACAGACACACACACACACACACACACACAGCCCGTAGCCTAGTAGGTAGAGCTCTCGTCTCACACACGAGGGGTCGGGGGTTCAATCCCCGGCCGGGCGGAGACAAATTGGGCTTGTCTCCTTTCATGTGTTAGCCTCAGTTCACCTAGCTGTAAATAGGTACCTGGAATAAGTGGACGACGTTGTGACGTCCCATCTGGGGTTGGCAAAAATGGTACAAGGCGAGATGGGTATCATATGGTTCACCTAAGCTGATGGCTACCTAAGCCTTCGGGCGAGACGGTACCGTCTATAGTGAGAATGGTACCATACAGATCCACCCTAAGCCTTCGTTTCCGATGTCGCCAATTGGCTAAATACAGACTACACACACATCCACGGCCATTCCAACAGTACATAAAACACTTAACATGCATTTCACGCAATACATTCCCAGTTAAGGAGGCGCGATAATAATGAGCTTAGCTCGCATTGCGTGGATTCCCCTTGACGAACAAGTAACTGAGTAACTAACACACACGCACACACATACGTGCAAATTACACTAACCTAACCAAACCTAACCAAACCTAACCTATCCGAAAACACTCCATTTCAACGTATTTTAAAGAGGTGTGTACCGATTAACTGTCGCCCCAAACCTCATGTACCTGTAAACCTACAAATATCCAGAGATTTGTACCAATACACACACACACACACACACACACACACACACACACACACACACACACACACACACACACACACACACACACACACACACACACACACACACACACACACACACACACACACACACACACACACACACACACACACACACACACACACACACACACTCTTCTGTGCAGCCATCCTTTATCATTTATTTTACCGTTTCTGAGTGTAGTGGATATATTAGAAAATAATATGTATTCGTTATGATGAGCGTCCAATTCAGGAATGTTAATCTGGGATATTTATGCTTTTTTCCACATATCTTTTCTAGCCATGTTGCTAGCTTCCTATTGCTGAAGGCTACCAGGTGTTTTCCATATGATTATCTAATAGCCTAAACAAAATAGTTATTTTATGATTATGTTTTACTTAATGTATTACTTATTTGTGTATGTATTCTTTAATGTTTATCTAAATTTATTTCAGCCTATATTATCATAATTCGCATTATGAAAATATATATGTTTACGTCAGATAATTTGGTTAACTGAAAATAATATAGTAAGCCAAGAATATTCTTAATTTGTTGCCTTGATTTACATATTTCTGTGGACAAATAACTAATCGTCAATTTTGTTTTCAGTTCGACTTGTCATATTGTCAAAAATATGTATCAGGAGAGGTGAGGAACGATTACTGTGCAGATTACTGTTACTTTGCTGATTGTGGGTCAGGGTAGATCCAGTAGTGCATGTTGTACGTGTGTTTGTGTGTGAGTTTGCATGTTTACTTCTGCGTATGTATGAGTGTCTGTTTGTGCAATTGTGTGCTTAAGTTCAGATAGATAGATAGATAGATAGATAGATAGATATATAAATAGATAAATAGATAAATAGATAAATTGATAGATAGATAGATAAATAGATAGATAGATAGACAGATAGACATAGATGGATAGGTGTGTGTGTGTGTGTGTGTGTGTGTGTGTGTGTGTGTGTGTGTGTGTGTGTGTGTGTGTGTGTGTGTGTGTGTGTGTGTGTGTGTGTGTGTGTGTGTGTGTGTGTATTAAGGATGGCACAGGGAAGGAGGCCGCATACTACTCCCACATTTGCATCATAAGCGAGACATTACCCTTTGGCCGCGGTCCCTTAAATCTCAATCCATACACGGCAAGCTTTACAAAACTTCCTTAACCCTTTCTGTCCCGATGACTTCCTTTTCATTATATTCTGGCAACTATTAAACGATTTTATTCAGCTTAGGAAGAATGTCTACCAATTAAAAAGCTATAAACTATCTCAATTAATTCTTTTAACCACCATATATTATTCCTAAGCTTCATACAATCGTCTAACTGTAGCTAGAATAAAATTAAAGAGACGTCGCTGGAACACAAAGGGTTAACCAATCTATTATTGTTAGCCAGAATATATTTCAAATAGGGCCATCGTCTAGAAAAGTGTAATCTATCTATCACAGCTATTTAGTGAGAGTGATGGTTATATCCTTCCAGGAAAAATAACACTGTTCTTCTTCAATTTATATGACGATTTGATTAGCTTATGAATAATTTTATAAATAGTCTATCTATCTATCTATCTATTTACTCAGGCCCAATCCCCACTTATCCAATTGTTTTCTTTTCTTTTTCCCTCTTTTTCCTTTGTTTTTCTGGGGTGGAGGGGGGGGGGGGGGAATCAAGGCAGAGCAACAACAGGGAAAACACAACATAAAACAACGAATCATTTTGTAAATAGTGAATGTACTTATAGCTTCCAGGGAGAGTAATAAGGCTTGCATATTTCGTCGAGGAATTTCAGTGGACTGACTAGAGCATTTTATTACATTCCAGAGCGAGACAGCCGGATTCAAAAGTGTGTAGCATACAGGCATACATTAAGGGAGTCCACCTCGTTTTTTTCTCTTTCTCTCCCTCTCTCTTTGGCTTGTATCCATTCGGCCCCATTCAGCCTACTGTTTTAAGAAGTTTACCCCTATCCAGGTGTCAATATTGTCCTGGCGAGCGGTAGCGAGCCATCATATATATATATATATATTGTTTACAGCAAGCTAAATTTGTACATTTTTCAATAGAACATTTTCTCAGGCGAAGCCGGATTTCTCCATACAATGCTGGCTAGCTATCGCTCGCCAGGAAGAAATCGACACCTGGATGGAGATAATGCCTTCGATAGAGTCTGGCATAAATCTTTAATTTCTAAACTACCCTCCTTCGGTTTCTATCCCTCCATCTGTGCCTTTGTCTCTAATTTCCTTTCCGGCCGTTCCATAGCCGCGGTTGTGGACGGCCATTGTTCACTTCCTCACCCTATAAACTCCGGTGTTCCTCAGGGCTCTGTCCTATCTCCTATTCTCTTTCTAATTTTTATAAATGGTCTCCTTAACTGTACCTTAATTCCCATCCATTCATACGCAGACGACTCAACCTTACACTACTCCATTACTTTTTCAGAACGCCCATGCCAGCAATCCCTCAACGACAAACGTAATGAAGCCATAGAACTCTTAAATTCTGATCTAAATACTATTTCCAATTGGGGCAGAGAAAACCTTGTTAACTTTAATGCTTCCAAAACCCAATTTCTCCAGCTATCTACCCGTCAGGATCTCCCAGCGGACTATCCCTTATTCTTCAACAATACAAAAATCAACCTTTCATCTTCTCTCAATATTCTTGGTGTCTCTTTTTCTTCTGCTCTCATTTGGAAGGACCATATTACCAGTCTTGCTAAGGCAGCCTCCCAGAAGCTGGGTGTGCTCAACCGCCTTAGGGGGTTCTTTTCCCCTGCACAGCTTCTTGCTCTGTACAGGGGCATAGTGCGCCCTTGTATTGAGTATTGTTCACATGTGTGGGGAGGTTCCTCTCACACCGCTCTCCTAGACAAGGTTGAAAGGAAGGCCTTTCGTATCATTAACTCCCGTCCACTTACCAATTCTCTGCAATCTCTCTCTCTCCGCCGCAATGTTGCATCTCTCTCGCTATTCTATCGCTTCTATAATAATCAGTGTTCCTCAGAGCTATCCCAGTGCATACCACCTCCTTTACGTAGGGCACGTGGTACCCGTCTTGCAACTCAATCCCACCCCTACTCTGTGCAACTCTCCAACCCAAGAGTGAAACGTTACTCTCAAATTTTCTTCTACTCAACAGCTGAACTCTGGAACTCGCTCCCAGAATCAGTCTTTCCCGCTTACTGTGACTTAAATTGCTTCAAACTCCGTGTGTCCAGGCATTTTGGCTCGAACGTCCCTTGATTTTGGCCCTGTCGCTCTTTCAACTATGGGGGAGGTACTCGCTATAGGCAGTTATGCCTTTTGCCTCCCTCAATCACATAGGAAAAAAACAAAAAACAAAAAACAACGTCTTAAAACACTTGGCTGAATGGGGCCGAATGGATACAAGCCAGGGAGAGAGAGAAATGGAGATAAATATAAAAATAGCAGGAGACCCCCCTTAGAGGGTGAACACACGCTATGGGTGGAAGGGAAGCTCAGTATGGGTGAATGACTGAGCTGTCAATGGTATGCAGTTTATTAATATGGTTCTAGGAGATTTTCTAAATCTGGTTGCTCAGTAGCCGAGTCACACTAGTTTGAATGGAAGGAAAATAATTAATGTTTCAGGATGATTTGCGTGCTTTATCGGTTTACTCTAGTACAATTATACAGATAATTACAGATAATATTGAATGGTACTGTAGTTTGTGCGAGAGGACTGGAGTGGTGTGGGGTTGGGTAAGGAGGGTGAGGGAGGGTAAGGGCGTGACTGAAGCAGGGAGGGACACTGACGGATTACCCGCGCCAGGGACCACGGCCTCCAGATCTTCAATATGGCCGGGGGGGGGGGTGCAGAGTGTGGTCCTTGGAGTGCAACTGTCCGGGCACCACCGGGATTCGATACCCGGCTGGAGGGTGTAGGTGCCGCTACTAAGGGAGGTGGTGGTGGTGGTGGTGAGGCCTTTGGGGTGGATGGTACTAAGGTTGCTGCGTCACCCTGGAGGGCCCGCGGCAGGAGGGTCCGTGGTAGAGGATGCCAGGGTCTCTCTCTCCTTCTTCTTCTCCTTCTCCCTCTCCTTCTCTCTCTCTCTCTGAAGCCGCAGCCGCTGGCCCGGACGCCGCCTTGCACCTCGCGACAAGTACTAATGACCTGGGAGGAAAAAAGGCCGGCTGGGTTCTTACAAAATGGAAGAGTACGTTCTATCATGTGTTTTCGGGGATAAAAAGGAAATATCTTCACATGTCCTCGGGGCTGGGGGAGGGTTTTTCTTATCCCCTCCACCGTGCTGATGCCGAGGTTCGTTGGCCCGACTGGTGGCAGGATTCATTAGTGGCTCACTCATCACACTGCTTCACTATCACCACATCTAGAACACCACGTCTCAATCATGTCCCAGTTACGTTGTTTCTATGCCACTACATCTACAACACCACGTCTCATTTACACCTCTTTCCACATCTCTATTATGCTGCTTAAGCTATCACCAGATATCTACCCCCACGTCTCAACTACGGTATATCTATTCATATCTCTACCACACTGCTTTACTATCCCCACATCTCTAACACCTCAATCATATATCTATCCATATCTCCACCACACTGCTTCACTATCACCACATCTCTAACACCACGTCTCAATCATATCTCTATCAACATGTCCACCACACTGCTTCACTATCACCACATCTCTAACATCATGCCTCAATCATATCTCTATCTACATCTCCACCACACTGCTTCACTATCACCACATCTCTAACACCACGCCTCAATCATATTTCTACCCACATGTCCACCACGCTGCTTCACTATCACCACATCTCTAACATCATGCCTCAATCATATCTCTATCTACATCTCCACCACACTGCTTCACTATCGCCACATCTCTAACACCACGTCTCAATCATATCTCTATCCACATCTCCACCACACCCCTTCACTATCACCACATCCCGACCATCACGTCTCAATCACACGTCATCCTACGTCTGAACTTGTACCGCCAGCATACACGACCATTATTGTGGATCACGAACCTAGAATAGCATCATCTTGCATGAAACCAAAGTATATTCCTCAACATGCTGAACCACTCATAATTATTCAGGGATTTAACATGACATACTGTATTGTATTCAAATACTGTATTGTATTCAATATGCAGATATACATGCCCATTTAGTATAAATATGTATTAAATACTGTATAATATATATATTCTATAAAAATATATAGTTAGTATTTTGTTGTTGTTGTTTAAGGGTGGGGGAGAACACTCTTTATACCCCATCACGGTATGGTCTAAGGCTCAGCGCCCTCTCTGTTAGAAGCAGGTTGCTCAAACGTCTAGATCCCAGGAAGGGCTGTGGGGCAGCAACGCTCCCAGGATACGAAGGATGGTATGGGGAGGAGAGGCGACGAACAATGACACCCAGCAGGAAGAAGATGCGTGGTGAAGATGGTGGAACCAACAAAACCCCCTAGAAGCTGATGGCAGCCCTGGATACCGAGTGTGCCAGGCCCAGTGGCAACCACTGCAGGGGCCACGTCGTCCCGGAGGGAGGACAAGCCATGGATCACATGTCCAGGGAGGCGCCGGACCCCACCAACCAGAGATTATCAAAGATGGTGCAAGGTATAGAAGCTGGCACAGACAGATGAACAGGGTGACGAAGTCAAGCAGGACAACATGGAGTAAAGAGATGAAGCCGGGGGGAGAGGACGAAGAACCACCGATGCAGGAGGTGTTTGATGCAGAAGACAAACACCGGGGCTGACGAAGGTGCCCCCAAAGAAACCCCAAGATGTGACGGACACTGGGAACATCCCCACGAAACCGCAGCTAGACGGCTTCTTCAACTGAGCATTATGGCATAATGGAGAACATAAGGGTTCCAAGAATGTATCGAAATGGTATTACATAACTTTAAATCAATTCTCGAACCACCAAGAAAGCCAAACCTAAACTCATAAGCCGTAATAAGTATACACCTATCTGAAACAGTACCGAAGACAAAGGAGATGATACCGTGTTGGCAATATCCTTAATGCTTCAGAGTTTAGTTTAAACAAATTCAGAGCTTCAAATGGGGGTATTATGGCTCATAATTGTACAGTACAACGATGGAAAATTTGTTCCTTTATATCTTAAGCATGCTCAATATTCCAAGATGTTGAAAATATAACTAACAAATATCCATATTGCAAACAATATTTGCTACAGTAAAACACTAAAGAATTTCTATAGAAATGTAGGATCAGACATTCAAAAAGGACAACAATTGTCAGCGCTATCTTTCTCATTAATTAATGCATTTAATGTATTAATGTATCTATATCATTTTCTATATACATAAGATGCCTTGTATTTGCTATGAAATTATTAATTATATACGTAACCTATTTACATCCCCTGTATGTTTATTGTATCCGGTTCACCCACTTTTAATTCCTGAATATAGGCTAAGAAATTACTTTGACATTTAAACAAAAAATACATTTAAATATAAAACAAATATGTATTCGTTATGATTCACATTTTAGTATACCTTGCACACTAAGTATAATTCAAAGCGAGCGTGATTTAAAATTATGAATGTATGAATTTTTAAAGATGACACCAGCTTAACTATTTTCAAACAGCACCTCTACATTTGCAGGGAGCCCCACGCCATTTTCTAAATACTTATAAAAACAAAACAAAACAAAATAAAGTCATTCTGAGTCCTATAGACATTAGCTTTGTGGGGGCATTTGTTTGCACCTATGGTCCATTGAAGCCAGCATTTTTGCGTTTTTGTAATATTTAATACTGATTTTCAACAATTATAAATGGATAGGGACACAAATATGAAGTTTATAATGAAGCATAGTATCAATACTTCAAATTGACTTCAACAAATCCACTGAATCGATATTCCTGTTACCGTGGCGATAAGATGAATACTGCAAAACAAAATAATAAAACCGCATACTCTACTCATCATCACGCGAAAAAGAAACAAGGTTATTGAAGGATTATTTGGTGTATTTGTGAATAATTTATACCATGTTTCACTAATTAATGTTTTCCCGATTAATTGTCTGTACATACAAATTGGTTAAAACTGACGAAAAAGCTATACACTCCCTCTTTTTCGCATTCTACTCCATATTTTCATCGATATGTACGAAATGGAGATAACTATGAGTAGTGATTGATGGAGTATGGTACAAATACTTTAAAAAGTCACAACAAACTCCTTTGTGGCTCTATTAATCTTCCCATGGCGGCGATGGGTTGAATGTGCATTTTTGTGTTATACTTGTAATATTCAACTTTTGTGTGTTATACTTGTAATATTCAACTTGTTTGTGTTATACTTGTAATATTCAACTTTTTTGTGTTATACTTGTAATATTCAAATATGTGGTTTTGTGTTATACTTGTAATATTCAAATATGTGGTTTTGTGTTATACTTGTAATATTCAACTTGTTTGTGTTATACTTGTAATATTCAACTTTTTTGTGTTATACTTGTAATATTCAACTTGTTTGTGTTATACTTGTAATATTCAACTTTTGTGTGTTATACTTGTAATATTCAACTTGTTTTGTGTTATACTTGTAATATTCAACTCATCGCCGCGGGATAATGAATAGAGCATGGTGTCTATTTGGAGAAATTACATGAATACTTCATCATACACTGTATATTTCCTCATGTCCTGGGGTTTGGACTGCTTTTGAACAGCCTCTCGTTTGACAGCTTGTTTAACAGTATGGATGTACGGAGTCAATCGGAAAAGAAGCTATGTTAGGATATGAACAAACTGCCCCATCAAGGTTGTATAAACAAATCTTGCCTCCCGCGCTGCTCGAGGTGTGTCTGTCCATCAGTCGGGAGATTTTACCCTCACTAAAGCCAAATTGCCAATCGACGAGGGAAAATTGGGCTAAATGGAAATCAAGGTGGAAAAAAGCGAGGACACAAATTAAATTGGGTTCGCCGGAGAGGAAGTCAATTTTGTCTCACTTTCTTCTTCCTCAGGCATTTAATTTCCCTTCTAAATTGAGCCGTCCCATTGATTTGCTGTTTAATTATAATCAACGAATTTGGTGTACATGTTAATTGATTGATCACTACTGTATTGCGGTGCTCTCTCTCTCTCTCTCTCTCTCTCTCTCTCTCTCTCTCTCTCTCTCTCTCTCTCTCCTCTCTCGCTCTCTCCTCTCTCGCTCTCTCGCTCTCTCCTCTCTCGCTCTCTCCTCTCTCGCTCTCTCTCTCTCTCCTCTCTCTCTCTCTCTCTCTCTCTCTCTCTCTCTCTCTCTCTCTCTCTCTCTCTCTCTCTCTCTCTCTCTCTCTCTCTCTCTCTCTCTCTCTCTCTCTCTCTCTCTCTCTCATCTCTCTCTCTCTCTCTCTCTCTCTCTCTCTCTCTCTCTCTCTCTCTCTCTCTCTCTCTCTCTCTCTCAGAAACGAGGGGTGAGTAAAAAGATTCAGGAGACGTCTATATCACCCCAGAAAAGCCTGTCTAACATTTTTGTATTTTTTGTTTTCTTTCACTCTCTCACCCTGTCTCTCTTTCTCTTTCCAGTCAGAGTTGGCACGCGGACCGAAACACCTGAACAACAATTCCCAGAAATTATCGCTCATGTGACGTCCATAGAGACCTGAAATAAAAGGTGGAAAGCACCACGAAAATCAAATTCGTGCATCCAGACATAATTATGCATTCAAGTGTTGCATTTAGATGTACGACCGTGTCTCCCAGTGAAGTCCTAACGAGCCGCTGCCGGGCGCAAGAAGTGTAAACAAGTTGCACCACTACTTTGCCTTCTCCGATTACGGTCGAATGAATTAGAAACTAGCAAAGACCAATCGGAAAAGAAAGTGGCCTATACCCACTACCATCCTACCATCCTCCCTCCCTCCCTTCCTTCCTTCCTTCCTCCTTCCCTGTCCCCTCTCTCCTCCTCCCTACCGTCACACTACAGTGCCATCCGTCTTGTTAATTTGGGTGCCATTAAGTTGAAATTAAACAGCGACCTTCGCATCTGTTGGGAGGACGGATAGGGAACACATTTGTCACCAGGATAAACAAAATCGTGCACCCATTCATCTGCCACTGCCACCCACATCCACCCCTAAACCCCCTTACTCCCCCCACCCCCCTCCTTTCCCTCTTCTCATACCTAGACTCCCTCCTTCGTTGCCTTACCTTTCCTTCTGTCCTTTTCCGTTCCAGTCTATTATTCTTATTAACCAATATTATTATTCTGCACAATTTATATAATAATATATTGATAGATCCAGCCATATGTACATTAAACAAAAATTGTTGTTTCCAAAATTTAGAAGTGTGTAAGATGGGGAGAAGGCAATTAATTACAACAAAGATGAAACTGCGTGTTGCAGTGACCCCAGCAGTAATTGCAATCAAATAATATACAGAACATTAGTTTACCCTCTCTTACCCTTCTTCATACCTCCCCCAACCTTCCACCCCTCCCCCCACCCTCTTTCCTATTTCAAATTACCTCTTCCTTCAAGAACAACAGTCAAACACATAACTGTATTCTCCTCTCCTTTGTCTTTCTTCGTACTCCTCTTCTCCATTTCAAATATCCTCTTGCTCACCACCACTAAGACTAAGACAAAAAAAAAAAAAAAAAAAAAAAAAAAAAATCCAAGAAGAATCGCGTGCAGAGGCTACCCGACGAAAACCCAGCTTAAACACCCGTCAAAGCAAGGGAATAGATGGCACTCTTTTAAGTTAATCTGAATCGTACATAAATATAATTGCCACCATCAGCTCCCCCTCGGCGGTTGATGATGGAATTGAAAAACACGAGAGGAGATATCGCCCTCCTTCCTTCCTTCCTGGCTGTGTGTGTGTGTGTGTGTGTGTGTGTGTGTGTGTTTTGCGAGGGTGTGGCTTTCTGAGTGTGTTTTGGGTGTAGCGGATATCCAGTGTTTGTGGGAGTTCATGTGAGTGTATGTACAGCGACTTGCATTTGTGTGTGTATGCAGTTCTGTTGTTACGTAAATGTTTGTGGAAGTGTGAATAAGGTGGTGTTTTAGTATAGGTGGAGTTATATTTCCTAGTGCTCCTTATACAGGATTTTAGACGTGTGCTTGGGAGTGCATTTAAAAGCATTAGTGGAAGTTCTTGGGTTTATGCTATCTAGTGTTCGTGAATTTGCTTGAGAGTCCGATAGTGTTTGAATGTTTTTTGCGTGTGTAGTTGAATCTATATTTTCCCTGCTGATGAATTATATATGAATGATTGCGGTTATCTCAGTCGGTAAGTTTGATTTTACTTGGTGTGTGACTATAAGTAAGCTAGTGATAATATGTATAACTGGAGGTAAATGACAGCGATTGAGGGTCTCCTTAGCGCGTTATAAATGTACTTTTTTCGAGGACGCGATAGTATATCCGAGACGTGAAGAGGGTGCCAGGAAAACAAGGTTGTAATTTATTATGCTAGTTGGTGTACCAGAGAAGGTATTTCAATGGTACTGTATTTATATAAACTAGTCCAAATGATGCAATCTATACTGACGAGATTACTTTAGTTTGCAGAAGAGAACAAAATCATATCAATATTAGCATACTTTCTGTTTGTGGTATATTAGGTACTATGGATTTGCCTTTCATATGTATATAGTCCATGAGCCAAGACCCGAATTTTGGGATATCGGTACCACCCGGGGTGACTAATTCTCTTAGGTGTTTTTAGCTTGCTACATGTCTCTAGTTTATGTTTTGATATGATAGCCCTTGCACATTGGTAGCTTAATGGTCGTTATCACTTCTTGAATAGACATACCCTACCGAAAATTCCGAAATTTTTTAAAATGTCAAATTTGGGGACAGGAATGCCTAAATGTCAACAAAATGCATATAGTAATTGTCACATTTAATACAAGTCCTGTAAATACACACTAAGCATGCCATGGGCTTGTACATACTATTATGGCAAATTACTACTCCTAAATATCATCTACGTCAGACTCGGAATCTGACTGTTGTACCGGCTCTTCTTCAATAGCCTTGTTCTGACATGTCTGTAACCTGCACATGTCCGTGCATTTTAGACCATTGCTGAGGCAAGTACACTTAGGGAGTTCGCATGACCGCACACACTTGCAAGACAGTAGCTGCATAACAGCATCTGGTGCTGGTGAGCCTCGCATCCAGTTGACGGCAAGCTTACCGTCCTCATCTGTCATCCAACCGCAGTCTGTTGGGTTCGCAACAAATGGCTGGCTCTGAAGACTTCTCCTCCAGATCGCAGCCTGGTAGTTTGCACGCAGTGCATGCATGAAGAGGCAGTCCTCACAAGGAGGGAGTTGACTTGACTCTACCTCTCCACGTCTTGCACAGAACAGCTCATACCGAAGCTTGTTTACCTTAGTTGTGTGGGTAGATGGTAGGTACATGTGGCAGGTGATTTCCTGTAGCTTCTCAAAGAGTTCAGGAGACACTTCCCATGAGCGTCCAAGTTCGTGAAAAGCATGCTGGTATGTCTTGTCCATCTTCACCTGCTTGAGTGTCGTCATCTTCCCTCGGCCAGCGAATGCACTGACGGTATCACAGCCTGTAAAGGCATGCATACCAATCAATGAATCACACACGCTGCCTCCCAGTGTGCGGCTCAGTGTGGTGATATCCAGGAATCTTGTCCGGTTCTTCGTCCCGCACTTCTGGAACAGATGGGATGGGATCTTGTGGCACATGCCAAGACACAACACCATGACGTCTGTATCTTCTGCAGTGATGATGACAGACTTGTTCCCAGATTCTGCTGCATGAAGTGCATGGAGAAGAAGGCGTGTGTCTGCTTCTTCTTGAGTTGACTTAAGCTCAGGAGCCTCTTCCCACTGCTCTTTGGTGATCTTGAAGCAGCGCTGCTCACATGTGACATACAGCTCCTTGTCCTTGAGCTTCTCCCTGTGCTGTGGTGCCTTCCATTCTTCTACCAAGAACTTGATAAGACTTGCCTTGTTGGAGGAACTACCGAGTAACTTTCTCCACTGCTGGATGTTGTGCCCAGGTTGAATGTTCTTGAAATGAATTCCTGTGCCTGCACTTCTTTTTGGCTCGTTCTGCATCCTTGATGGATGTCTCCTTGTAGATATCAAACACAACATCAATGCGCCTGCTCTTAGCACCTTCATGAACAGCGTGACTCAGTGCTGTACCTGCAAGCTGTGAAAAAGTTTTGTCGTTTCCCTTCAGTTTGTGGACCAGGCTCATCCCATCAATTATGGTAGCAGAGGGCTCGGGTATCACTTCTGCAGGAGAAAACATTCCTCTCTAACTCCTTTGCGAGGGCAGCCTTGTTGGTCTTGCGGAGAGACCCATCACCGCTGGCAAGTGCCCAAGGCAAAGGCCCCAGGGGATGAGCCAAGACATCACTCATTTTGAGCTTTCTGTTCTCGGCAACAAGGATCATCTGGCCAAATAGGTTCCTGTCAGCCTTTAAGATAACCTCCTTGGCATGGTCTTGTGAGCGTGGCTTCATTCTGATGTTAGTGAACGTTCTCAGTTTCGTCTTCGTCATCGTGTCATGAAACTGTATAGTTGGCGTATCGATCTCCAGGCGCTCTTCCTTGAAGGCTTGATATGCATCCTCTCCTATTCTGTAGGCCCCTAGAAGGTCTTTGACAACTTCTGGTGGTGCCATAGTCGCAGTTGACAAACTGACAAGATCTTCTTGCTCTGCGTTGAAGGGGTTCAACCAGCTGGTCTCCATCAGTTGAACTAAAGATTGGACATCGGCCTCATCTCTTCTAATCCTGGGCATCTGTAGGTCTGGGTGGCTGAAGTCAGTATACTTTTGGCCTACTACCATAGTCCTGAGCTGCCTTAAGTACCTGCTGCGATACTCCGATGTCAGGTAGTACCTGGCGACAGCTCCGCCTTTCAGGCTGAAGCCTTTTGTGCCCCCTGGTGTCTGGGTGTCTTTGTTGATCGTCTCTTCGATTGTCTGGTCCACAGGGATCCGTCCAAAGGGATTCTTGCTACCGATCTGGACCGAAAAGCCACCTTGCATGAAGTGTTCATGGACCTCTGGGTGTTCAATGGGCAGTCGAGACATCAAGGCATAGTAGTAGGTTAGGAACCGGGCATAGTTCACTTTGTCATAGGCAAAACACCACGGTATCATCTGTCGGATTGCTCCTAGGTGGAGCATCCAGTTGCCTTCTCTGGAGGCTCGAATTAAGTCCAGCATGATCTCAACCATGTCCAGGTATGACATCCAGAATGCTGAGAGGTTGTGTTCATCTCTGAGGGTCTCAAGATAAACTTGGAAAAGCTTCATGATATGTGTGCATGATTCACTCTCCATCAGCTCTTGAAAGAGTCCCTGAGACACATTGCTGTGAAAGCTGTTGATGTCCTTCAGTGTTTCATCTAGATGGTGTATGTCCCTTGAATGGTTTTCTTCTAGCCATGAAAGGAAGCCTTTCCATGCAAGCCTCATCAGTGCTTCATACACGAGCTTGTGTAGTCTCACTGCTCTGTTGTACCTCTTGCCGTTCATCACTCCTGACACTGATCCTTCTGCGATGATACCTGATTCCACACACAGATCTCTAAGACCTGCATCTTGAAACCTCTTTCCTATGGTGGAGATGAGATTACAGATTGTGTGGAAGACGCCCATCCTGATGATAATGTTCTTGAACTTCTCTTGTTTCCAGATAACTTCGGCAGCTTTGGCATAGAGTGCTTGATCAAACACGCACACAATCTTGTTAAGCTGTAAGGACTGCATGATAGCATGCGTTTGTTCCAAGATTTCATTAACGGTGGACATTTCTGTTGCGGGAGCATTGATAGTGGGCAGGTAGCTTACAGTGTCCTGAACCACTGCAATGTCTCTGCGCATTTTGATGTTGAACCCAGTCCAACTGCTGATGGACTGGTCCTCATGGTCTGACATTCGAGTAAGAAGCCAGATATGGTTCTTTGTCTTTGAATCCTGGACTTCCTTGGTAGTGTCGACATACGCAGTCTCAATCCTAGGTGGCCCTGCCCGCCGCCCAACATTGTATATTGGCAGCATTGATGATGTCTGAGTGATGCTTCTTATCTTGGACTTGGTAATCTCTGGCAGGACTTTCTCTGGCACAGAGCCTGCAACCTTGGACTGGACAGCAATGCCATTGACTCTATGAGAAGTACCTGCTCCACTTAGGGTCTCTTCAAGTCGGTCAATGTTATCCCAGGCCAGGGTTGTGAACACACCAGGGTAGATGTTTGCTGGCAGTGGAATGTCATCCTTTGAGCATTCCAGCTTCTGGATACAAAGGGCTGTATCGATCTCCTCAAACATTGAGTAAGACACACAGTGACCAAGACGATTCAGAGTTCGGATCAGTTCTGTGTTTCCTGTCAAAGACTTTACAGCATTGGTCAGCAGTACGTGCTTGGGTGGTTTTGTCTTGCCACTGGTAACAGCAAAGACCAAGTCACTGCCAAAGGAAGTGGCAAGACGTTGAGCTCTTTCAGAGGGAGTTTCACACTCACACTCTCCTGTCAGCAGGGTGTGCAGGAATTGAGTGACTGCTGCAGGAATGACATTCTGATCTGTATCGGGAGGCCATGGCTGACTCACATCTTGTTTTTGATCTCATTCCTCAGCTGCATTCCTGCTTTGGTTAAGACATCTTCAGAGTTAGCTGCTCTTGCTTCTTGCAGGTCTTTTGCCATTTTGTGTGCTTGCCGGGCAAGGTCGTCCATTGAGAGGCTGCGTGGATAGATTAGAAGCTTTCCTTTCTCATCTGGGACAAAGCGTAGTGATTCTCCAAACTCGGTTTCAATCTTTCGGCGAACATGTTTCTTTGTCGCTGGTTTCAGTTGGATAATACCACGGGACATCATGGATCTCTCAAGCCTAGATGTGAGGTTTGTCATAGGCAGTACCTCTGGGTTGGGGAATAATTTGGTCCTTATATACAAGCAGAGTTCCTCGAGGGCTTCTGTCTCAACCTCTTCGTAGCGTGCTTCCTCGCTTTCTTCCTGATTTTCACCTGCACCCGACCTGGCGGCCGCTGGGAAATCATCTTTTGTGAAGAGTTTGTAGCACGACTTGTGGTAGTGACCCTCTGCAGCAACAAGGTCTCTGCTAACTAAACCAAGGATTCTCTGGTTGAGTTTCCTTATTGCTGCTCTGCGAATCTTCTCATCTGCTCGTAGCTCAACACACTGTATGAGTGGCTCCCTTGTCTTTGTTGTTTTTATGTACTTGCTTGACTTCTCGCAGAAGATACATACTTTGGCATACACCCTGCTAGTACTAGGGGCATCCCTTGATGCCCTCCTCCTGGGTCGACGCTTGCTGATTCTATCTTGACACCCTTGGCAAGGATAGAATCCAGTGACTTCTTCATTGTAAAGAGACTACGACATTTACGGTGATAATGTATGTGTGGTATTCCTCCTTCTTCAAGGCCCTTGGCTGCTTCCAGGACTGGATCATGCTGCCTGATTTCTGCAGCCCTGAGCAATGTGTTCCAGGAGTCCAAATCCTGTGGTGACACCAGAGCATCGCTGTCATCATCAGAGCAGTGGATGATACAGTCGATCCGTGCTCTCTTCCTCGCAGATGGTTCCATCCTGCCGTCAAACAGTCGACACACACCTGCAAAAAATATCACCATTAAACCATGAACAAACAAACACATTACATGGAAACCACTCTACATATGTTTGCTCCTTCCAATAATAAATTATCCCCAAAATATAACAAAAAATCCCCAAATATGAAATAAACCCCTAAATATGGAGAAACTTGAAATACACATCGGAATAATTCTTGTAGAGAATCAAATAAGCTACAAGAGCTGTTAGAATATATTTTTCAATGTTCCCCATATTTAAGGATTTATTCTAGATTTAGAGGAAAATACCCAAAATATAGAGTATATTCCGAAATATGAGGAAATTTGAAAAATACCTAGGAACAACTCTGGTAGAGAATATAATTCTACATAGGTGTTCAAAGTTTCGCGATGATTGTGTGATGGATTTTAAAGAAAATGAGGAAAACGCCGAGCGTCACGCTAAAAATCTTTATTTTTGGGTAGCGCCCCTATTGCATCAAAAAAAATAGACTAAGCTACCAGTGCGAGAAGGCTATCATATCTTAATGTACTTACAGTCACTCTATAAACATTTTAGTACCATTCGTGTTTAGTCACCCCAGGTGGTACCGATATCTGGCCTGGCTCATGGACTAATAAGGGTGTGGCTACCTTGGGCTAGATGTGATATAATGGGCATTTATGTGACAACAATGTGTGAGTATTGTGAAGTTGTTTAGAAGCATATGATGACCGGGTGTTAATATTCAGAGAGTTCATGGAGTTTCAGTGCATTAGGTTTGGTTAAGTAAGCCATAGTATAGGGTAGTGTGATGGACATTTTGAGTCCAATGGTGACTATATATTTGTTACTCTTGATACACAGTGTGAAACCCATAATCATCTTGGGAAATACTCGTGAGGTAAGGAGTAAAGAGCCTTTCAGCTCCCAAATAATGGGACTAGTTGTTACTATTCAACATGCATGTGAATGAAATAGTTTTCTATGTTTCTATGCACACTTTTTGTTAGATTTGGAAAGTAGCTTGTCAATTTTAAGCTGCAAAATTTCTAAACGATTTGTGTGTAAGAGGCTGTGCGAGTGTTGATAATCGACGATGCGATTGTATTTGACGGCGGTTTAGCACGGCTTTGTGAACAATTAGTGAAATAATCTGCGATTAAGTACGATAATGGACATGTTGCTTCTTTAGAGGTTGGTGATAACGCAAAAAAATGGGGTTAAAGATTACATTTATGTGTAGTTGTAAGCATATTTCACAATTATTTTTACAGTGTGATTGGTCTAAGTTCTTATTCCAGTGAGTGTGTGCGTGTGTCATTTCATGTTCGTTTGATTGTTATCTTCCCAAATGGCCTTTGGGGAGATTGCATAGTTGTCAGCAAATACATAATTGTTTGCTTCTTTTTCTGTGTGAAGCGAAGATCTCAAATACCTGAGAACACAATGTACATTGCATTTGATACTTAATAACAAAATTGACTTAGTGAGAATAAAATTAACCTCCCTCCCTTGCCAATCTTACCTTGATATAACCTAGGCTAGCTTAGACTAGCCAAATACAACACAGCCTAACTTTACTTAAATGTTTAGCTTAATATGATAGGTTAAGTGATTAGACTAGGTTAGTCCTTTCTGTATAATGATGACGCTCCTTCACATACATGCCTAACATTAGACATGGTTACTCAACTTTGGAAGGACCTCAACGAATCAGAGGGTAACAGTCTATGCCAATTCAAGCTTTTTCATTTCCTCCCGGGACTTGGAATTTTCTCGTATCTATAAAAAACAAACACCCCCCATTAAAACGTCTTCTTTATATAAGCACACTGTAATTGTACTATTGGTAATCCCTATTCCATCAGGCACCTTCCATTCTTTCGGTCTCTCTCCACTTGTTCTTCCTATTCCTTTCCTCCAAAGACTCTCCTTATTTTCTAACACTCTCATTCCCACTAGTTACTTTTCAATATAACACTTGTCTTACGTTCCTGAATCTCCCTTTTCTATTGGACTTGGTTTTTCAAATTACCCATTCCTCTTGATGCTGTTTTTTCCACCAGAAACCCTAATTTACAAAGGATAATGTCGGACAGGTTGGGAGAGAGGTATCCTGCCAGGATTCGAACCCTTCAACCCACTCACTCCATGTATTTTTAGAAGAGTTGGGCCGTATCCACTCGATCATGAACGTATCCATTCATGGTCGAGGGGATACGGCGCCCAACTCTTCCAAAAATACCTGGAGGAAGTGGGTTCGAATCCTGGTCAGGATACCTCTCTCTCTCTAATTCACTCTTCCACAAATTCTCCTACACCACCTATTTCCTTCCTTACACTCGATAACTATAAGAATAGTAAGTGTGTGGAAGTACTGCACACTTACTATCCTTAGATACATCTCTCATGCCTAATCAAACTACCCTTACCATTCTTAATTTCTCACCCCATCAACAACTCTTTTCATCACAAGTCACACCTCCCATTAAGTACTTCACATGCCTTCCAACATCTCCCATCATTGCAAATACGGTAATATATTTAATATAATGTTCTTTCTTATCAAGTATATTTGTTCCCATCACAACCACTTCTACCTTCTTAATGCACGCATTTATTCACTCAATAGCCTCCATAGGTATATTCTAAAAAGCCTATTATCCCTTCCACCAGCAGCCACCATCCCATGATCCCTGCCCGCCTTCCTGCCTTCCACATTCCCTTCCAAACTTCAATTCCCCTCACTCCCTCTCTCACTCACTCACCAGCCAAATAAACATAGCCTCCTAGCAGCACCTTCAGCCCATCCATAACAGGTCCTGGGGCTGCCGAGCGAGCGACAATGTGACGAAGTGGATGTAGGGACCAATGTATTCCCTTTCCCCGATACTATAGCCTAAGAAATGTGCCTATTGCCGTCGCCCTTCTTCGGTTTTTCTTATCCTTTTCTTGTCCCCCTCTCTTCGAAAGTGATAGCCTTTCTTCTATTGGTCCCCGCTAGTTTTTCTGCTACAGTTCGACTAGAATGTGTGTTTCTTTCTACATTTGGCTTGGTTAGCGTGGATGTTATTTACATATGTTGATTAGCCTGTTTGTTTTACTCAATTTATGTTAATTGTGTTATATCAGTACGCCTGTGTGTGTTTGTTTTTCTCATGTCCACCACCACACAAGCAGTCAATAATGCTGTAATCTTTGTTTGTTTGTCATCCTCTCCCATCGTCTACTTTTCCACTTCGATTTCTCTTCAGCATTATCATGTTTCTTGTTTTATTGTCGGCTATCTTTTCCCTCTCTCCCACTCCCCAGCGCTCGCGCGCGCTCGCTCTCGCTCTCTCTCTCTCTCTCTCTCTCTCTCTCTCTCTCTCTCTCTCTCTCTCTCTCTCTGTGTGTATTCCATGTGCAATAATTATCACAAATATAATATTGTTTGGTTCGCATCAACATACATGTACTTGACACACCTTAATTATTTGTTTACTATTAAAAAAGTTTGTACCGTAATGGTTCAGTTTAGCAAATAATTATACTAACAAATTACGTACTGCTATAACATAACACGAGGGACTAAACCTGTGTGTAGCCCTTTCATTATACAATGAGGCGCTTCTTTCTATATTCTACCCATCAGTAGACAATTGTTATCAACTTAGAAAGGACCTCTAGGAATTAAGAGGGTAATAGTTACCCTATATTAAACCTTAGAGTACCACAAAGTTCTCCTAAACTGCATACAATCGACAAATAATAGTCAGAATAAAGGAATGAGATGAGCCTTGTGTTCTGGAGGGGTTAGGGGTAAAAGTTTAGTTTGAGCTGAACGTTGACTATTGATAGGTCATAGCTCTCTGCATGGTAATTATCAAAACATAGGGCCTACGGATGCATACCAAATTTGAGTAATCCCATGCCTACTTTGACTACTTGTGTCCCCTTAGCTGCGTGTTTGGATCTTTATATTAGTCATATATTTGAATACTGAAGGGATATAACATGAAATGATTCCTTAACAAGAACAGGGACAACGAATGATAACTCTTAGTTCACTGATAAAATACAGAAGGTGAGTTTCGAAGAAGCAATATTGATGCTTATAAATTGAAATTATAACGAATTTGATTACTTATTAAGACATTATAAAACTAATAAGAATTTAATTAATACTATTAGAGACAGATAAGTCATAATAGAGACGTAGGATATATAATAGAATACATTTTTAATAGGAGTAAGACAATGAGAGAAACGGACCTATAATACCATCACATAAAACAATGGATAAAACAACAAGGACACCACAATCAAAATTACTATGGAAACAATAATTAAAACAAAAAACAATTACAAAACGACAAGGAACACAAAGGAGCGAGCGAGAGGGAAAGACAAGAAGACACCAAAGACAAGAAAGGGGGCGACCCAAGCCTGAGTTATGGCCAAAGAATTTATTAAAACTCTGGTATCTTGACAATTTCACCCATCCGACCCTCCCTTCCCGTTCCTTCCTTTGTAGGCCGAGTCATACGAACTAGTTTCCCTGCGTTATTCTATGGGCAAGTATTATTCTGCTATCATTTCTGGGCTACTGTGATACTGGAAATAGCTAGTGAACTGAGGAGAGACATTTTGAGGTTGGCTAAACTCCTTTAAAACATATAATTCGAAGGTTAGGGGATCATAATACCCTCAAATATTGTCAGAAAAAGGTCTGGTCTGACTTCGTGTTTCTCCCTTACCAGTAGCGGGGTCCCCAACCTTGATTTGTGTCCAACTATTATTGGGGGGTAATTCCGCCCCTGTCCTGCCCGTATTGGCGTTTAGAGTGGAAACTGACAGTGAGGTGTGCCCCAAATACATTACATGCAAATTACTTACCCAATAGATGGATAGATCGCTCCACTTCTCTTCGCCCTTTCCCTCTTTCACACACTCACACTCTCTCTCTTTCTCTCTCTCTCTCTCTCTCACTCTCTCATTATGTTTAGGGAAGGAATAAACAGATACATTGACCTTTTCAAAAGAAGAGGCAAGAGGAATTGGAAAAAAAGGAAAATACAATAAAATGTTGATTAAATGAACCCACATTCTCTCTCTCTCTCTCTCTCTCTCTCTCTCTCTCTCTCTCTCTCTCTCTCTCTCTCTCTCTCTCTCTCTCTCTCTCTCTCTCTCTCTCTCTCTCTCTCTCTCTCTCTCTCTCTCTCTCTCTCTCTCTCCGATAATAACTTTCAAGGAGGGAGGAAAAGGATAATATTGAAATACTTAGATAAAGAGATAGGTGGAGGAGCGGTAGGCAATAACAGTTAAAGATGTACTGGGTATATTATAGGACAGCCCGTCACCTTCTATTATTCCACTTTCTCCTTCCTTGTATACACTTTTCTTCACTTTACCTTCTAAGAATACACTACCTATCCATTTCCCTACCTACCTGTGACAAAGTAATTTGAGTATAATAAATAGAATAATAGTTTTTAAAAAGTTATAAACGAAGACAGCAGCAATGATCAGAAATATAATGTATAATACGCTGTCTTAATTGTTCTGCACTATTAATCTACTTGGATGTATGTATGTGAAGAGCATATAAATGCATTAATCTAATGCCCAGTGCTTGGGATGGTATCCATTGTAAGTGCCCACATATGTGAACAATAGCGCACTGTGCCCCCATACAGAGCAAGAAGCTGTGCGGGGGTGAAGAACCCACGGAGACGCTTGGTGCCGCTAGAAGAGTGGCGAACACATCAAAAGGTATCAAAAGGTAAGGTAAAGGTTGAGCAGACCTAACTTCTGGGAAGTTGTTATAGCATGAGTGGTAAAATGGTCTTTCCAAAAAAGTTTGAATGAAAAGGATACACCAAGGATATTGAGAGAAGATGAAGGATTGATCTGTATTGTTGAAGAGTAATTGATAATCTTGTGGAAAATTGCGACGGTTAGTTACATGGAGAAATTGGGTGTTGGAGGGATTGAAAGTAACAAGATTTACTCTGCTCCAATCAAAAGTACGTGATAGATCAGAAGATAGGCGTTCTATGGCCTCGTCACGTGACTCTAGAAGTGATTACATACTCGGTTGTTGTTAAAAAGTAGTTGAATAGTTTAAGGTAGTCATCAGCATATGAGTGGATGGGACTAGAGATACAGGTGAGTTTGCCTAGGCAGGGAGTCAGCACAGAAGAACAATTTTAGTTTGAGAGTGACAGGAACATTAACATTTTAAGCCATAGAGTTGAGAATTTGGAAAAGTCGAAGCCGAGAACACAAGAGCAAGCGAGTTTGTTGTGCAATACACACATCAACCTTTGACTTGGAAAATATGATTGAGAAAGTAGGAGTTTTTTATATTGTTTTCTATATTCCAACTTACTCTCTCTCGGGCATAGGCTGAGAGCCTGTAAATTCAAACGCTGTACATTTAATGCTGAAGCCTGTGAGGTATCGTTCCATTCTAGGGAGTGATACATGTGAAGCACTTAGAGCTGCAACCAGCCCTTGTCCTCTTGCCTTTGCAAGATGCACGGCACTTGGTTGTCCACAAACTGCTCGAAGCAGTCCCATCTCTGGAGCTACCTCGCCTTCGTGCTTCACTGTCTCACCCCTTAGACTCAGACCCTCACTCTCAGAACGCCACCTATTGAGCAATTTACTCACTAGGCTTTGCCCCCCTGTAGCATATTTTGAATATGGGAATATTCATATAGTGCTATATAATCCGGGAACAATGAGGGTATTATTTTGGCGTTTCGGTGGGCTTTGTGGTAATGCACTGATACTAGGAACAACACAAATCCGTCTCAATTTTAACTGTCTTCGTGGTACGATGTATAAGGTGTTGATTTTCGGTGTGAGCATCCTGGGTTCGAATCCACGGACTGCCACATGTGTTTGTAAATTTCATTAATCGATTTTAGGAGTATGGTTGGTTGTTGGAAGGAACATAGTAATATCTTCCCATTAATACATCGGGATTCGAACACGGGACCATTGGATTACCAGTCCAGTGGCAAGACCAGAGATGCAGAGATGGGGCTGCTTACAGTTGCTTCAGACACCGGAATGTTGGTGAGGAAAAGAAGATCAGGTTTGTTGGAGGAAAGGTGATGTTAAACAGATGTTCAATGGAGGAAAGGTCGCGATTGTTACGGAAATTAATAGTAAGAGTTGCAGACCGGGATCCAGGTCATTTTGATGGGTCGTCTGGCAAAGGGCGGTTGATCTGCGGGGCACTTATGGTCAATACTCAATACTCATAGATCCCATAAACTATGATTGTTGTGAACATCATCGGACAGATTTGTAAAGAAAACCAATGATGACTGCACATGGTTGGGTAAAGCCAGTATAACACGAGCGCTTTACTTTCATCATTTATCCTCAACACTGGTCTGACAGCTTATTAGGTATACCTTTAGGGTTATTCTGCCACCTGCTGCATATCAATCTATCACCAATTTAGTTTCCAATATCAGTGCAAAAGATTCCAGAAATATTGTCAGAGAGTTGTTGACCATAGGATATTGACGATAAAACTCTGATGTAACACCCTTTTAGCAGATTCACCTGAGGCACCAATGAATACAGAAATGGTCTCCACGGCATGTGCAAGGCGCTGCTACTCCCACCTTCACACTTGATCTTTGCCTTATAATACTTTGAGTGGACTGGTGTACTTATATCTTACTTCAGTATACGCTATATTCTAATTAACCGGAATGAAAAAGCTATGGAGGATTACATTAGTAGTGCGATTTAAATGATATAGCACATGTCTTACGATCAGCTTGTTAGTAATCATACTGAGAGTTAATTTTGCCTATTGCAGAATCATTAGCTATATGTTAAAAACACATTTTATATTCTTTCACCAAAAACTAATTATTGATAGTTCAAAGAGACTATCTAAAGCAATGTACGTAGTAAGCATAGCCAGTTATTTTACGAGTTATTATAACATATATTGCCCATAACGCCGTATAGTAAGTTGAATGCATAATTTTAGTTTATCTTACATGTTGCAATACATTATATGGCATACATTTTACTTGTATTGCACACTATTGTGTGTTTTTTTATATGATATAGCAATGGTATGCTTTATGTACTCCTGTATACAAATAAAACTGTATATAGCAATGGTATGCTTTATGTACTCCTGTATACAAATAAAACTGTATATAGCAATGGTATGCTTTATGTACTCCTGTATACAAATAAACTGTATATAGCAATGGTATGCTTTATGTACTCCTGTATACAAATAAAACTGTATATAGCATGGTAGGCTTTAATGTACTCCTGTATACAAATAAAAACTGTATATAGCAATGGTATGCTTTATGTACTCCTGTATACAAATAAAACTGTATATAGCAATGGTATGCTTTATGTACTCCTGTATACAAATAAAACTGTATATAGCAATGGTATGCGTTATGTACTCCTATATACAAATAAAACTGTATATAGCAATGGTATGCTTTATGTACTCCTGTATACAAATAAAACTGCAATATAAATAATACATAGTTACATACATATATAAATAAAGTAAATTTAACTAGCCCATCTGATGCTCAATAGTTGAAAACAAATTGTGTTTAATGTATGATAATGTGAGGATGTAGGTATTTGTGGCAGTAGGTGGTAGTGGGAGGGTGTGATAGGCGATGATCGATAACTGTGTATATATTAATGTATTGTGGCCTATGACAGGTGGTAGCAGCAGTGGCAGGAGCTAATAGTAGGTTATAGTGGGTGGTTGTATGTATTGGTAGCTGCCGGAAATAGTGGAAATAATGGTAGTAGGTGATGGGAATGGGTGGTGAGAAGTAGGTGGTAGGTGATGCTAGGTATTGGTGGGTGATTGTAGTATTGGTAGGTGATGATAGTAGTAGCAGGTACTAGTGGTAGGTGGTCGTAGGTACTAGTGGGTGATTGTATTAGTACTAAGTGATGGTAATAGGTACAGGTACTAGTGGTAGGTGGTGGTAGGTAATGGTGGGTGGTTCCTGGTGCCTCCTCAAAGCCTCTCCACATATCGGGTCATTATCGGAGTGTCGCAGAGGGTGGCTGGCCTGATGTACTGCCTCCCTTCCTTTTACTCCTCATGCAACTACTAGAATATACAGCTGAACCAAACACAAATATTCGGCTACTCGTCCTTTTCCTGCACCTGCTAGCACTACTTGAACCCTTATCCATCATTACGTTCAGTTGGACAAAAAAGGGATGTACTAGCCCCTCTCATTTCACTCTGCCTACGTCCACGTCCTATCACTTTCTACGCCAGACAAATTGTACACTTGAACAAATACATTAAGCACATCACTATTCTAGGACGTCTATTTATTCTATGCTGGCATTTAGTAGGCATTTTTGTTTTTAGCTAAGAAGGTTTATGTGAAGTCAGAGGGTCTTACAAAGCTGATTATATCGTCTAATTTTAGCCACAATAAAATGCAAAATGACGTCCTAGTACTGAAAGGGTTAACTGTGATATATCCTGTCTTTGTGACCAGGTGCAGATGGTCTTGGTACTTCATATATTGAATACTATATATATACTGCCGAATTATTGCCAAGTAGTTCGTATAACTATAAAGAGCGAGTTAATGTAATATTATACATTTATGCATCAATTGTATCATCTACTAATTATTATAAACCTTCGAGGGCAAATGAAGCTAAAAGGAGGATTATGTTGATTAGAAAACAATTAAAAGGGTTATTCAACCACCCTTTAAGGATGGGTCTTAATTATGACAACATTTCACTTTACATATTCTTCAGGTCAAACTGTTTGACCTTTAGAATTTGCACAACCAAACGTTGTTATAATAAAGACCCATCCTTAAACGAAGATTATTATTATAACTTAGTATTACTAGTATTTTTCCCCTCGTTATGCCACTATACTGTACTGTATGTTCAATTATCTTCCACCATCGTCAAATTAAGAACAGCATGGGTTCCTACCAGGCTACAAGAGCTCACTTATATGATTTATCCATTCACAACACGCGTTACGACAGTTTAATCTTATACTGAATCATATCCACGACTTCTTGCTTTTTAGTGTGTGGAAATGTGTTAAGCATTTATATATACTTGTTAGCTGAGCAATTGTAGCTATAATAGACAGGACTGCATTCCCTAACAAAGTGGATTGATAATATTGCGACAACAATGGTCTTCTGCTCATTCTTTGATTTATAATATTATACAGTAATCACAGAAACAGGCATATGCACATGCAGTATATATATATATATATATATATATATATATATATATATATATATATATATATATATATATATATATATATATATATATATATATATATATATATATATATTGGATTCCCTCCCTCCGTCATGAGAACTAACAAATGGGTGCAGCTCTGACCCTTCCCCCTCCTCCCTCACATATACCAGGGATGACACAATAAACGAGTTCTCTTCAGTGGATAATTAATATTTTTTTTACAACCCCTGCCACAACTGGGGTACGGAAATCTTACATGATCTCCCGCCATCTGTCTGCCGCCAGGACGTGCAGTTTTCCGGAGGTATGGGTG